>MUZC01004546.1:187543-232253 GCA_002072015.1 Radix auricularia | reverse complement strand
GCTGATAGTGACAGCTACAACAAGCCGATAGTGACAGCTACAACAAGCCGATAGTGACAGCTACAACAAGCCGAGATTGACAGTTACAACAAGCCGATGGTGACAGTTACAACAAGCCGATAGTGACAGCTACAACAAGCCGATAGTGACAGCTACAACAAGCCAATAGTGACAGTTACCACAAGCCGATAGTGACAGTTACAACAAGCCGATAGTGACAGCTACTACAAGCCGATGGTGACAGCTACAACAAGCCGATAGTGACAGTTAAAACAAGCCGATAGTGACAGCTACAACAAGCCGATGGTGACAGCTACAACAAGCCGATAGTGATAGCTACAACAAGCTTAGGGGACGGTCTTTGGGAGGGATCCCCTCCCCATTATAATTACATTTATTCAAAATAAGATAATTAAGTATAAAAACATATACAATTTAAATATAAAAAGGACAAGGCTTCAGGGTGGGAGATATTTTTAAATTTTCAAATTAACGGAAAATGAAGAACCATAATGCTATGTGAATTTGATAGGGGTACCGCGAAATCACCAGGGGACGGCTACGGAATGTAACCTAACCACCATCCATTCACCTCATTTCCCACAGTAGCTAACAGCATGCTTCCAAAAACATACTGTGGTCCTCTAAAAAGTTTTATCCCCGCTGTAAATGCATTCCTCATACTCATAAACTAAAACTACAGAAAACTGGACATTTGAAAAATGTCAACAACAATGACATAACGTCCAGTCAAGTCATGGGGCCCAGCAGCTTGAATGAGAATGTCTGTAGGCGGCGGTTCGTGTGCAACTACAAAGTAAAAAAAAAAAAAGTCGTGAGCTAAGTTGAACAGCATCCAGTTTTTGTGTAATACTCCACTATTTGCTGCGCGGTTATTCTAAATTCCTGCACGGCGTCGACCAGAGAACTGCGCGGAATTACAAACACTTCAACCCGGACGATTCGACCCAGGACGGTTCGACCCTGCCAGTTCGACGCCAGGACGTTTCGACGCCAGGTCGTTTCGACCCCGGTCGGTTCGACCCCGGACGGTTCGACCCCGGACGATTCGACCCCTGTCGATTCGACCCCGGACAGTTCGACCCCAGGACATTTCGACCCTAGGGTGTTTCGACCCCGGACGATTCGACCCCGTTCTCTTTAAGCCGTGAAATGTTTTGGTTTTTAAATATTCATTTTTAATTCTTTTTAAATTAAAATGAAATAGTTTAAGTTTAATATTATCTCTTTAAAAATAAAAACAGTAGGAAATAGTTATTTTTAACGGTTTTTTAAAATGATTGTATGATTGAACAAATTATATAATTTTATATTAATATGTCTTAAAAATTAAAAATAGAATGAGATGTTATTTTTAATAAATAAAAATAGTACAATGTATAAAATAAAATAGTCTAATTTATATTAATAGCTCTTAAAAATTAAAAATAGAATGAGATCTTTTTAATAATTAATTTAAAATAGTACAATATATAAAAGTCTAATATATATTAAAACAGTAGGGTGTTTCAACCCCGGACGATTCGATCCTTTCCTTTTTAAGGCGTGAAATTNTACAACAAGCCGATAGTGACAGTTACAACAAGCCGATAGTGACAGTTACAACAAGCTTAGGGGACGGGCTTTGAGAGGGATCCCCTCCCCATTATAATTACATTTATTCAAAATAAGTATAAAAACATATGAATATGAAATATAAAAAAAGGACAAGGCTTCAGGGTGGGAGACATTTTTAAATTTTCAAATTAACGGAAAATGCTATGTGAATTTGATAGGGGTACCGCGAATTCACCAGGGGACGGCTATGGAATGTAACCTAACCACCATCCATTCACCTCATTTCCCACAGTAGCTAACAGCATGCTTCCAAAAACATACTGTAGTCCTCTAAAAACTTTTATTCCAGCTGTAAATGCATTCCTCATACTAATAAACTAAAACTACAGTAAATTTTAAAAATGTCAACAACAATGACATAACGTCCAGTCAAGTCATGGGGGCCCAGCAGCTTGAATGAGAATGTCTGTAGGCGGCGGTTCGTGTGCAACTACAAAGTAAAAAAAAGTCGTGAGCAAAGTTGAACAGCATCCAGTTTTTGTGTAATACTTCACTATTTGCTGCGTGGTTATTCTAAATTTTTGCACGGCGTCGACCAGAGAACTGCGCGGCCGCGCCACCACGCAGATTAAAGACAACATTGGCTGCATTAATAAATTTTTAAAACTGTGTGCGTCTTATTAACATAAGTGTTTCTGCTAGGCCTACACGAGAAACGCAAGGGAATGGAATGGGCGCGAGTTTGTTAAATCTTTCAGCAAGGCGCGTCAACACCTGTAGGCGGGTGGTAACAGTTATTACAACACCAACCATTTACAAACCACACCTTTAACTGTAAAAAAATGTAATCAAGCCCAAACTATTTTCAACGCCTTGTTTTGTCCATATTTCAAAAAAGTTCATATATTTTTGTTGTTATTACAGTAACTATTTTTGATTAGCTAAAATAGTATGTTACTCTCCATTCTTTTGCCTGTCATTTCCCCAGGCTGTCACTGGACGTGGGAGATTCTCAGAATGGTCGCCAGGAAAAACGCCGAGGTTTCTACTATTGGAAAAGGTTTGACTTTCTTGGACATGTGTCCAGCTGATCTGATGGAAGGGTTTCCCTCCCCTCGAGTCCTCAACTCTCACGTGTGGTTTAATTACCTTCCGAAACAGGTGCAAAAACGTGGTCTAAAATAACTTTTTAATTCTGAAAAACGACTATCTTACCTGAAGTCAGGCTGACAAAATCTTTCCCAATACTCGAAAAAATTAATTTGGCTGGAATATATGCCTCGATTAAAATCACTTTGGTATTGAATATTTTCAACTAAACCGGTACAAGTTTTGTTTAATCTTTACCAGCTTCTGAATTAATTGAACGTACCGTGAATTAACATTATTATTAATCAAACTGACTAGTACGTGAGTAATATAAAGTTTATTAATTCATTACTTAATGGAACCAACCCAGAAATGACCATATATAAATTAGAACTGATTAAATTGAACTTTCTGAGAAATGACTAAATTGAACCTACTCAGAACTGACTAAATGTAACTTTCCCCAAAATAACTAAAGCAACATGACATAAATAAAATGTCACTATTTATTGACTAAATTGACTAACCAGAAATTTCAAAATTAATCTTATCCAGTAATAAGTAGTTTGAGTATCCAGAAATGACTAAATTAAACTTACACAGCACATGACTAAATTGACAATACCAGGAACATGTCTAACTTAAACTGTACTATATATAGTAAAAATTTAGATTCACTTAGTATCATATCAATAAAATTGAACAAGTTCAATTGTAAGATAACCGATCCTCTCGATGTCTTCATTAAATTTACTCGGTGTCTTTCTTACATAACCTAACGTATTATAGTTTTTATCAAATTAATTTTACACTGCATTTGTTTCAAATATCTGCTCTCTTAAAAGACCAAATTAATCTATTGCAATGCATGGATAAATAAAATTAACTATTTACGTAAAGGACTAAACTTGACTAAATTTAATTTGAACAATTCATGTATAAAAAATCAACCTCACTTCAAAATAAGCACTTACCTAAATGCAAGATGATATTAGCAACAAGCAATATGAAATACAAATTGAGAAGTTCAACAGATGACGACTGAGAAAAGTTGACACAATGGAAAATACTTTGTTGTGCTAATGAACACAAATATTTTTTTACTGGCAATTTCCCCGCGCTTTGCTACGGGAAGTTGGAGAAAAAGTGATGAGTGAGTGCATAAAAAAACTATATTTTGGCCCCCGGCGTCCAGCAAGGGATATTTTAAATATTTTTTCACCTGCTGCCATCGTGGAAGTGTATTTAACAAACCCCAACGTTTCATGCGTTTACCTATTTAGGAAATAGGAAAAATAGTGCTTTTCAATTTATATATTGCATATATTAGGAAAAAACACGTTTTTGAGGCCTGGCCCCAATGAGTGTAAATTTTAAAATTATATTACGCCAATTTTCGTCGTGAGAGGGTACCCACAACTTCCAAAAGCTTTATGTTTCTACTTACATGGGAAATGGGAGAATTAGTGATTTTAATTTTTTATATAGTTAATATTAGGAAAAAACTACATTTAGCCCCCCCCCCCCAGCTCACAGTAAGAGATGTTTTAAATAATTCTTCGCCTGCTGCCATCGTGGAAGTGTATTTAACAAAATCCTTAAAGTTTCATGCGTTAGCCTATTCGGGAAATAGGAGAAATATTGATTTTCAATTTTTATATAACACATATAAGGAAAAAACACGTTTTTGGGGACCCGGCCCTTATGAGTTTGCATTTAAAAATTATTTTACTCCAATTTTCGTCGTTAGAGGGTATTTAACAACTTCCAAAAGTTTTATGTTTTTACCTACACAATGAATTGTTGAATTTGTGATGAGTCGGTTTTTAATATAAGAAAAAGCTATATTTGGGCCCCCGGCCCCCAATGAATGGGAATTTACCATTCTCTTTCATCAACTTTTATCCCAAAGTTTCATGCTTCTACCTACATGGGGAAATGGAGAATTATTGATATTCAGTTTTTATATAGTTTATATTAGGAAAAAAACTACTTTTGGCCCCCACCGGCCCGCAGTAAGAGATATTTTAAATATTTTTTCATTTGCTACCATCGTTAAAAGTGTAATTATCAATTCCCCAACGCTTCATGAGTCTACCTACTCGAGAAATAGGAGACTTAGTGATTTTCAATTTTTATAAAGCTCATATAAGGAAAAAAAAGTTTTTTTTTGGGCCCCCGGTACCCATGAGTGTGTATTTCCAAATTCTTTTACACCAACATTTGTCGTGAGAGGGTACTTAACAATTACCAAAGTTTCATGCTCATAACTACATGGACAATTGGAATGTTAGTGATAAGTCGGTTTTTAATATAAGGCCACCAATTAGAGTGAATTTTAACATTCTTTTTACCAATTTTCGTACTCTAAAAAATTAAAAAGTTTCATACATCTACCTAAATGGGAAATTGGATAATTATTTATATTCAATTTTTATATAGCTCATATTATGAAGAAAAAAACATTTTTGGTGTCCCGGCCCCCATTAGTTGGAAATTTAACATACTGTACTATATTTTAAATATCCCTTACTGAAGCCAGGGGTGCATCCTCTCACAACGAAAATTGGCGTTATATAATTTTAAAATTTACACTCATTGGGGCCGGGGCCTCAAAAACGT
Organism: Radix auricularia; assembly: GCA_002072015.1. Taxonomy (NCBI): domain Eukaryota; kingdom Metazoa; phylum Mollusca; class Gastropoda; family Lymnaeidae; genus Radix; species Radix auricularia. Next base: position 226,964 of record MUZC01004546.1, on the reverse strand, counting down.
GTGTTTTTTTTATTAATATGTGCTATTTACAAAATGAAAAGCACTATTTTTCCTATTTCCCAAATAGGTAAACGCATGAAACGTTGGGGGTTTGTTAAATACACTTCCACGACGGCAGCAGTTGAAATACCATTTAAAATATCCCTTGCTGGACGCTGGGGGCTCAAATATAGTTTTTTTATGCACTCACTTACATCACTAATTCTCCAAATTCCTGCAGCAAAGCGCGTGGAAATTGCTAGTAGCTCATATAAGGAAAAAACATTTTGGGGCCCGGCCCCCATGAGTTGCAAATTTAACTTTTTTCCCTCCAAATATCGACGGGAGCACGTACTTAAAAATTGTATAATGTTTCAGGCTTCTACCTACACGGGAAATGGGAAAATTGGTAATTTTCAATTTTTATAGAGCCCAAATTAGGAAAAAAGTGTTTTTGGGCCCCGGCCCCACACGAGCGAGATTTTAAAAATTCTTTTTCGCCAATTTTCGTTGTGAGAGGTTAACCAACAACTTCCCAAAGTTTCATGCTTCTATCTACACGGGAAGTTGGAGAATTAGTGATGAATGAGTGAGTCAGTCAGGGCTTTCCCTTTTGTTGGTATAGATTTTCAAAATAATAATTAAAATCATAATAGAGGCCGTAGAAGTAATAGTGGTTGTTATAAACATAGTAATGTTAATAACAAGACAATTACAGAGAAAACTAGTTGAATTTCAACTGAAATAAATTTGTGTAAAATGAACGTATTTCATAAGTCTACATTTAAATTAATCATGACTAAAAGAGAAATTCTTCTCATCATCCCTCACATGCAGATATCAGCCAAGAAGACCAAGATTGTACTGACTGTCAGAAACCCCAAGGACACGGCTGTCTCACTGTACAACCATCATCTGGTAACCAAAGCCGCACATTCGTACGATGGAACTTTCAAGGATTGGTTCCAGCTTTTCTTAGACGGGCTGGGTTAGAAACTCTCTAACTCACTTAGCTCTAATTTTAATATAATAACCGCGACATACGGGCACTGTGTAATGTTAACCTATCACTCCTTCAATCTGATTGGTCGGTTGGTAGCGCAAATGTTCTCATAGTGTTTAGTTTTTGTTACAATCAGGTATTTTGATGTACACTTGTCCTATGTGTGTCAATCAGAACAATTATTTGGAGTGTTACCTTGATTTTAATTTTTTTAAAACCCACTTAAACTATATTTTTAAGGTTGTAATAAAGTTTTATATATTAAAAAAATATTTTTAAAAAAACTTATTAAATCAATTCTACCAGCACACCTACAGTGAGCCCTAAACAGATATTGCCTCCGTCCGCTGTGACCTTGTTTTTATAGTATATACTTTGTAAAACAATGTAGACATGATATGGGCTTCCAATGTTTTTTCAATGAGATAATATAAGTTAATAGGACATGAAGCATTTTTGTATCTTTGTGTGTTAACTAAAACAACACTCAGCTCAGAATATGTACCTGAAACTAGTGGGGGAAACAGATACAACAGTGTGGTCCTTCATGACTCATAGCCGTTTCCTGTGAACGCAAAAATCCTACGTATCAGTACTATCAGTAGATGGCTTTATCTCTAACAGAGCTGACTTGGATTCTGTTGTGCCTCAAGGCTCCGTTTTGGTCCGGTACTTTTCGTGCTGTATACACGGCCACTACTTCTACTGCTCGAAAAGCATTCAGTTAAAAGTCAATCACACTGATCCCTCTAATATTGACATCACTGTCCAATTGATGCAGGAGTGCATTGGTGAGGTAAAGTCTTGGATAACAATAAGCGAGCTCAAACTGAATGATATTAAGACAGAAGCACTGCTATTCTATAACAATAACTCACGCAGTACTTTGACCCTTCCGAATACTATTCAGGTGGCTAGATCTGATATACTGTGCAAAACATCGACTAGGAATCTTGGCTACATTATTTCTGACAACATGTCTACCAACAACTTCATCAATCACATTTGTTGCTCTGCCTATACTGCCATTCGTCAGATCAGTTCAATCTGTAATTACTTAACAGATAGTGAAACAAAAACTCTAGTCTGTGCTCTTGTTCTTGCTCGTTTTGATTACTTTAATTCTTTTCTGTCAGGTGCGCCAAAACAATGCATTGAAAAACTACAGAGAGTTCAAAATTCAGCTGCCAGATTAGTTCTAAAGGCAAATTAACATGATCATGTTACTACGCTACTTCACTCACTTCATTGGCTACCCATGCAAGCCCGCATTGATTACAAACTGGCCGTTCAGTGTCACAACTTCTTTTCTGACTCATGCCCTTTCTATCTTACCTTAACTTTTTTCGGTCTACTCACCAAGTCGTCAGCTACGCTCTTCTGCAGACAGACGCATTCTCTGTGTTCCTAAGAATAAAACTAAAACATTTGGCGAAATGTCATTCTCTTTTTGTGCAGCCAAACAATGGAATTCTCTTCCATTAGACAGTCGTATCATTTAAACTGCTAAGTCCTTCAAGACTGCACTTAAAACACATCTTTTCAAAATTTATGTTGAAATTTAATGAAATAACATTTCATTTAGTGATTAACGAGGCTGCTATATAACGAATTGTCACTTATGTGGTTTGTATGATATGAATGTTTATTAATTAATATATGTATTGTTATCTCCATGTAAAGTGCTGTGAGCCCAGCTCCTAGCTGGGATACGGCGCTATATAAATTATCATTTTATTATTATTATTATTATTATTATTATTATTATTATTATTATTATTATTATAGAAGGAGCGTTTGTATATGACAAAACAAGACATCTTGTATTTTCTGTCAGGCCCCTACCGGAGCACAAATGATAATGGTCATAAGTTTGCTGACGTAACTTTTAAGTCATATGATAGGCGTGATAAAATAACAAATTCTTTAATATGATTTGTCATAATTATCTGTCGCTAAATTTCCTTAGTGAATATGCAGGAACAATGTTGAAATAAAATAGGAAAACATTTTTTGTTTATAAGAACTGACATTTTTTCCAGTCAGATTTTAAATACTAACGACATATGTTTACATTAGAACCAATGGTCCATTGTAGTTAGTCAGTTAAGAGGGTATAACTGCGATGTTTCGAATTTCTGTTTATAAAAATTGGTATATCCATTATTTGTCTTTCAGCCTACTTCATCAAAGAACTCGGAGATCCCATAATGATATATTTTTTTCAATTTTCCTAGTTGATTATGAAGGCTACTTTAATTACTACAAGGATTGGGACCAGGCGATCAAATCAAACCCAGACCATCCTATTCTGGTGGTGCGTTATGAAGACATGAAAGAGGTAATGACCTTTATATATAAACTATTATAAAAAAATTATTAAAATATTTTTAAGGGGAAAAAAGTCAATCTGTCATACATATTTATTTTACTAACTGGTCGTTAATAAACCATTATTGCGACAATTATTATGTGAAAGTTGGCATGTTTCGGTCATGTGCAGAGAAATGCTAGCCAGACAAAAATCATCAAGTTTATTTGGTACCATGGTAGTGTGTATATTTAGTTTACTTTAAATATTAGGTTGGGGTTCGAGTTTCAGTTGAGCATTTTTTTCTTTCTTTCTTTCCCATTCATCTTTTCAAATACTTTGAATGATCCATAATTTTTAATTATGAGGTTAGGGTTTAGAAATATGTTAAAATAGAAATTTGTTGTCAGTCCGCAATATGTATTGAGTTATGTTACAATTGAGTATGAAAAGAAAAAAAATTATTTTCCACTGTTGTGATTCGAACCCCACACCGGTTGCATCACGCACCTGAACTCTCTCCACACAGCCAGCGTTTAACCAGCTCAGTCCCCCCCCCCTTAATCCACCATAGACTCCACACATTGAGTTTTAATGTCAATCTATACAAGTTACTACTAGTGCTTTGTCTATTACTATTACACCTACTGGAAGAGACGTATTTGATTTTGTTGGAGCATGTGACTTGACTCAGTATGGAGCTCAGTATTGGTGTTGTGAAGTGAACTCGTGCGTAGATGCGAACTCAGAGATAGTGACTATAAATATAACGAGATATACCCCGCGGCGTAGCATACGCCGCAATATTGCTCATGGATATTGCAAGTAAAGAGGGTAAGAACGGACACAAACTGCAAAACGAAGAAATAAAAACATTGCGAATGAACGTCGGTGAGTGGGGGTGGAAACAACGACGCATTGTTGGTCTCGGGCCATTCGTACCGCGGTTATCTACCTGCCCACCACCCTTTATCACCGTTTCTTGCCAACCATAAACTGTGATTGGCTGACCCTATCGAGAGTCACCTATTTTCATAAAAACGGGTAAGAACACACCTTTAAAAAAATAATAAAAAATAAAGTTTTCGCTCGGGCTTGATCCGAGCACCTTCCGCGTGCAAGGTGGTAGTGATAACAGCAACACTACTAATCACTTGTTATTTTGGGAAGGAATAACGCACATGAACGCAAAAAACCATTTTGGTCTCGAAATACCTCTACTTCCCAACATTAAACCAATTGGTCAACCCCAGCGGGGGTCATTCGTCAATCTTATCTGCACATACGCGCTATGGAGGTAATTTTAACACAGACCACAAGTTGTTGATGTCTTTTTCTTGAAGTATTGGTGTATAGTTAGACTATTGTGTGCTACTATTACATAGAGCCAGTATTTATATATTGGTAGACTTATTTTATGCTAGATTATTACATAGAGCCAGTATTACAACAAAACAATTACATAGTGTCAAATGTTGACCAAAGACCAAGAATATTAAAAAGTTCCAGAAATTGACACAAAGTATCAAGGCTATTACTATTCCGTGGTGTCACAAGTAGTGCTGTCAATTTTGTTGAAAAATACTGCCCAGGTACCCGGGTTACCCGTTCGAAACATCGCATAATTTTCCCCGTCATGACCGCTACACAATGCTACCTAGCCACCTTTCATGCTCTCATTTCACACAGTAGCCACATGGCCGACGTCTATAAGTGACGTCGCGTGATTTTGGCCGATTTATAACACCGTTCTTCCCCCAATTTTAGCAAAGTCTTAGAACCCCCTCTTATATGACGTCACAAAGATTTGCAGCGCCCCCCCCCCACAATAAAAGCCGTACTTCTTTTTTGAAAATGAGCATGTGTCAAATAACTTGATTGTCAATTAAGTTTGTATTTAATGTGAAGTTGAACTCTAAAATCGATACACGCGTATTAAATAAATTGTAAGCATTCAAGTTTTTAAGTTGAACTTTCATTTTAATTTTCGTGTTTTGATGTGACGTCACATCTCTAAAGCACACACACACCCCTTTCGCCATAAATTTGTGACCACCTCCTCCCCTAGGTGCAAAAAGTCATTTATGGATTGCCTCTTACCCATCTTAGACTGTTACTGTTAGTAACTAATTTATTGACTTTAAAAAAATGACAAATTTGGGTGTGTCATTTAAAAAACAAAATTGGACAAGGCACCCGTGGTAACGAACTCGCAAATCACAAACGAATGGAGGGAGGCAAGGGGTAGATAAACATCGTCTACAATTGGAAATAATTATGTCGGCGTATTTCAAAGTGACTTTAATGTCAAAGCAGGGATGTTTTTATTAACAAAACCAAACACGGCCTCATTTATCTCTATGCAATCCCTCCCCACGGCCGACGACTTTCCCATTTGAAACTGTTTGTAACTAAAACTTTAAAACTGACAACCTTGTACGCATTTTTAACATCATTTTTCTAGGTCAACACGTGTTAATGAACACAAGGGGTGTTGGTTATATGAGTGACGGGAGAAGAAGGGGTAGATAAACAACATTAACTGGTATCAATCGGCGTATTTCAAAAGAAAGTTAATGTCAAAAAATGGATTTTTAAAAAAATTAACAAACAGCCGCTTTGATCTCTAAGCAGTACATCGTTATTGTTGGCATAGGGCTTTTATTTTCCTAATATGATTCTTTTAAAGCGCCAAAACCTTTTTATGTTTACGATTTCTGTTTCATGTTGAGAGAAAAAATATGTAGTCTATCAAAATACATTTCCCGTTGACAATTATTTCTCCTTATTTCATGGGCGTCGAAGGAATTTTTCCAGGGGGTGGGGGCAAACAAAATCACGTGTTTTAATTTCCTAAAATGACGTCACGCGCCTATGGAGAGGGGGGTCCCCAATTTTGTGACGAAGAGAAGGGGAGTTTAAGAATTGTGCGGTCACGACAAAACACGCTACTATAAGCCAAAGTTCCACCTTAATATTCGATTTCTTACTATCTATTTTATTACGTTTTGCACGGATTACCGCGTGTTACGATATCACAGTGTAGCCTTACACCAAATACATACTAAAATAACAATAAAGTGGTTTGAAACATGCTATTTTCAAATAGACAACACCACCTAAAGGTGGGGTGTCACAGCTTTTTGACGTCATATTGTGGGGGGGGGGGGTCTAAGTTTTTGTAACGAAGTGTGACTACGGGGGTGGGTTAATAATCGGCCAAAATTACGTAACGTCAATTATGGACTGCTCCTAACTGACAATGCTATACAGCTTTAATTTTCAATTAAATTTGAGTTTAAGTATAACATAAGTGCGGCAAAAAGTCTAAGAGATTAATAAGACTCACAAAGTAGCGCTGTAATAGCTAAAAAAAAACATATATTAAAGCATTTAATAAATCAAAAACGTAAGTTCTCATAAGGAAATTAAATTTTGCTCTGTGTAGAAACTGCAGGATTGCCAAAGATGGACAGATAATTATTTACAGGCTTTAAAAAAAGCAATCGGTTAATTGAGGTGGCTTGTGGCTGCTTTTTTAAGCTAGAGACAGTTCGACTACAGGACATTTTGATCCTCGGATGTTTTGACCCACGTTTTTACCCTCGTAAATTTTTTTTTTTCTTCTAATTTAAAAAAAATAAAATAAAATATTTTAATATTATTATCTATTAAAAATTAGAAACGGCATGAAATTGCTATTTTCAATGTTTTATTTACCACTAATAAGTATATAGACTGAAAAAAGTTTAGAACCACTGTGAATGGTTGGACAAGAATAGCTTTACCCTCTCCTGTATACGCCCATGCGTTTTTTTTTTTTTTGCTAAAAATGTGACAGAAATTGTATTTATAACAATCAATAATGTAATCAGTTATAATTGCAGATATAATTCTCTTATATTTTTTATATGTGTACACTGTCTTCAATGTAATTAACTTGCGGGGACTTTAGTTCAGTTTTATGGTTTAAAAAATTATGACATTTTTCTCAAATGTAGGGGGGGCAAATGCCCCCCTGCCCCCCTGTATACGCCCATGTTCACAGCACATATTACAAGCAAACATTTTCATTTGATAAATTGTTTCGCGAAACATAATGTTTAAAAATTGTTTTTATTTTTAATAATAAAAAGCCGAATGGGAGCCGAATTTATGATCCCGTTAATATAGATATTTAAGCTACATTTTCACGGTTACCCGAGCGGATTTTTACTACCCGGGTAATCAAAGGGGAACGGGTACCCGGGTCCCGGGTACCCGTTGAGAGGCCTAGTCACAAGTATTGACAATAATGCCATTACACCTACTATAACACACGTAAATATATCAACATTACACTAATACTATGTTTTTATCATAAATTACTAAACTAAACCAAGACCAACTAACTTTTAAAAAGTCAGAAATATCCCCTAGTTACTTTATAAAATTGGGGCTAGAACTAATGAATTGAAATTAATAATCTTATAATCACAAGTCAAGTAGAGCTGAAAAGACAAAGAACAACTTTGTGTTTTTTTCTTTAAAAGCTGTGATAATTACGTCACTAGATTATAACAAAGTAAAGAAAAACCCCGTAAAAACAAAGTTTTGACTATAAATCCCTAACATTCTTTGAGACATTGATTACGCATTTTAAATTTCATGCGCACCGCATGACACTCTATCACAAACATATACAGACTAAACGTGACTAACTCCCGTTGCTGTGGATGTGGCCATCGAGGGTTGGAGTTAACGCTCAGTTACCCTTTGAGGTCAACTAAATCATGCTGCATACAGATGAAACATAATGAACTAATTCATTAATTTAACTACGGTACATTCGATCGATCTGAAATTTTTATACAAAGCAGTGTTATGTGACACAAGTCTATGTGCAGCATTTCATCTCGATAGTATCACGTGAAAGGATTTTTTTTTACTTTAATTCTACTGCGGAACGACGACAGAAAGAGAGAACGACAAGACCGTGAAGTTAATTTATAACATTTAAAAATACGGAGATTTTGTTTTCGGAGAGAAATCTCCTTCCTGCCTATATGTTTATTTATACAAATTGGCACAAAATTAATGGATATTTTTTGTTGTCTTCCAATAGAAATTAAATATATTATCTGAGCTACATTAATATCATTAATCAATTAATTTCGTATTTATTACTTAAACTACAATTAGGCTTTTAAAAAATTGAACAAAAGAAATTATCACTTATTAGAATTATAATAATTAGATGTAAATGTAGCTAAAAGTATTGAGTAATTTTAAAAAATTATAATAAAATTATTTGTTACGATTTTTCTTCTTTTTTAAAAATTATATATTTGTGTTTTTTTTTCTCTCAAGGATTATTGCACTCAATATTTCATTGATCATAATGCTTGTCATTGACAACATTTGTTGTCATTGAAAACCGAAATAATTTTGTTCAGCGTCATAATTTTGTTCACCATTATTTCAAATTAGACACATAAGGAAATGAGAACTTTAATGTTTATTTTTATTAAAATGTATAATTTTATATTTAAATTTGCCGTTATTTGGCACCGGTAGTATTAGTTTCCATTACACATAAACATACCAATATCGTGTCTCATGAGATTCATAAGATATGTTACCACGATGTGACATGATGACGCAAGTACAAGTACTACTACAATGGGATTATGAGTTATAACGAACTCATTCATGGTCTAAAATTACCAAAAATATTTAGCAAATACAATATAAATTCAAATTAAATATTCAACAACAGAAAATGTGTACATATTTGAACTTTTGTTTAGACTTCACAAAAAATATTTCTAGAAAATTGTTGTGCGTTCGTGATCCAATGCTCCAAAACGAGAGGAGGCCATGACGTGTTGCATTGTCAAAAGCGTCCTAATAATTATATCGGGACCGCTTGGTCCATGATTTAAAAAAATTATTATTACACAAGAAATAACAACACTGCTAGAAAAAACAACAACTTTAATGGCGTCCCTCCTTGCCACAACACACGTCTACCCAAAAACTCTCTAAATTTTTACCCATATTCTAATGACGTCAACAACACAATTACTTTTGCACGCTTTTGCACCACTTATCAAAGACTTTAAATAACACACAAGCGACTATTAAACACACCACCGTGCGCAACTCACAAGTTACAATGACAAATTGGTCAGCCGTTACATGCATCACGGGAATTTTTTCCACTCCGAGTCTTGGCAATAGTAGGCCGACCAATGATAATTGCGGATACATGAGATTTGAAATATTTACCAATAAGCACGCTTGTTAAGGGAACAATTTGCGGGCTTGTGGAACAAAGGGTAATTTCTGGACTTTACTATGGACGTGTCCATTACTTAGTGGGGTTGATAAGCTTTCCAACAAGACCAAATACGGCAATGTAGCTTTATAATCCAAAGAGCGCGCTACAGGGTTCATTTGGATGAGTTTTCATCCCAACGTCATAATTGTATCTCCCTATACCACTTTCAAATACATTTTAAACACTTTTTAATCAATTTTAATGAAAACGGTAAAAGCCGAAGTATAGATAAATGGATAATCTAGTAGACTTCAGCAAAATTCATTTTAATAAACATTTGAGAAATACTGATATTTTGACCCGTGGACCACCTTAATGGTTGTAAATGGTGGTTTACAAATATGTTATTATGTTCTTTCTTGAAAAATTATGTGGGCCGGCTGTGGGTGGCATTTGATACGTCACCGGTCTTTAGCGCTGATCTAATACATCACAACTGATCCCTATTAAATTTCATAGCTTCAATAGATTTTTTAATGTTTATTTTTACACAACAGGACCTTCCAAGGGAGATAAAGAAAATGGCAAAATTTCTTGGGGTAACTCTTGATGACCAACTGGTGGAGGACATTGCAACGGCATCAGGATTTGACGTCATGAAAAAATCTTATCAAAATTCTTTTGCTAAGAATCTTCTACGGAAAGGTAACATATTAGTGAAATATTAAGGTTATAAGATGTAGCTTAGCCCAAATTAAGTTACTAATGCAAAAAAAAAAAGCTTTCATCGACATTTTAAAGTCAAACAAGACAATAATAATGATAATTAAGGTCTAATTCGACTTTATCTCAGGTGATGTTGGAGACTGGAAAAATTGGCTGACGGTAGCACAGAGTGAGCTTGTTGACTTGTCCATGAGAAGTTTACAAGGGAGTCTCTTCGAAACTCAAAGATATACACTGTGAGAAGTCAAGAAGAAATCATTTGGCTGGTGTTTGGGTGTTGGGTTTAAGACTCAATAGCAGGAAAATAAAGAAATTTGATTAGTTATAAAAATATACAATCCTGTTTTATTACAAAGCTATTGGATAAAGACAAGGCCTACGTCTAAGTAAAAAAAAATTAAAAGATAAATTGACTTATCAAATACTCTGAAGAGAATTCAGTCCTGTCATTAAGCTGGTCGTATTTCTAACTCTCCTAACCATGTTATGGTAACACACAGACATGAAGCTGGTGGTATTTCTAACTATCCTAAGTTATGGTAACACACAGACATAAAGCTGGTGGTATTTCAAACTATCCTAACCATGTTATGGTAACACACAGACATAAAGCTGGTGGTATTTCTAACTAGCCTATGTTATGGTAACACACAGACAGAAAGCTGGTGGTATTTCTAACTATCCTAACCATGTTATGGTAACACACAGACATGAAGCTTGTGGTATTTCTAACTATCTTAACCATGTTATGGTAACACACAGACATAAAGCTGGTGGTATTTCTAACTATCCTAACCATGTTATGGTAACACAATGACAATAAGCTAGTGGTATTTCTAACTATCTTAACCATGTTATGGTAACACACAGACATAAAGCTGGTGTTATTTCTAACTAGCCTATGTTATGGTAACACACAGACATAAAGCTGGTGGTATTTCTAACTATCCTAACCATGTTATGGTAACACACAGACATTAAGCTAGTGGTATTTCTAACTATCTTAACCATGTTATGGTAACACACAGACATAAAGCTGGTGGTATTTCTAACTATGCTATCTATGTTATGGTAATACACAAACATAAAGCTGGTGGTATTTCTAACTATCCTAACTATGTTATGGTAATACACAGACATAAAGCTGGTGGTATTTCAAACTATCCTTTGTTATGGTAACACACAGACATAAAGCTGGTGGTATTTCTAACTATCCTTTGTTATGGTAACACACAGACATAAAGCTGGTGGTATTTCTAACTATCCTAACTATGTTATGGTAACACACATTTTTTATCTTAACTAATCTTCTTGTTTGTACTGACATAAATAATAAAATTATTTACTTTGAAAAGTAAGACGGCGTTGATGTGAATTTATAATTTATTAGATACTTTCTTTAATTTTTTTAATTTCTATTGTTTATGTGAAATGTTATTTTTTACATCAATTTATTAATACGACAGAAAATGAATTTGTCTACAGTGATGTGAAAGACTCATCTACTAAGTATGTGGCGTTTTAAAAAATCGTTTGTTTTATCTTATCTTATATGATACAGACGCTCCATCTGTACAGAAGATTATTGCGTCCTACGTATTTCTATTGTTTGTGTTTAGTCCAGTATTTTTACTAGAGATAAAATGTTGGCCTTCCTGGATTCTTCAGGTAAGCCATTCCACGCCCGAATAACGGACGGAAAGAAAGAAAACATGTATGTGTTTGTTCTTGCATATGGAATAAGAAAGGTGTTCTTATATTTATGTCTCTCTGAGGGTTGTATTAAGTTATCTTTGTGTTGTATTTCTAAATTAGAATTAATTGCCTTATGTATAATTACTAATTTACTCTTGGTTCTTCTATCCTCTAGTGTTTCAAGGTTTAATGATTTAACTAATGGTGTTACTCTTGTCAGTTTTGAATATCCTCCAGTAATGAATCTGGCAGCTCTTTTTTCGATTTGTTCTAACTTATCAATATTTTCTTTGGTGGATGGGTCCCATACAGAAGATGCATATTCTAGTATAGGTCTCACCAGGGTGAGGTAGCATTTTAGTTTTATATCTTTGTTACATTTGTAAAAGTTTCTTTTTATAAAGCCTAAGGTTTTGTTTGATTTTTTAATAACTTCATTGAAATGGGGGCTCCAAGATAGTTTCTCATTTATTATGACTCCTAAGTATTTTTCATCTTTAGTTTGGGTTAGTTCTTTTCCATGAATGAAGTATTTTGAATATATTTGTTTCTTTTTCTTTGTTACTCTTAGAAGTTGACATTTTTCTGGGTGGAAGGACATACTCCAGTTAGTTTCCCATTTTATTAATTCATCTAAGTCTTTTTGTAAAATTTTGCTATCTTGTTCTGACTTTATTGTTCTATAGATTATACAATCATCAGCAAATAACCTAACTTTAGTTCGTGTTGAGCTATTGTTGTTTAAGTCATTTATATAAATTAAAAATAGTAAGGAACCTAGGACAGTTCCTTGTGGAACTCCTGAGTTAACCTTTATTGGTGTAGATTTAGATCCATTAATTATTACAGTTTGCTCCCTACCAAATAGGAAATCTTGGATTCAGTGATGTAATGGATCTGAGATTCCAAAGCATTTAAGTTTTTTTTAAGTAAACTAAGGGGGTGAACTTTGTCAAATGCTCTTGAGAAGTCTAGTAATATTGTATCTATTTGATCATTATTATCTAAACCTTTTGATAGCTCATCTTTTAGACCTATTAGTTGTGTTTCACATTATCTGTTCTTTCTAAAGCCATGTTGGTGTGGGCATAAGGCATTATATTTGTCAAGGTGTTTATGTGTTCCAGTAATTTACAGGTGATACTAGTAAGTGATACAGGTCTGTAATTACCAGGGTCTGACTTATCGCCTTTCTTAAAGAGTGGCGTTACATTGGCTAATTTTCAATCCTGGGCCACTTTACCCTTGTCTAGAGAGGCTTGAAAAAAGAACTACAAGGATTGGGGACAGTTCATTGCTTAACTCTTTTAATAACCTGGCAGGCAATTCATCTGGGCCAGTATCTTTGTTTATTTTTAGGTTTTTTAGGATTGAATGTATACCTATCTCATCTGCAGTTATATTACCGATTTCATCAATTTTATTTAAATTTATTGAAATTTCATTGTCGCCTGAGGCAGAAAATGATGATGCAAAATATGTGTTAAGGGTATTAGATTTAGTCTCCTTATCATTATAGGTTATTATTATTTTAACCTTTTAGTGTGGATATACCTGTAGGCTCCATTTTTTTATTTGATAAAGGATCAAAAGTTTTATGTCACAATTTTGTAACAATGATAAATATATTTTTAAAATAATTTTTTGTCTGCTATTTAATGACAGTTTGTCTTAATATGTATGAATTATTTTCTAATATGCACCTATTTTCTGCTTCGCAATTTTGTTACATCTGAACTTTAAGTCGAGAAATATCCATAGCGATTCAATTCAATAGGTCAGTACTAGGGCTACTATCGATTAATTTAAATTTAATCCTTAACGTTTGAAAAATTACCTTTTAATTAATCGATAATTTTGATTATAAAGATTTAAATTTAAGATTTAATTTAAAAAATAAATATGTTAAACTGAAAACATTTTAGGGAAGTAACAAACAGGAAAATTTACATTTTTGCTCTATTGAGTTACTTTTTCCTGTCTTAGAGACATTTGAAAAAAATAATAATGTTCTCTAAAATTATTTTTTTTAAAGGAAAAAAAAATGTTAATCATATGATTAAAAACAAATGCATGTTAACAATGGAAAATGTTGCTAAGTCTCTTTTCTCAAGTGTTATTTCGAATAGGTACTGAGTTAGGGACAATTAGATAGAGTAACCATAATTAGAGAAAGAAGTTTGGAAATAAACATAAATTTAGTTGTAAATTAAACTCTCAGTTGGTGTTTGAATAATAAATAACCAAGAGTGTTTTTGTGTGAAGAAATAGAGTGAAAGAACCAGAGATAGTTAAACACAAGGTTCTCTACAATATATTATATATATACAAATATATATATATATATGATTTTATTGATGAATAACATAGTCTTCGTGTTCATTTGCGTTTGTGATCATAAAATATGATTTTGCTAATGAAAAGTGGTTGTGTAGGTGATACTTGTGTGAATGAAATTATATAAATATATATATATATATATATANTATATCTATACTAATAAAAGGGAAAGCCCTCACTCACTGACTGTTTGACTGACTCACTGATTCATCACTAATTCTCCAACTTCCCGTGTAGGTAGAATCATGAAACTTTGGGAAGTTGTTGGGTACCCTCTGACTACGAAAATTGGCGAAAAAGAATTTTGAAAATCTCACTCATGTAGGGCCGGTGGCCCAAAAACTTTTTTTGGCTACATCACTAATTCTCCAACTTCCCGTATAGGTAGAAGCATGAAACTTTGGGAAGTTGTTGGAAACACTCGTAAGACAAAAAATGGCGAAAAAGAATTTTGAAATTCACACTCATGGGGGCCGGGGCCCCAAAACTGTTTTTCTCCTTATATACGCTATATGCTAATTTAAAATCAAAATTTCATCTATTTTCCGTGTAGGTAGAAGCATGAAACTTATAAAATGCTTTGAGTACATGGTTCCAACGATAATTGGCAAAAGAGAATATTACATTTCCCACTCATGGGGACTAGGGCCCCGAAAACGATTTTTTCATTAAATGAGTTATATAAACATTGAAAATCACCAATTCTCCTATTTTCCGAGTAGGTAGACTCATCAAATGTTGGGGAGTTTATATATACACTTTCACGATGCTAGCAGGTGAAATAATTTTTAAATTTCTCTTACAGGGGGGATGGGGGCCCAAATTAAAAACTAAAAATCATTTCATTCCCCATGTAGGTGAAGAGCATGAAACTTTAGGAAGTTGTTGACTTTAATCTCCCGATGATAATTGGCGAAGGAGAATGTTTAATGCCCACTCATAGAGGTAAAAGAGCCCCCAAAAATGGGGCCCCATTAAAAAAAATTATCCCCTTATATGAGCTATTTACAAATTGCAAATCAATAATTCTCCTGTTTCCCGTATAGTTTGAAGCATGAAACTTTGTAAATTTTTTGAGTACATGCTTCTGATGATAATTGGCAAAAGAGAATGTTAAATGTCCCACTAATGAGGGCGGGGCCCCGAAAACATTTTTTTCTTTATATGAGTTAACATTCTCTTTCACCAATTATCATCGGGAGATTAAACTCAACAACTTTCTAAAGTTTCATGCTCTCCACCTACGTGGTGAATGGAAGAAATAGTGATTTTTAGTTTTTAAATTTGGGCCCCCAGCACCCCTGTAAGAGAAATTTAAAAAATTATTTCACCTGCTAGCTTCGTGAAAGTGTATTTATAAACTCCCCAACATTTGATGAGTTTGAAATAGGAGAATTGGTGATTTTCAATGTTCATATAGCTAATTTAATGAAAAAATCGTTTTTGGGGCCCCAGCCCCCATGAGTGGGAAATTTAATATTCTCTTTTGCCAATTATCGTTGGAAGCATGTACTCAAACATTTCTTAAGTTTCATGCTTCTACCTACACGGGAAATAGATGAATTATTGATTTTCAATTAGCATATAGCTTTTATAAGGAGAAAAACAGTTTTGGGGTCCCGGCCCCCATGAGCGTGAATTTAAAAATTCTTTTTTCCATTTTTTGTCGTAAGAGAGTCTCCAACAATTTCTTAAAGTTTCATGCTTCTACCTATACGGGAAGTTGGAGAATTAGTGATGTAGGCAAAAAAAGTTTTTGGGCCCCCGGCCCCACATGAGTGACATTTTTAAAATTCTTTTTCGCCAATTTTCGTAGTCAGAGGGTACCCAACAACTTCCTAAAGTTTCATGATTCTGCCTACACGGGAAGTTGGAGAATTAATGATGAATCAGTGAGTCAGTTAGTTAGTCAGTCAGTCAGTCAGTCAGGGCTTTCCCTTTTATTAGTATAGATTATATTTACGAATAAATGTGTAATGAGAAATCATCTGTGCTTTGGCTTCGTGCTATATACTTTTTCATGAATAATAATGATATAATTATGATAATATTAAATACATAGTGAATTGCATACAGCTTAAAGTGTTACTGCAGCAATGAAATTTGATGTTCGAAGTATTCACAAATATTGCTGAGGAGTCAGCCAGTTGTTTATAAACCGCAGGAAGTGCGTTCCCGGCGTTAACTTGCGGCTTTGAGTAGTGCGCACGAATTATGACAGCACCAATTATACAGCACCGTGCGTTAAAAATAAATTATGTTACTGTAATGTGATCCATATCAAGAACATCTTGTCTTTGAAGTCCTTTAAGCTTCATCGAAGATTATGACTTGTCAGCTTATTCGCCCATTTGTCCATACATTACTACCACCACATTATCAAAATCATTTAAACAAAAAATGTAGCTATTTACAAATGTAGAGGTCAATGCAAGAAACGGATAGGTAACATTTTTGTAAGTTTAAGATATTCAAGTTTTAAAGTTCAAATTATACAGATTTCTTATAAATTAACTGAATAGATTTGAATTGGTGAGTCTGATACCTAAGTTTTTCATAAAACCCGATTTAGAATATTTAATTTTTTATCCTCTATCATATACGGGGGATTACTTTAAAAAATTAAAAATGTCACATAGATGTTTCTTTTCTCGGGGTCTTAAAATGTGAATAAGAAAGAACTATTTTAAAATTTAAAAAAAATTAATTTAATCTTTGAAGTAAAGTTAATTAAGGGCCGTCGATAAAGTACGTCACGCTATTTTTTACCATTTTAACTCCCACTCTTCCTCCTGTCAGGAACTGTCAAAAATATCGGACTCCCCCCCCCCCCACTTTCCCAAGCACGTTATATTTTCAAATATTTTTTGTTTAAGCAAAATAATTGAAATTTAATGACGTCAAATATTGCCGGTATCCCCCCCCCTCTTGACAAAAACTGTCACACTTTCTTCACCCTTCTGAAGCGTGACGTACTTTATCGACCGCCCAAAAAAGGAAATATTCAAGTATCAACAAATACTAGTATTTACAATTTATATATATATACGGTACGTTTTAGGAATTCAAATAAAAGTTTTCCTTTTTGTAAAGTTTGCACCTCTTCCAGTTCTATTTTAAAAGCATCGTTTTTTTTCATAGGAAAATAGTCTAAAACGCATTAAAATATTACATTAAAATAAGAATCCAACAAAAACTATTGTGGGAGTCCAAAATTTTATATATGTTATTTTTGTAAACATATAAATATGCAGCATTGAGGAGTAATAAAAGAAAAACAAAAGCTAAACTGAAGCATAAGTGTGCATACTTTATTTGCAGTGATGTAATTGTAGTTCAAAACGCATCGAAACTTAACAACTAAATGTAGACCAATTGTAAGTATCAAAAACCGAATAACGGATGTTATACATTGATATAAGCAATACAATTTAGAATTACGTACATAATATTCAAATGCACCCATTGATAAAAATTGAAATTTAATATTTTTTAAAAAATATTTAATTGATGATCACATCAAATAAACCATCACTCTTGTTCTTTTGTTCACTTTTCACAAATTAATATCAGCTCAAAAAATGACGTCACGTAACAATATTTTATGGCGAGAAAAACGCTCTTTTAATCTCGAACACAAATTTTTATATGTCCGTATCGCAAATTATGTATGTAAATATCAGTCGTTCAAAGATTTTTTTCGCTGTAATAACAAATATAAGTGATTTTTTTTTCCTTTTGTTTTTAAAAACGTGTTTGCATGCTCATGACGCACCTCGAAGCCACTGAAACCATTGAAAGGCCACACCCTTTTCATTCACTTTGGTTTGTTGTGTTTCTTAAAACGTGTAGACTGTAAACCTTTGCAGAAAATCTGATCTTAAAGACACCTATATTGTAGTCAGTATTTAAAGTGAATCAATTTATATTGTGGAAGTCCTGAGGGCGCTGAGGGCGAATTGTCGGCGCTCAGAGAGACGTTGTCCTTTGACGCTGGACGGGTGCGGCGAGTCAAGAGGGTCAAGACAAGATGTGACGTTCTGGTGCGGAATGTTATCTCGGGGTGAGGGCGAGGAACGGAGGCCAACCTTGGATCCTTTGATGTGGACGGTGACTGACCATGGGACTGGACGGTGGTGTGAACTCTGCCGTAACACACGGGCCATCTGGCCTGGGGTGATGGTCTCACCAGAGATTGGCTACGTCAAACAAGTCCCACCAAGTACAATGATTGACATTTAAATTCGGACAATGGGAATGTGGGGGTGGAGACTAACGGTTATTAAAGGGGATGCACGGACGAACACACGGGGACGGGGACAGACACGTGGTCAAAGGGATATAGGAACAGGCATTGAGTTAGGGACAAGTGTTAGAGTAACCATAATAAACGAAGCAAGGAATTATACAGAATTGGGTTGTGCATCAGACTTGGAGTTAGTGTTTGAACAATAATTAACCAAGAGTGTGTACTGTCTGAAGATTTTCAGTGTAAGAAGTAGAGACACTTAACACGAGGACACCCAGGTTATCTACAATATATAATGCCATTTTACGAAGGCAAGATTCCATAACATATGATGTGTTTGCGAGGGGTGTTGGGAAGGTAAATGAAAGGAGTGATGGCTACGAAAATGGATGTACCTTTATAAAGGACTCTGATATTTCCTTTGTATTGTCTGATTGAATTGTATCGCGAGGAGGGAAGGAGTGTGATAGGATTAGGACGACTTTCTACCTCATATGAATTGCGATTAGTCAAAACCATGAATTTGCGTAGAGTTTTGACTGGTAAGTTCTGTATATATATTTATTTTCAATAGTCTTAAATAAAACGTTAAAATAAGTATTTTCTACTGTTTTTAATTTTTCATAGGTAACTAAATGATATACCCAGCTTCTCCAGGAGCAGTATTAGGGATCCCATTTTGAAACCAACACATTATGAAACCCATCAATAAGAGGATCCCGTTTGTTATCAAATCCCTCACATGATTCCACATTTCTTTTAGATTACATGCGCCATTTTAATCCCGTTGTGTAATGGGATCACATTGGTAAGTAAAGCCCCCTTTCCATATAAAATAAAATTCATGACAAACCCAGGTCTACCTGATTATCAGAAAACTGTGGCTCAGACAGCGTCACCTTGCTCACCACACAAAAATGTCAGGGACCTCGCGACTAGCCACAAAACACATAACTGGCAGCATTCAATACGGAAGCCACATCGCGTAAGGCGCAGTGATGACACACACTGATATACCGCCTGCCAAGCAAGATCAAAGGACGGTCAATCGAGCGACGTGACACTTGTAGTCGGTTTGGTTTGAACTGTGAATTTCAATTCACGAGATCTCCCTAAGCACTAAGACAACCCAGCGGACTGATTGCCTTCAGCGGTTTTTCACTGCTGCAAGGCAAAGCATGTGCGAAGTAAAGAAATCACGTAAAGAAGATTCCCACCTAGGAGAATCACTCGACTTCATATAAAAACATCAACATCCCTACACCAGCTACAGCTTGGTGTGGAGAGAGCCATTCATGGTGTGGAGAGAGCCTGGCACGGTGTTCAGAGAGCCTGGCAAGGTGTGGAGAGAGCCTTGCACGGTGTGGAGAGAGCCTTGCACGGTGTGCAGAGAGCCTGGCACGATGTGCAGAGAGCCTAGCACGGTGTGGAGAGAGCCTGGCACGGTGTGAAGAGAGCCTTGCACTGTGTGGAGAGAGCCTTGCACGGTGTGGAGAGAACCTAACAGGGTGTGGAGAGAGCCTAGCACGTTATGGAGAGAGAGCCTAGCACGGTGTGGAGAGAGCCTAGCATGGTGTGGAGAGAGCCTGGCACGGTGTGGAGAGAGCCTGGCACGGTGTGCACGGTGTGGAGAGAGCCTAGCATGGTGTGGAGAGAGCCTGGCACGGTGTGGAGAGAGCCTGGCACGGTGTGGAGAGAGCCTAGCACGGTGTGGAGAGCCTAGCACGGTGTGGAGAAAGCCTAACAGGGTGTGGAGAGAGCCTAGCACGGTGTGGAGAGAGCCTAGCACGGTGTGGAGAGAGCCTGGCACGGTGTGGAGAGAGCCTAGCATGGTGTGGAGGGGGCCTAGCACGGTGTGGAGAGAGCCTGGCACGGTGTGGAGAGAGCCTGGCACGGTGTGGAGAGAGCCTGGCACGGTGTGGAGAGAGCCAAACATTGTAAGGAGAGAGCCTAACACGGTGTGGAGTGAGCTTAGCACGATGTAGAGAAAGCCTAACATGGTGTGGAGAGAACTTAACACGGTGTGGAGAGAGCATAGCATGGTGTGGAGAGTGCCTTACATGATGTGGAGAGAGCCTAGCACGGTGTGGAGAGAGCTTAGACCGGTGTGGAGAGAGCCTAACATGGTGTGGGAAGAGCCTAGCACGGTGTGGAGGGAGCTTAGCACGGTGTGGAAAGAGCCTAACACGGTGTGGAGAAAGCCTAGCACGGTGTGGAGAGAGCCTTACATGGTGTGGAGAGACCCTAGCATGGTGTGGAGAGAGCCTGTCACGGCAGAACGGGGTCAAGACAAGGATGACTCGGGTCGCGAATCCAAAGGTCAAACAAGCATGACACAACACACCATGACCACGCTCACGTTTGTTCATCAAATCAGCAACAAGCCAGAGGGCATGGCCCACCAGAAGACATTGGCCCACCAGAAGACCTTCGCCCACCAGAAGACATTGGCCCACCAGAAGACCTTCGCCCACCAGAAGACCTTGGCCCACCAGAAGACCTTGGCCCACCAGAAGACCTTCGCCCACCAGAAGACCTTGGCCCACCAGAAGACCTTTGCCCACCAGAAGACTTTGGCCCACCAGAAGACCTTGGCCCACCAGAAGACCTTCGCCCACCAGAAGACCTTGGCCCACCAGAAGACCTTGGCCCACCAGAAGACCTTGGCCCACAAGAAGACCTTGGCCCACCAGAAGACCTTGGCTCACTGACTACGCAATAGATGGACGGGTCACAGGCGGGATAAGGCAACCTCCTCGGGCCAAGCCACGAGAATCCCTTTAGATGCAGTATTTAAACAATAGCTTGACGTCATTGTATCGGAATAATATAATTTACAATTGAACTTTTTTGCTTACATTATAATATGTATGTACCTTTCAACAATTTTAGTAATCAGTCATATAATTGTAATCACATTTACTGTCTCCTGTGATTTTATACAAATCTTCTATGTGTAACTAGCAACCTTGGCAAATTATTAGAGTCATTTCTTTATATGCTGACATGTTTGTTATGCTACGTATTCGCCAGCGAGGGCGCATTCATTCAGTGACTGTATCATTCTGCTAGAGTTACATCAGCAATCTGATTTAGTTTACCTTCACAGGTCACTGCAAGTTCACTCCTGCCCTCGATATGACTGGAGTTCACTAAGGCAACAGAGCAACAGATTTCAGGAGGAGGGACATGACCAGTGGGCAGTGACAGACCGGCACTAGTCAGTGAGAGAGGCGAATGTGTTGAAGTAGCTTAGGGCGAGGACTGACTTGGTGTTTTGAGTATGCTCTGTGTTGAGGTAGCCCAGTGAGAGACGAGTGTGTTGAGGTAGCCCAGTGAGAGACGAGTGTGTTGAGGTAGCCCAGTGAGAGACGAGTGTGTTGTGGTAGCCCAGTGAGAGACGAGTGTGTTGAGGTAGCCCAGTGAGAGACGAGAGTGTTGAGGTAGCCCAGTGAGAGACGAGTGTGTTGAGGTAGCCCAGTGAGAGACGAGTGTGTTGAGGTAGCCCAGTGAGAGACGAGTGTGTTGTGGTAGCCCAGTGAGAGACGAGTGTGTTGAGGTAGCCCAGTGAGAGACGAGTGTGTTGAGGTAGCCCAGTGAGAGACGAGTGTGTTGAGGTAGCCCAGTGAGAGACGAGTGTGTTGAGGTAGCCCAGTGAGAGACGAGTGTGTTGAGGTATCCCAGTGAGAGAAGAGTGTGTTGAGGTAGCCCAGTGAGAGACGAGTGTGTTGAGGTAGCCCAGTGAGAGACGAGTGCGTTGAGGTAGCCCAGTGAGAGACGAGTGTGTTGTGGTAGCCCAGTGAGACGAGTGTGTTGAGGTAGCCCAGTGAGAGACGAGTGTGTTGAGGTAGCCCAGTGAGAGACGAGTGTGTTGAGGTAGCCCAGTGAGAGATGAGTGTGTTGAGATAGCTTAGAGCGAGCACTGACTTGTTGTTTTGAGTATGCTGTGTGTTGAAGAAATAAAACTTTTGTATATCCTTACCAACTTAATTGGACTTGATTTTAGTATAACAGCCACCGATCGGCTATATGTATATGGAAACTAATAATTATATATGTACATTGAACTTGAGATATAAATAAATGAACTTTTTGTTAAATATATTTACACACAACGATTCGAAGGCTTGTTACATACATACGCACAACTTGACAATTCTCGATTGACTTAAAAATTCAATTTATAATTTTATGTATTGCGCAACTAACATACTTTGATAGGATCACTTAGCTAAATATTATCCGAATGCATAAAAGGAACCCTTTTTCTTAGAATCCCTTTCCACATTTTGATGCCATACTTTTCGCTATTACATTCTTCATTATGGTGGCTTAGCGTAATGGTATCACAGTCATGAAGTTATTCTTGCCTCTATAAAATACCACACTTTAATACGATCACATAGCTAAGTGCTGTCGATGGCATAATGGCATTAAAGGGACATCGTTTTTTGATAGAATCCCTTTCCCTCGATCACGTTGCATAAAAGAATCCCATGTTTTTTCATAATATTTACACCAAGACCATCCCTTTGCCCGATAGCATAACGTACTTCGCTTTAGTTTATTTATCCCAGTATGATCCCATTCTGGTTTCTCTCACAAAATAGCTAAACCCATTATTCATTTTTTTTTTAAAAGGTCGCACCGGCGGAAACCCAGTCTATCCTCATAAGTTCTCAAACTGAAAATTAATCTAAAAATTAATTTTGTATAACATTAAAATTTGATCTATTAATTATTTTTTAAAATAATTACTGCGGAAGTAATGAAAAATTAAACCACAGAAGTTTCTAGAATATCTCTTATACCCGAATCAAGTGAATAATAAATGTATCGTAAAATAATCGTCTGGCAATATTTGGGCTAAGACTTTAAAACTTGTCCGAATAAAAAAGACGATTAATTAAAGGAGATCTTGCAAAAATAAAATATAGAATTTTCAATAATATTTTACACCTGTGAGGTTACCACAATTGAAACTTAGTCAGAACAAAAATTAGATAAAATCTTAAAATCCAATTAAAATCTGTTTAAAATTACTGATACAAAATTACAAACGCAACTAGAATATTTTTCATCTTAACCAACGTCAATTAATCAGATTATAATATAATAGTACATTCAAAGTTAGAAAAAAAATGGGTAAAACTTTTAAAAATTTCGCAGAAAAACAATAAATAGATATCCTGCAATGAAAAAAAAAGAATATTTTAGACATTCAATCACGCGAGGTTTACCTGACATTCAATCACGTGAGATTTACCTTACAGTCAATCACGTGAGGTTTACCTTATTCAATCACGTGACTTTTTCCTGACATTCAATCACGTGAGGTTTACCGAACATTTAATCACGTGAGGTTTACCTAACATTTAATCACGTGAGGTTTACCTAACATTTAATCACGCGAGGTTTACCTTACATTCCATCACGTGAGGTTTACCTGACATTCAATCACGTGAGTTTTACCTAACATTTAATCACGCGAGGTTTACCTTACATTCCATCACGTGAGGTTTTCCTGACATTCCATCACGCGAGGTTTACCTGACATTCCATCACGTGAGGTTTACCTGACATTCCATCACGTGAGGTTTACCTGACATTCCATCACGTGAGGTTTACCTTACATTCAATCACGTGAGGTTTACCTTACATTCAACCACGTGAGGTTTTCCTGACATTCAATCACGTGAGGTTTTCCTGACATTTCATCACACGAGGTTTACCTTACATTCCATCACGTGAGGTTTACCTGACATTCCATCACGTGAGGTTTACCTGACATTCCATCACGTGAGGTTTACCTTACATTCAATCACGTGAGTTTTACCTAACATTTAATCACGCGAGGTTTACCTTACATTCAATCACGTGACTTTTTCCTGACATTCCATCACGCGAGGTTTACCTGACATTCCTTTACGTGAGGTTTACCTGACATTCAATCACGTGAGGTTTTCCTGACATTCCATCACGTGAGGTTTACCTGACATTCCATCACGTGAGGTTTACCTTACATTCAACCACGTGAGGTTTACCTTACATTCAACCACGTGAGGTTTACCTTACATTCAATCACGTGAGGTTTACCTTACATTAAATCACGTGAGGTTTACCTTACATTCAATCACGTGAGGTTTACCTTACATTCAACCACGTGAGGTTTACCTTACATTCAATCACGTGAGGTTTACCTTACATTCAACCACGTGAGGTTTACCTTACATTCAACCACGTGAGGTTTACCTTACATTCAATCACGTGAGGTTTACCTTACATTCAATCACGTGAGGTTCACCTTACATTCAACCACGTGAGGTTCACCTTACATTCAACCACGTGAGTTTTACCTTACATTCAATCACGTGAGTTTTACCTAACATTCAATCACGTGAGGTTTACTGAACATTCCATCACGTGAGGTTTACCTGACATTCAATCACGTGACTTTTTCCTGACATTCCATCACGCGAGGTTTACCTTACAATCCATCACGTGAGGTTTACCTTACAATCAATCACGTGAGGTTTACCTGACATTCCATCACGTGAGGTTTACCGAACATTTAATTACGTGAGGTTTACCTTACATTCCATCAAGTGAGGTTTACCTTACATTCAATCACGTGACTTTTTCCTGACATTCCATCACGCGAGGTTTACCTAACATTTTATCACGCGAGGTTTACCTGACATTCCTTTACGTGAGGTTTACCTGACATTCAATCACGTTAGGTTTACCTAACATTTAATCACGCGAGGTTTACCTTACACTCCATCACGTGAGGTTTACCTGACATTCCATCACGTGAGGTTTACCTAACATTCCATCACGTGAGGTTTACCTTACACTCCATCACGTGAGGTTTACCTGACATTCCATTACGTGAGGTTTACCTGACATTCCATCACGTGAGGTTCACCTTACATTCAACCACGTGAGTTTTACCTTACATTCAATCACGTGAGTTTTACCTAACATTCCATCACGTGAGGTTTACCGAACATTTAATTACGTGAGGTTTACCTGACATTCCATCACGCGAGGTTTACCTTACATTCCATCACGTGAGGTTTACCTTACATTCCATCACGTGAGGTTTTCCTTACAATCCATCACGTGAGGTTTTCCTTACAATCCATCACGTGAGGTTTTCCTAACTGAAAATCAGTCAGAAAAACAATTAGGTAAGTCTTTAATATTAAACTGAGTCCAATGAAAATCTGTTTTAAATTACAGAGACGATATTACAAAAGCTTCTAGAATATTTTACATCTTACCTAAATCAAGTGAATAATAAGACTAATATTACATTTAAAGTTTGGTAAGTAATGGGGGTTATACTTTAAAAAACTTACCCAGTTAGACAGGCTAAAAACGTTGATTTAATACATTGGTCAGGTGCTTATGAGGTATTTGGTACACGGATAAATAGAGGTAAAAAATACTTTTTAAAAAAAACAAAAAAATTTTTTAAGGTGACTAAAAAGAAGAAAATAAATAGAAGTAAAGTAAGATTTTTTAAGAAACGTTTTTTTAAGTGGACTGAAAAGAAGAAAATAAATTAAAAGTTATAAGCTTTGATTTAATATGATTAAAAACGTGGGGCGTGTTCTGCAAAATCCCATTCTAATTTAGAAATACAACACAAAGATTAGTGGTTGGTAAGAAAATTTAAGGTTTTTAATTTAGAAGGAAAAAGATAGATCTATAAATGAGAAAATGAGTGAACTGCATATGTAAAACCTCATAAGCGCCCTCGCCACGTATTTTGGTAATATTAAATCAATACTGCGGAAATATATGTTGTGATTTATTT
Source organism: Radix auricularia (assembly GCA_002072015.1). Taxonomy (NCBI): domain Eukaryota; kingdom Metazoa; phylum Mollusca; class Gastropoda; family Lymnaeidae; genus Radix; species Radix auricularia. The sequence goes on along the minus strand of MUZC01004546.1, from coordinate 200,574 downwards.
TCCACTTTTTGGTCCACTTATAAAAACTTGGTTTCTAAAAATCTTATTTTATCTCTATTGATGAATTTATAATGTTCCAAAGCTCGCCTGTGCTCTCTATGCGGTGTAACTTCCAATTTAAAAAAATGGGGCTGTTATCGATTAATTTAAATTTAATCGTTAACTTTTGAAAAATTACCGAATAATTAATCGATAATGTTTATTAAATCTAAAAATAGGATGTATTACGTAATTAAGCGGAAGATTTCAAGGGAAGTAACACAAACAGGCAATTTACTTATTTTTATTTAAATATAAGTATTTCACTATAATGTCAATTAATTAAAATTTTGTTTTTGTTAATTAATTAAAAACAATGTTTAATTTAATATCGTATATCATTTTCCTTGTAAAACACCTTATTTTAAAGATGACACTTAAAAAAAAATCTTTCTTTTTTTAAAATTGAGAAGTGTGTACGTTAAAAAAAAATCATGTTAAGCCTGGTCCCTATTGGAATTCAGGACGTGTTAGCGCATTTTCGTATTATGTATCAGTACTTATGTTAGATATCAGCATTATGTAGTTATCAGTAATTGTGTTTAGATTTTAGACATATTTTTATGAATTTTCTTGTGTGATGAATATACCTGACATTTTTTTAAATTTAAAAGTCATTTCTTTACATTAAAAAAAAATTATTTTCTCTTTAATCTAACTACAAGTCACCACAAATGATGACGTAAAACTCTCTTAAAAAAACTAATTCTTTTGCACGCCTTCGCACCACTCTTGAATGCTTGAAAAATGATGTATTCGACTTCCGGCAATGGCAGCCGTTCCCTGCGTTAGTGTTACCTCTCGATTCGAAATATTTTTTGGTAGTTTTAACGGGGTTTTTTAACGGATCGAGTAACTGAGTGTTGCTGCACAAATGGCAGGTCAGGGCATACAAAAAACATATATACATCATGGGTCTAGGACTTATGGATGCTGTGATCAAGGGTGATGACAGACGGACGGACAAAACGGGTGCAATAGCGCATTCGACTTCTCGAAAATGCGCTAAAAACTATTATTAATTATAAATGATCAATTATTTATTAATAAATCTATACCATTTTAAACATGCTTACTTTATACTTCATCGCTATTTTATCGATTAAAATAATTTTAATCGATACATTTTTTACCGTTTAATCGAGAAATTAATCGTTTTTTACGCAGCCCTAAAAATATAATTAAACTTAAAATATTAACCTTTTGGTATCGAGATAAACAGAGCCTGCTTCTCAACGTAAAACATTATGTGATGTGACGTCATTAATTTTATATTAATTTATGAAAATGGAATGATGTACAAAGAGCCGATATTTAATAGATTGTGCGTGCTCGAAAGTGTGCATGGTATATATGTAGGCGTTGTGTTGGTGGATGTGTGTGGGTGTGAGTGTTTTTGTTGTAAAGTAAATAAGATGAAACGGATAAGAATATATGAAAAACGATATAAGGGCAGACCAATTATCAAACTCACATTTTATCATTAGTTTGTGTATCCTACCCATATTATCTGATCTTGCATCAGAAGAGTGTGTCTTCTGTCAAGGTATGAGAATCACTGTCAATGAGTTGTTCTGAGTTGTTGTGAGTTATTGTGAGTTGTGGTGACAATGTTATGAACTCTGTTCAGTTGACGGACTTTTGAATGTCAGGCAATGACTTGAGAGTGCGCGCAAGGACTATAAATAGTGTGGGTCTGTGTAGTGTGTGAGAGACGAGTGGAGAAAACATAGGAGAGACTAGTAACGTCAGTGTGTGGACGTTCGGCCAGGGCTGTGTTGTTGACGGATTGTGTTATCGAGGTTGCTCGAACACTGTGAAGGCTGTGAGCCTGTATGCCTATGCTGTGAGGTCTCGAACACTGTGAAGGCTGTGAGCCTGTATGCCTATGCTGTGATGTCTCGAATACTGTGAAGACTGTGAGCCTGTATGCCTATGCTGTGATGTCTCGATGGCTGTATGGACTGCAGTGGAATGCAGATAGTGACGATTTTATATCTCAATAAAGAACTTATGATCTTTGACAAGAGTCTGTCTTATTAAGATTGTATCCAGAACCCAGACGCAACATCTGCTATAGAAAAAAACTATAGCAAACATCACAATAAATAACAAGTATAATTTTGTATAGAGCAGTCAATTTTATATTTGCTTATAACAATATTAAATTGCATAAAACTAAATTTATAAATAGAAAAATGCACACTGATCCGCATTTGAAACAATTACAATAGATTCTTTAAACAAAATGCATGTTAAGTGTAATAATTATTCACTTTAGGTGCGTTAGTAGTACAAGTGATAGTTTTGGATCGATTGCTCAATAAACTGCACTAAGTAAAGGGTGTAGTTAACGTAAACGACCGGGAATTGTAAACAGGGAAATCGCTTATGTATAAGACTTAAATAACTAGCATGAAAGAAAAGCCAATGAAAGTGACATTTTCGTGAACTTTTTGACGCAAAATCTTCTGTGTAGAAGGAGCGTCTGTAACAGATAAGATACGATAAGATAGAAGAGTATTTTTCATTACTATGGATATGAGTCAATGATATCGCTCAATCCTGAGTGGCTTAAACACTATAGCTTAGCCACTGTTAATATATTTTGTGCATAACATAAGATAAAACAGCTAGGCAAGTTTTAAGCCAATACCTTTCGATTCAACTTGTGTCTTTTAGACACATAAACTATCCCCCTCCAATTTCCATAGGCATTAATATTCAAATACATACTACGTCACTCAATAAATGAAAATTCAGAATCGTCCTGTTCTAGGTTCATGAAGATAGTGGAATTAGAAACGGATGTTTATGAGAACGTTTTCTCTCAGCCAAAACAATATTGAAATTCCGTTTAAAGCCAGATGTATCATTAAACTTACAATATAGCTTTAACAATATAGTTGGTATATATTTCTAAAAAAATGCGTTGGGGGCATTATAGACGATTTGGGTGACAATTTTAGAGTTTAATTGGGTGTAAACATATTATTTGTAACGAAAAAGCTTATTAACATTATCCAGCTTTAGTTGTAGAGCGTCGACATATACTAACAATGAGCAATGCTGTGTCAAGCTTTTATGATATTTTTTATTTCTACAGTTGATATGGAAATCATTAGTTTTTGTTCACAAACACAGTATTTTGTCTTTCAGCAAGAACAAAACCTTATGGATTTAAACTCGCTCAAGGAACTAAAATCTAATAGACAACGTAATTACAAGGAAAAAAGGACCGAAAGGCTTTCTTGTTTTCCAATCTCTCTGCGGTACAGAATGTCGGACATATTATCGACTCAGAATCTCAAAACATAATATTCGCATACAGCCCAGTAGACGGGAACACGGGAGGCACGCCCTGAAACAACTTAACATCACAAAGATAAACTATTAAAGAAGAAAACATCACAAAGCTAAACTGTGCCAGAACTAAAAATCACAAAGCTAAACAGTGCCAGAACTAAACACCACAAAGCTAAACTGTGCCAGTACTAAACATCACAAAACTAAACTGTGCCAGAACTAAACACCACAAAGCTAAACTGTGCCAGTACTAAACATCACAAAGCTAAACTGTGCCAGTACTAAACATCACAAAGCTAAACTGTGCCAGTACTTAACATCACAAAGCTAAACTGTGCCAGTACTTAACATCACAAAGCTAAACTGTGCCAGAACTAAACACCACAAAGCTAAACTGTGCCAGTGCTAAACATCACAAAACTAAACTGTGCCAGCCCTAAACATCACAAAGCTAAACTGTGCTAGAACTAAACATCACAAAGCTAAACTGTGCCAGTACTAAACATCACTAAGCTAAACTGTGCCAGTAATCAATAATCCCTTGAGTCTGCCGTGGAAGAGAAATGATAAACTATACGAATATTTAGGCTGTACTGACTGTACAACTTCTCAAATCCTTGTATACCCGACCAGATAGCATCAAAACTTGTTCGATAATAACTGTCACAAGATCAGGCAGATGTTGACAGAGAAAGATCAGCCCCACAAAAATCGCCCCTTCTATTCCAGGTCGATGTACACAAAGGACTTGTAAGACTATAAACTCAGAACTACAAAAATTTTGCCAAAAAGCTGACGAGATCCAACTCAAAGCAGACATTCCTGAAATAAATCCCTTCTATAATGTCTTAGATGAAGTCTGCCACTAAAATCCTAAATTTCATCACAAAATGCTTAGCTTCCAAGGGATAACTCTAACTACTGACAAAGAGAAGATTTTGTATTTGAAACCATGGACACGCGTGGGACGCAATAACATTATGTATATAAGAAGTGTCTGTAATATATAAGATGACATAAGATAATATATGAGGCAATGCAATTAAATATGTGCTTTGAAATCTTCCATCAATTTATTTTCTTCTGAGTAAAATAAAGTATTTAAATATTTTTTATAAGTTGAGATTTTATTTCATATTGAACTTTTTGAATACCATCACTGCGGTTAACGAATCTACCACATGCATAAAATTAAGTTCAGACTCAACACAATTAACTTGTGTGAAAAAAAATACTTGTCGTGTTAGAGCCGAAATGTAATGATTTCGTCTGATTAAAACAACTCTGCTCTGCCCCAGCATCAGAGCACATAATTATATTTGTAATTATATCACCAACTTTTTAATATAAAAAAAAATCAATTTGCTTGATCTCGAGCAATCAGAAAATTGAGTTGAAGAAGTTAAGCCAAACCTGTTGTTTAATTAAATGAGATGTTTAATGGCTCTATATAAATACTGAGTTAAAAGGGAAGTGAGTTCCAGGAATAACTTATGTCAGATTGTCTCTCTTTGTTTGGATTGTTTGTGTAGTTAGTGGCAAAACAACATTCGGGGCATGTACACAATCTAGTGTCGTCCAAACAACTGTAAGTAAACCTAACACAATATTATTAAATATAAATAGCAATACGGTCTTTCCGCAATAATAATCAAATCACACATAACACAAACACACACACAACACACAAAAAGTGACACAAACACAAAAAATTACAAAATCATAAACATTATACATTAAAAAACCCACAGATGCACACACATCACACAAACACACACAAAAATACATCCACAAATATTCAAACAAATATAACATATAAATAACACAAAACATTAAACACACAAAACACAAATATACACAAACACACATCACAGGTACTTTAAGTTCTTATTCACTTAAAAGACAATTACATACACAAATAGACTTTTATATATATATATATATATCGGGGCTGTTAACGATTTATTTAAATTAAAGCAATAACTTTTGAAAGATTACCGATTAAAAAATCGATAATTTTGATTAAAGCTAAAAATCAAGATGTATGAAATCGCTAAACTGAACATTTCAAGAGAAGTAACAAAACGGGCAATTGACGTTTTATATTGAGCCATTTCGCTTGTCTAAAAGACATTATTAAACAAACAATATTCTGAACTAAATTTTGTTTTTTAAAAGCAGCACTAGAATAAAATCAAAGTTTGCATACGATAGAAAAAAATTGCATCTTAACATTATAAAATATTGCTAAGTCTCATTTCTCAAGTCTTATTTCAATGCAAAAAAATATATTTAGGAAATTTATTTCAATGAAAACTACCCCTTTTAAAAGATTTTTATTGAACAAAAGAATCAGGATTTGTAACTGACATGTGTCAAGTTTTAGCGTAACTTAATATGTAACTATAAAAATATTTTTAAAAATGAGCATAAATTTTAATAATATAGTTTGCGATAAAAATAAGTTAAATAACACATTTAATTTAGGCACTTGGATGAAAATTTAAAATTCATTTCTAAATTATAAAAGTAATACACTGTATAAGAATTTTTGAAGATAAAAAAAAATCCATAAAGATCATGTTTTATCCCAAGTTGTTCACTAGTTAAGATTTTTTTTTCTAAGACCTCATTTTCACTTTTTTCACGATGTTGTTTTCCTTCACATTTTGTACCCATAGCTTAACTTAAGTATTTAAGTTTTAAAAATATAATATACTTAGAACATATATTTAAATATAAGTATTTCAATATAAAGTCAATAAATTTAATTTTTTTATTGTTAAGTAAAAACAATGTTTAATTTTTTTATATCATTTTCCTTATAAAATGGCTCGTTTTAAAGTTTACATTTTCAAATTCTTCTTTTTCATTGTTGAAGTTTATACGTAAAAAACAAGCTAAACTATGATTAATTAATAATAATTAATCAGTATTTAATAAATAGCAAATAAAAAAAAAATTCTTTATTTTAATCGCTATTTAATCGATTAAAATAATTTTAATAGATTAAAATTTTTACCGATTAATCAAGAAATTAATTGTTTATTTTCGCAGCCCTAATATATATCAATATAAATAATTTGCAATGTATGTCCCGTCCGCCCAAACCCGCCCGTCCTATCCGTGACACTAGGATTGGTAACACCCGATTTTAAAAAAATATTGACGTAAAATAATTTTTAAAATGTTGGTTTCGAGATTAAAAGAGCGTATGTCTCACCATAAAATAATTTGACTTGGCATCATTATTTAAGCTGTAGATCTAATTAACTTTGAAAGGGAACGTATAAAAAGTGCCGTGGTTTATTTGATGTAATTAATATTATTTTTTGAAATAAATATCTTTTTTTGTATGCGTGCATGTTAATATTATGTACGTTATTGTAAATTTCATTATCTTTTTAAAATAATGTCCATTATTTTGCTGATCAGAATGTCAATTTGTTTATGTTTGGTTGTTAATGCTTCGATGCGTTTTGAACTACAATGAAATTTTATTCATTACTTAAAATGAAGTTGTCAAATAATGCTTCGGCTTAGCATATTTGTGTGTTTAAAAAGATTAAATGTTTAAAAATTGGAATACCCCCCTCCCAGCACACAATAGCTTTTGTTTTTTGCATTGGCGCATCTAGGAATTTGTAGAGGCCTGGGGGGGTGCTTAACCTCTTTGGGGGCCCCTTATACATGGCGTTAGCATAATGTTTATGTAATACATTTTTGGGACACTTATTTTAGGGCCGCCCTCAAGTGGGGGCTCTGGGGGATTTCAAATTTTGTCCCCCCTCTCCCTCCCATTGATACGCCACTGTTTACATGTAATACTTTAATACGTCCTAGACTAAATGTTTAGAAAAAATGCTTTTATTAAATAAAGAACTGGAAAAACCAATTACTTGTAAATAATTAAAACTTGTATTAGAATATCTAAATCGCATTTATTAAGTTATAAATACGATTAACTATTAGTACTTTAACATTTTCTTTTATCCTGTGATAAACTTTACTTCAAAGTTTTCATGGTAAATAAATAGTTTTTTGTTAATCACATTCGAAGACATCAAGATAAGAAACAACTACGTGACATTTTTAATTTTTTAAAAGTAATTCCCATTGCCTGATAGTGGATAAAAAATAGAATGTTCCGAAACCGGTTATAAAAAAAAATTGTATCTAGCCCAATTAACAATTCAAATCTACTTAGTTAATTTATATGAAATCTTTATAATTTTGAACATTAAAACTTGATTATCTCTTAACTACAAAAATGTGACAAAGCCGTTTCTTCACTTGAGGTCTAAATTTGTAAATAGTTGCATTGTTTTGTTTACACATTTTTTGATAATGTGGTGGTAATAATGTATGGATCAAAGGAATAAGACATCACATTACAATCACATATTTTATTTCTAACGCACTGTGCTGTATTATTGGTGCAGTCATAATTGGTACGCACTATTCAATTCCGCAAGTTAACAATATTTGTGAATACTTGAAACATCAAACAGTTTTGTTGTAATATCACTTTATGTTGTGTATAATTCACCATGCGTTTACAATTATCATGATTATGTCATTATTATTCATGCCTGAAAACGGTATAGTAAATAATCGGAAAATGTGAAGACAAAGAGAGCACAATTAAATCTTATTTCCATATTGAAAAATTGTATGCGGACGTTCCAAAAAAGATATTTTTAGTGCAGTATTTTTTTTCAAACCTTTATATAGCGCGCAGCCTTGGCCTAGACGTTTTTTCATAACATATATAGTCGTATATTTAATTTTTAAAAAATATTTTGCTAGATTTTAGAAAGCTAACCAAAAAAGTTTGAAAAAAAAATACTGCACTAAAAATATCTTTTTTGTAACGACCGCATACAATTTTTCAATATGGAAATAAGATTTAATTGTGCTCTCTTTGTCTTCACATTTTCCGATTATTTACTAGACCGTTTTCAGGCAAAGGGGACAGTTAAAAAACTGAAATATAGTTACTTTGAAAATTTCCGTAATTTTTGACGGGTAGACACTGCTGTTAATCCGTCGAGTCGTTGAGGACCACGCTAGTCATCCGAGGGTTGCTGGGATTGGTGTTGCCTATGTTGGTGCAAATGGCTGACGATACCGATCCTGGCACGGAAGGTTCGGGAACAAAACACTATCTTATATATAAAGCGCAAAAAACTTCTCATCGTGCAAATAAATCACTCAAGCAAACAAAGGGCAAACAACAGAAAACCTATTATCTACACTTGAGCTGATTAACTATGTTATAGATGAAACATTTTATTTTATACAACTTTAGGCTACTTACAGATATAAACGATTTGTTTTAACAGTTTAAACACATATTATGTTGATATATGGAACATTTATTCACAAACTTTATTATAATATCTTTAAAAAGTTTTCTATAATATCAACCCAAATTCTTTAACCAATAATATGATTAATTATTCCCATTTGATACAATATGTTAAAGCTTTGAAATATCCACAGCATATATTGACATTTAAGACGACTAGTTAACCCTTAATATCTTCGGAAAAGTTCAGGATCGTCTTTTACGCGGTATAATCTTTCATATTTGTACCTGTACAGACCCAGTAAGATGATATAATATACAAGTGGTTAACAGTCAGAGGCGTCACTAGGGTTGGTGTCACCCGGGGCGGTAGCTCATGGTGTCACCCCCTCATGATTTTACCCATGGAACTCCTCCGAGTTTTCCAGTGCCAAATAACGAGAATATATAGAATTTTACCGTCTGGTGTCATTCCCCTGCTGATGGTGTCACCGGGGCGGCCCGCCCCCACCGCTACCCCCCCTAGCGACGCCACTGCGCCACTGTTAACAGTTAAGATCCCAAGACGAAAGTATTAAGATTCCAGTTTCTAACTTTAAGTTTGTATGAAGAGGAATGGTGAAAATAACTTAACCTATGTTAAAGGAATATTGGGGGGAGGGGCGATGGGCGGTCGTCTTATAAGCCGGATTATACGGAATATCCATTCATCGTCCTTGTTTTAAATTTTAAAAATGTGCATTGAGCATAGATTGAAAATGTTAAGGTTCTGTTTATATTAAAACGAATGATTTGTAGAATCTTTTTAAACCCTGAATTTTGCAGATTAAATTTGTGTGAATTAGTCACTCTACCAACTCATGATACTTGCTTGAATACACAAAGTGATTTAAATAAACCGAGTTGATGGCGAAGTTTCATGTCAAAGACGGGCTGGTGAGTTCATTTAATGGAATGAAAGGATTTTGGCTGTAGGGCTGTAGGGTGAGGGTTGCTCTTACAAGGAGAAGATTTTCCTTAAAACAGTTTATCACATGATCTAAGATTTAATTAGTTTATTAAAAAAATATAAATTTATAAAAGTTTTTTGTTGCATACTTGTATGTTAAACTTGAACATAGCTTGTAGCTTCAGGATTATACACTGACATTACGAGGTAAAGCTGTGTTCTAATTTTGACCAAACGTAAAATGCAATAAATTGTTGAGACAGTCTCTATAGTGTCTCAATATTTTTGCATACTCTGCGATAAAAAATATAACATATCAATGTCTACATTTGATCGTTCTTCAAATATATGCATATATATAATTGTCATCTTTAAAAAAAATTGGCAAATAAAAATATAAATTAAAAAAAAATATATTCGTTTTATTTGGTAACAAAAAAAGATTCCGGGGATTGTTTTTCTTATAGATCTAATTAGAGAAAGATTATTAAAGTGTTTTTATGTTTGCGTGTCTTTTTATGGTTGAGCTATACTTTTAGAGCACCGTTGACATAGTGGATGTTTATCTTACCTCAAGAAACTCTTAGACAGAGAAACGTATGGCTTCCCTAGCAACAAAAGCGTCTATGACGTAGAAGGTCGTGAACTCAAACTTTGGTCCTATGAAGGGAGACTATTTCCACCATTTGGTGACAGGGGATTTAAACAGATGAAGGAACTTCAACTCCGAGATGACGACATTTTCTTGTGTGGATATCCAAAAACTGGTGAATTATCTGTTTTAAATGGAGATTGTTTTAGCTTCAATTAACGCCTTTCTTTGAGATTAAAAATGAATTTAATTGTTGATAAAGTGTTAAAAATATATTAAATAAGCATTAAAAATATCTGAATTCTTTTACCAGAGAGATATCCGATAAGTTTAAACGAACAACCTCGATTAATAAAGTGCATTCCAGGGCCGTCACATTAGCATAGTTTGTATTTTGACTCATTTATTATGTATTTATTAATCAGATGTTGCACTCATACTTATTGCTAACATGTGGTTAACGGTGCCTTATCCATGTTTTATTTCTTGTAGTCATACGTGCTCTCACTTTGCTAGTATTTATCTATTTCTCGTCTTTCACTCGGCCATTGTTTCTCCAGGTTGCCACTGGACGTGGGAGGTCCTAACTATGATAACCAAACAACAAGCTGAACTTTCGACAATTGGGAAACACTCGACGTTCCTGGACATTGGCGTCGGTCATCTGTTGGAAGGGATTCCCTCCCCTCGTGTACTCAACTCACACATGTATTTCGACTACCTGCCTAAAGAGGTGACTATTCACCATGTTGCCTAATAATGTGAAATGTCCTAGTATTTATCGAAATGCACTCAATTTTGAAACTACCTCAAATTAAACTGAAATTGGAAATTTCTAAATGAAATTGACCAAGTAATTTTAAAATTCATATCAACAACAACGTGTATGATTTTATTTAATGCAATTTCATCTAAACTCAGCTGAAAAATAATTACATCTAAACCCAGCTGAAATGTAATTTCAAAACGTAATTAGATCTTGTTAATAATAATGAACTACTACGTGCTTAAAAGAATTTTACTATTACATTTTTATTAATTGACTTTTCTTATTACATGGAGCTAGCCATCAGATGTATAGATGTTACTCACCAAATATTTTTCTCATAGTGCTACTCTAAATGCAAATTAAAAACATTTCAAAAACCACAATGTGCTAAATGGCCGTCAGCGTGATAACAGAGTCAATGAATAATATTAAAGCTGAATAACTGGCATGATAAAGTATGGTTGAGAAATTCGTAGAGCAAACTGACGTGCTAGTGTTAGATTTACCTTAGGCTCTTTGCCTTGTTAATAATAGTTTAAATTTTAGGAATGCCAGTGATAACTTATCCCTATAACTAATTTACTTAGAGAGCAAAGCCAGTGTTAGTCGTCGAAAGGGAATCGTTTATTTAGTGTACATATGATTATGACTTATATGAAAAAAAGAAGTGTTTTTTCCCTAGATTTATCTGGGCATTACCTTAGATTATCTTTGTATTGCATTTCAAAGTTAGAATTATTTGTCCTATCTATCTATCTATCTATCTATCTATCTATCTATCTATCTATCTATCTATCTATCTATCTATCTATCTATCTATCTTAATAATCTATTTATTTATTTTGTTTTCCTCTGTAAAATTTACAATATAATTTTAATTATCCATTTGATATGAAATTCTGACTATTTTGCACACTTTTGCGAAGGTTTCTTGAATAATTGTTTTTAATAACTTATCAATAATTGGTTTCTTTGTACTGGGATAGTACGAGCTTCTAATTGATTGGCAACAAGTAAAATAACAACATGTCACATTTTGTAGAAATTACTGACTTCTCCTTCAAGCTCAGACTTTTCAGGCACAATATTCTCTGCAAATGATGGAAAATTGTCTATGTTTACTTGCTTCCATATTTCTGACAATGTTTTGCCAGGAAATTTGAAGTTCAATTTTCTTGACTCCTCATCATTTTTTCGATCTTGTTTCGCTTCCAAAATATTCAAACATAATAAAAATCTGTTTTATCATCTTGTTATTTCGATCCCTTGTAATGATGTAAAACTCTTCCAATTGAAGTTGACCAGTAGTCCAGCCCATCGCTATAAGCTGATGATGAGCAATGCTTGCCTGACCTGATGGCTACGTTAGAGCATTCGTTTTTAATTTATTAAATGGATTATTATATGTTAAATCTTAGCTATTATATAGCTAACTTTTGGTTTATGAAAATTCTAAGACATTTTTTCGGCTACTCACGATACATAATCCAAGTAAAATACATTCTTTTTGTTTATCAAGCACTTTTCTAACCCGACTTTTAATCCATACCATGAGCAGTATACTTACTGAAGAAGTTTTTGTTTAAGTTATACAGAAAATATTCATCTACTTTATGGTTATAAGAAGATCAATAAATATGTCACAGAATATATTTTTTCAATTCTGGATATTTGCTTCTTAATTAGATTTTTTTGTAATTGATTTTTTTTTTCCAATCTTATTGGGACAACAAGTAGGGTGATAAAAATAGGCGTATCATGTTCGGACTTTGTTTCGTTTAACGACGAAAAAATGATGTAGAAATTTTTAAAAACTAAAATAACTTGCGCTGTAATATCAAAAATAAAATATAAAATATATAATTAATTTTAATAAATACAAAATGAAAGTTCTCACGTGAAAATTAAAATTCGCTGCGAAGTATTATACGTGCCAAAACTACAGGATTACCCTTTAATATGTGTATCTTTATCTTTATACCTAGGGGCCGTCCATAAATGACGTCACGCGATTTTGGCCGATTTTTTACCCCCTCCCCCCCCCACGTCACGCGTCGTCACAAAA
>MUZC01004546.1:146536-185394 GCA_002072015.1 Radix auricularia | reverse complement strand
TCTTGTGGGTTCTTAAACTTAAGAATTATAATTATATTTTTTATTTTCATGTCTTGATAACTTACGCCAACCGGCGTCTGATGGCCTATCGACCGGCACTTTGAGAAGCACTGAATAAAAAAAAAAGTCATTAAATAAATTTTAAGTGACCAAATATTTCAGTGGAAGTTTTATTTAAAGTTACCCTTTCGATGTGACGTCACATTTCTCCAACCCCCTCCCTCCCCCACGTCACGCATCGTCACAAAAGTGAGACCCCCCTCCCCCCCTAGGTGCGTGACGTCATTTATGGACGGCCCCCTAATACAATTTCACACTGACAGCCAATTATTTCTAATAGAACCTAGTATAACCAATAGTGAATTTTATTAATTATATAGATATTTGAATACTATAATATAGACTGTGGACATACCTAAATATTTTTTGCACTGCAGAAAAACAAACAACAACTTTGAAAAAATAAAAGTTATCAGTAAACATCTCGTGTGTCTATTTTTAGACCTTGGGAGGGGGTCTCTTTAAAGCGCATCAAATGGTTTTTGAAAGTATGAATAAAGTTAGTTAAAATAAACTACTTATGTAGTGTAAAAAGGGGGAACTAGTAAAGTAAATGCTACACAATAATAATCTTTTTCAACAATAATATTTACAAGCGGGAAACCCAGACAACATACAAAATAACCTTTGAAACTCATCATTACACTAACTCATTCACATAACAGAAACTCGTCATTACACTAACTTATTCCCATAACAGAAAGTCATCATTACACTAACTCATTCACATAATAGAAACTGAACATTACACTAATTCATTCACCTAACAGAAAATCAACATGACACTGACTCATTAATACAAAATCATCATTACACTAACTCATTCACTTAACACAAAGTCATCATTACACTAACTCATTCACATAACAGAAACTAAACACACAAAATGATTGAAAAAGCAAGGACTGTTGCGAGCCATCCATAAATGACGTCACACAATTTTGGTCCATTTCCCTCCCTCCTCCCCTCGTCACGCGTGACCACAAAAAGCTAGACCCCCTCAAATATTACTTCACAATGCTTTGACGCTCTCGCCCCCCCCCCCCCCCCCCAAAAAAAAAATGCAACACATATTTTGAAAAAATCTTTTTTTTTTAATTTTTGTTTGAAAATAAGTTTGTTTCAAATCACTTTTTTGTTATTTAAACATTTATTTATTCTAGGCCTCCACTGCAGTATTGTAGCACGCATTAAGCTAGAAAAACGTCATTAATGAATTGCAAGCCAGTGCTTCTCAAAATCTTCGTATTTGACGACCGGCCTTCAAAAAAATGAACTGTGTTAACATCATTCAAGTATATTTTATTTTAATACATACAAATAACATCACTGTCTTTTTTTTTTATAAAAAAATATTTAAAAGTAATATTGTTAAAATGTATTTTTTTCTTCTTCGTCTTCGTTCTCAATATTGAACATTGAGTTTGCGTGCCACGAGTTTTGCGCCAATTGGCCCGTGGTCTCCGACTTCAGCCTGCTGTATTTTCTGGATTTGCTTCCATAGCCTTTGGTCAGCCAAGGCCATCTGCAAGGCAGCAGTTTTTTGGCAAGTGATGCAGCGTTCCCATGCCACGGCTAGGGGTTCCACGCATTACCCCGCCGCTTTTCACCCATTTGTAGCTAGGCCCCCGGAACAAGTCCCTGGATTCGAGCCAGTGACCATCGGAGCGATAGTCGAGCGCGCTTGCTACTCGACCACCGCGGCCCCCCCCCTCTTTTTTAAAAAAATCCCTTAATTGATTGACAGGTATCCCGTAAGACAGAGGTCGGCGAACAGAAGTAAATTACCGCAATTTAGGTCAAAAGGGAATTCTTGGGGTAGTGCAGACTCATTTGGGACAAACAACATCAACTACAGAGCACTATACATATTAAAATACGTCACGTGTCAGTGTACTCTTGAAACATATGCCCACATTTACACCGTTTCCTTCCAAAAAATTCATTTTTTAAAAATTTGACAATTATGTAGATTTCTTACCTACGTACTATGCGAAGATACCTAAATCCACCCTACTTTCATTTATATTGATAGGAGTGACAATAATCTTAATCCCCATGACTTGACTGTATCAAGTAACCTTTCTGTGACATTTAAAATTAATTCTTTAAAAACTGAGCCAAAAAAAAAAGAGACGTTGTTTTGTGCTTACTCGAATTGCGATGTCAAGAACTGCCTTCAAAAAAGTTAATGAATACTTGTACAAATTTTAAATGGGCACATTTATCATTATACCAATCAAACAATTATATTAAACTTATAATTTTATCAAATGTATTTCCCCCACCTCAAGAAAAAAAAAGATATTTCCTGTCGTTTTAATTTAAAATTACTTTACATTACCCTATTCAGATAATTTTTAGACACTTGTCTTAATTCAAAAATTCACCAATCGCAATGTCCGGGAGAGGCCTATGACTCTCCCTTAAATTCCCAAGTCATGTGGAAAGGACCTCGTGCCCGGGAAAGTGGGGGGGGGGGTGTAGCACATCCATAAACATAAACATTTTGGGGTGACGGGCTAAATAGTTCGCGGACTCCTGCCTTAAGAGAACCAAACGAAGTGGCGGTTACATCACAAATGATGTGATGTCAACAACAAACGAAGCAGGGTAACAATTTCATACGTTAACTTGCGGACTCTCAAACTTAAGGATTAAAAATTATAATAAGATTTAATTTTCATTTCTTGATAACTTATGTCAACCGACCATCACTTTGAGAAGCATTGATTATGTTGATTTTTTTTTTTAAAAAGATATTAAGTAAATTGTAAGCAACCAAATATTTAAGTGGAAGTTTTATTTAAAGTTACCCTTTTGATGGGATGTCACATTTCTTTAGCACCCTCCCTCCCCCTCGTCACACATCGTCACAAAAGTGTGACCCGTCCCCAACTAGGTGCGTGACGTCATTTATAGACGGCCCCTTATAGATTAATTTCAATTTATTAGTTTAGCTTTGAAAAATTAACGATTAATTTAAAGTTAATTTCGATTAAACCCAAAAATTAACATTTATGGAGTCACAAGTAACAATAATTTAACATAATTGTCGAAAATGGAAGTAACACTGTAAGTTATCTTTTATAGTTCATCTTCAAACTAAATACGCAAACAGACAATTGTAGAGGGTCACAGGTTTCAGAAAACTTTATCTCCATTTTTAAGACAGTAACGCATCAGAAAAGCTGTCGTAATTTTTGTATCTGAGTCAGACTCCATTTTTTTCATATCGATTGAGGTACCCGTCAAGAAGACCAAGATTGTCCTGACTGTGAGAAATCCCAAGGACACGGCTGTCTCATTATACAACCAACACCTGAAGTTTAAAGACATTTTCTCTTATGACGGACCTTTCAAAGACTGGTTTCAGCTCTACATGGACGGGCAAGGTAATTAATTCAGTCCGCGATCAGCCATATCTTGTAAGGTCAGTAACCTAGTCCCCAATCAGCCTTAACTGGTAAGGTAATTAACTCACTCCACAATGATCCGTGACGGCTAAGGTAATTAACTCAGTCCACAATCAGCAATAACTGGTAAGGTAATTAACTCACTCCACAATGAGCCGTAACAGCTAAGGTAATTAACTCAGTCCACAATCAGCCCTAACGGCTAAGGTAATTAACTCAGTCCACAATCAGCCATAAAGGCTAAGGTAATTAACTCAGTCCACAATCAGCCCTAACGGCTAAGGTAATTAACTCAGTCCACAATCAGCCATAACGGCTAAGGTAATTAACTCAGTCCACAATCAGCCATAACGGCTAAGGTAATTAACTCAGTCCACAATCAGCCATAACTGGTAAGGTAATTAACTCACTCCACAATCAGCAATAACGGGAAATTTATTTAACTTAGTCCACAACAGCCATAACGGGTTAGGTAATTAACCCAGTTCACAATCAGCCATAACGGGTAAAGTAATTAACTCAGTCCACAATCAGCCATAACGGGTAAGGTAATTAACTCAGTCCACAATTAGCCACAACGGCTAATGTAATTAACTCAGTCCACAATCAGCCATAACGGGTAAGGTAATTAATTCAGTCCACAATCAGCCATAACGGCTAAGGTAATTTAATCCGTCCACAATCAGCCATAACGGCTAAGGTAATTAACTCAGTTCACAATCAGCCATTACGAGTAAAGTAAGTAACTTAATACACAATCAGCAATAATGGGTAATGTAATTAACTCAATCCACAACAGCCATAACGGGTAAAGTAATTAACTCAGTCCACAATCAGCCATAACGGGTAAGGTAATTAACGCAGTCCACAATCAGCCATAACGGGTAAGATAATTAACTCAGTCCGCAATCAAACATAACGAGTAAGGTAAGTAGCTTAGTCTACAATCAGCAATAACGGGTAAGGTAAGTAGCTCAATTCATTATCAGCCATAACGGGCAAAGTAAGTAGCGCAGTACACAACCAGCCATGACGGTTAGTAACTCAGTTCAGGACCTATTGTAAAACTTTGAAATATTGGTCTCCCATTTCAAGACTCTTCTTTGGTTAGGATATAATGTTAGGTTTCTAATATATGTATTCTATTTAAAGATCGCTGAATCGGCATTACATAAAAGATTAAATAACTATTTCTTATGTAATTTGTAGGGCTGCGGAAATTACCGATTAATTTCTCGATTAATCGGTAAATTATTTTATCGATTAAAGTTATTTTAATCGATAAAATAGTGATTAAAAATAGAAAAATGTTTTTGTTTTTTTAAATAAATAATTAATAACAGCTTTTATTTTATCATCATTTTTTTACGTACAAACTCTTCCGTTACGTCAGTGCAGTATTAGCATGCTTTAAAATAACCTATTTTATAAGGATAATGAAATTAAAAAACCATTGTTTTTAACTATTTAACAATAACAAAATTTAAATTCATCGACATTATATTGAACTAGGTTCTATTTATTTTTAAATATATCCCCTAACAATAGTACGTGTTTTAAATTTAATTAAATTAAATACTTAGTTTATGGGCATTTTTAAAAAAAATCAATAAAAGGGCACAAAATATGAAGGAAAACGAAATAGTGAAAAAAGAGATTACGAGGTCTTAGAAAACAAAATTATAGCTTTGGAACAACTTGGGATAAAAAGATGATCTTTATGTTTTTGCTAATCATAAAACAATTTCTATACAGCTGTATTACTTTTATATTTATAAAATTAATTTGAAAATTTCATTAAAGTGCCTCAACTTTAATACGTTATTTAGATCGAAAAAATAGTAGGAAATGAACGGGCAGAAACACAAACATTTAAAAAAATTAAAATAGGTAATGTCTTAACTGGGGATTGAACCGTTGGACCATTTAGAGAATTATATTATTAGGTATTGCAAGTATATTCTGAGATTCTATCTTTTATTTCACCTGTAGGAAATGTGTTATTTTGAGTTCCTATTTATTTGTATTTGTATTTTTTTAAATAGTCTTTTTTATTTTGTTTTAGTTGGTTACGAGGGCTACTTTAACTACTACAAAGATTGGGACCAGGCGATCAAATCAAACCCAGACCATCCTATACTTGTGGTGCGTTATGAGGACATGAAAGAGGTAATACGGTATATACATAAATTATTTGCACAGGTTTATGATGAACATGCAGTTGGGTTAATAACAGTGTCTTAATCTCATCATCATGATCGATTCCATGGCCGTTGAGATCGTCGATGTTTGGAGGGAGCACATGGTACATCGACAGACAATGCACCATTCACCTGTCTATAGCGGAAGCTAGTTATTAATGCTGCATCGGACTTTTTAATTCGTTTATGTTTTCAAGCCAACATTTCCTCTGGTGACCTCTTCGTCGCCCCCCTTCTACAGTGTCTAGAAGGACATTTTCGGGATATTATGTTGAAGCACATGACAGAACTATGCAGGCTTGCATCTCTCAATTGTCGCTATAACATTACCGTTTCTTGACAGCATAGAATAAAGGTTATTCTGTCCAATAGATACTCATTATTCTTGTGTTTTAGATAAAACATCTTGAGAATCTTTTATGAATTTGTTTTCAAATGTCAGCAGCTTGCTTTCAGTGGTTGCTAGACTTGTTCAGATCTTACAACCACACAGGACACTTGTTGAACGACTGCTCTGTATGGTCTGAGCGTTTTGCCGTTCCATATGTAGCCGAGTGGTGGGCTGTTGGTTTGTTAACTACTTGAAAATTAACAAACAGGTAAAAAGAAATGCAGGTCATGAGAACTATAGTTTCTATAATAGTTGATTTATTGTTCTATCTTCTAATGTTGACACAGTAACTGATGTATAAGTAATTGAACTTTAAGCTAGCAGTTTACACAATATACAGTTCTACTACTGCCTATGCCCTATTAACATAGGTGCCGGGTGCCGAGTGATTCTCTTGGTGATCTCTCGGTGACTCTCTGGGTGATTCTCTCCCCAACCTAGCTTTCTCTTCCCTTATATAGTCCGGCTTAGTAGTATTGTCATATCCTCTAGCCGGAAACGTACATTTCCGGTCATTGTCTTAGAGGACCGATAATTGTTTCCGGCACCCAGCTACATTGTGCTGGGCTGATGCGAGATGGTGGGCATTGATTGAGGGCTGATAATTGTCACCTCCGCCAAAAGCGAGGCGCCAAGCGATGCATTTCCGGCACCCACATACAACATTGTGCCGGGCTGATGAGATAGGGGGGCCGTGTTCGAGGACTGATAATTGTCACCTCCACTGTAAGCTCTGGCACCAAAAATAAACAACATTGTGCTGGCAACGGAAACTATTTCCGGTCATTGTTTAGAGGACCGATAATTTTCACCTACCCCAGAAGCGAGGCGCCTTATACACAACATCGTGCTGGCAACGAAAACTGTCGTCTCCGCGAGTCCCATAATCTTGGAACTGGAGGCCACCACCCAGGTCCCACCCCTCTGCCGAATTGAACAGAGGGCCCTTTGTTTGGGTGCGTGGTGAGGGGGGAAGCAGTTGGGGCGCGGGCACACGGCCACACATATTTTGATTAATTTGGTCATTGCTGCAATTGCCAACCCAATCTTTAATCTATTTTTAACTTCATAGTTACAATCTCTAGAAAATATGACTCCTAAAGTTTGAACTTCTGCAGTTGTGCCAGTTTTTTCAGTTTATCATGATGTTTAGCATTATGCCTATTGTTGTGTTAACCGATTTCTAGCTATTCTCTGAGGTAATCTGCAAACTTTATTCCCTTGATCTTTAAGCAAGTTTGTCAGAATGCTCCCGTTGCTCTTTGTTGTTCCCGACAAAAATAATATCAGGAAATATTACATTGCACTAGGGTTTCACACCTATACAGGGTGGTCTTATGCCACTACAACCAATGAGGCCGGAGTGGGCCCAAAATTTCATAGGCCCCTCTTATCTTACAACATTCACTTCTTATCCTTATTAATTTCTTATCCCTACCCAGACTGGGCTCCGCGCAATCTGTTTAGCTTAGTAAGTCGCATAGGGCCCCGCAATAGCTAAGACTAGCCCTGCCTTTAGAGAGAGATTTCTGGTGATCACCGAGAGTTTCTTGCATGATTTTTTATATAGGAAGATTTTGTAAAAGACACGTGAGAAATCCGCCCTGGCGGACTCTAGAACCCATCTTGAAAACGGCCCTTTAATACCCTTACAGTAGAACCGTACTGCTGCCTGATCGATCACGTTTATGTCACGTCATTGTCTGGGTTATTGTATGACTACACAATGACAGGCTATAACTCAAAATAACTGTAACACCATCATAACTTTTGTAAGTTTAATATCGTCAAAATTGTCCTTCAGCACAAACAGCAACTCTCTAACCATTGACTACCCACCGTCTCTACGTCACGTACACTATAGTACGTCATCGTGTTCAATGCAATGTGCATCGCGCCAAAGACAAGAATAAACATTTCTATACATATATATATCGGGAAACCCCCATTACAATAGAATATTTCCCTGAAAATTTACCAACATTACTTTCATATTGTAACCTCTTAAAACATTCGGGAGTCCCTCGTTCATTACTCAATCTAAGGGTTTCTTCAAATCTATGAAGTTATGATGGAGTTTATATTGGTGTTACAATAATGTTTCTTGCTTAGCAGCCTTCTTATGTCTTATTATTCATAATCTTCTTTGTTATTATGTCCCCAAACCGAATCAGACACTCCGTGTTTAAATTTTATTTTATTTAAAAAATAAAAACGCACTTTAATTTTCTGTTATTTTTTTAACAAATGTTTGTCACGGAAACAAAAACAAAGTGTCTTGAGTAGATAATGGTGCAAGGCCTCTAACGTATTCTTTTTTCATATAAAGGTGATTCTACCTTCAGCTTTAGTTTGTCGTCAGGATAAATAATACAAATCGAATATTCAAAACTGGCAAGAATAACAATAACTCCATTTGTTTAATCATTAATCCTTGATAGAGGATAGAAGAACCGAGAGTAAGGAAGTCATTATACATAAAGAAATTAATTATAACTTAGAAATACAACACACATATAACTTAAAACAACCCTCAGATATATATATAAGGATAAAAAACAACTTTAAAAAAAATTCTGTATGCAAGAGCAAACATACAAATTCTCGCTCTTCCCTTCCGGAATTCGGGTGTCGACAAGGTCGCCTGAAGAAAAAAGGAAAACAAAAACTGTATCAACATTTAAAACTCTAAAAAGAATTCAAGACTAGACACAAACCATAGATAAGCGTAGGACGCAATAAACTTATACAGAGACGGAAAATCTGCAACAGGTAAGATAAGAATAAATACTTATTTTGCCTGACCCTAAAGGGCGACTTAATTAGAATAACATAATTCAATGGAGTTTATTTGTCTTACTTTATATTGCAAATAGGAAATTATAAATACTGTAGTTTTGTTCTTGTTTTGTTTCCAAATGGGACTTGCCGAGGGAAATAAGAAAAATGGCCAAATTTCTTGAGATAACCCTTGATGACCAACTGGTGGAGGACGTTGCCAAGACAGCATCATTTGACGTCATGAAAAAAAGTTATCAGAAGATAAAAGAAATGCCACAGAACCTCTTGCGTAAAGGTGGAATAATCAAATAGTCTTAATGTAGAACATTGTGCCTTAACAAAATAGTTAAAATATTAAAACGTCTCAATGCTAATCAACAAATGATATTTTCAACGATCAAACTAGCGATGTCAAATCTGTACTTCATCTCAGGTGATGTTGGAGACTGGAAGAATTGGCTGACGGTAGCACAGAGTGAGCTTGTTGACTTGTCCATGAGAAGTTTACAAGGGACTCTCTTCCAAACTCAAAGATATACACTGTGAGAAGTCAAGGAGATACGCAGTTAGTGATGTTTCCTTGACGTATATACATTCAATTACATAAATAATAGTCTATTTAAAAAAGGAATAAGAACAATGTGGAGTTGGTTATAACCATGCAAAGATTGTTGTCTTACTTGTATCCTCCAAACAGCATCAAATAATAATCATATGTCAAAAGTATTTAGATTAGTTTGTTTTGTTTTTTACACAAGTCCAGCCCCAAGTTCCGTCTTAAGTTCTTTGGTCTGAGTGTAAAGTGATTATTTTTTTAAAAAAAAAGCATGTGCAAAGTACGCATCTTTCATTGTTTAGCGCAATATTTCAATATTTTACAAAATCTGCTTTGTGGTAATTCGAAATTGCTTTGCCACGTTGTACAGATGTTAGTTTGGTCACGCAGCTTAAAGGGAACAAGTTATCAACCTATCACATTTGAAGCTTTGCAAAACTTTTTTTAGCTTTTTAATTTTTGCACTGTCCATACTTTTAGTTATAAATCTTTTAATCAACGCTTTTTTAACTTTTCGTGATCCGATTGAGCAAATGTTTTGTCTACTTATCGAATTACAATGAAAATAGATTGATTACCACACACGACCAATTAAGAAAAGTAAGTTAATAAATTGTTGCAGGTAGTTATTTACGCTAAAATTCACATTGTATTATTAAAGACATTGCTGTCAAACTTAAGTTAGTTTTTTTACATACTTAATAATATACACTTTATTATAAAGACTGAAAGGGTGTGGGGCAGTTTGAAAAAGTAAAAATGAATATTTAGTATACAAATGTGTGTGTGTGTGTGTGTGTGTGTGTCAGGGAGGGGTAAGCGCTACCCATGTCATGGAGCAAAAACCCAATCTACGCCCTAAAGTCAGCTTCTTTGACTTACATAATGCCAGCCCACAAGGTAATATTCTTAAACTTGTCAAATATTTAAAAGATTTTAATCTTATGGTTTGAATAAAAAAAGAACTAGCCGGCATAATATAAGGATTTTTATTGAATCGACTTTCTGCTGTAAGAATATGAAATAGACTTTTGACGGTTTGAGTGAGCAAGTGTAATTACAGACTGGTTCAGGTAGTTAGTGCAGTTCACTTGTATAAAGTCGACAAATTATAAGAATTGTTTTGATAAGTGTGCTCTCCCGTGTTTATGCCAATGACAACGCACAATAGGTAATAAGAATATTCTTTATAGAATACGTACGCATTTTTCAAACCTCTAGAAGACTTTTTCTTGACGGATTTAAATTAAAACAACTCAATGAATTTTTCACAAACAATTAAACATAATGTACATCATATATCTTATATCTTGTTTTTACGACAGTGTTCGAAAATTAGAAGAACAAAATATTCAGAAATAGAGTGTTTTCGCCTTTATAGGGTCAAATGTCGTGTTTTTAAATCCTGTAAATTAACTCGTGGTGTCTGCCTCATTGTTTGTAGCAAAAAGTGTATATCGATTGTTACCCACTTTGCCGTAAACTAGCGAGCGAAAATTTGCGAGCGTACTCGTGGAGACGTTAAAACTGATGTATTAAAATTTCACAGCTATCAAATGTACTTTAATTAAATTAAGGAGTTTTTAGATTATCTACATGTATCTATTTCAGCTAGACTATCGCCACGCGTATTATATTAAAAAAGCATTTTAAAAATATTTCTTTCACTCGATGAGATTCATATTATATTGACCATACTTTAAAAAAAAACATATTCCCCTGACCAGACCAAAAGAGCCAAGACACAATTACTATAAAAAACAACAACTCAAGAGTAGAAAAAAAAAACATTGATACGCATAGTCCGCAATAATCTCCATGTGAGGCCATGTGTTTTGAAATCTTCAATATTTAAAAAAAAATTAAAGTGAAAGAATTTAACAATAATTATAAGTTGAGCTTTTCTCATTTATCCTGTTGAACATCATCAATACGTTTACCATCTTGACACACTTACTTTCAGACAGGACACAATAAATACCAATCATATAAATTGGCTCATTTCAGAGAGGCAACGAAATGAATTGATATGTTTCAAACAAATTCTACACCAGCATAAGAACCCACATCTTTAATTGTAGCCCCGGTGAATTAACTAAACCATTATATTTTTAATGTAAAAAGAAAAAAAAAGACAAGAGTTAATAGCTTGACATGTAGGCATCACAAAACTAACTGATGTTTAGTCGAACCTATTGTTTAATTAAACGAAATGTGGGTGGCTCAATATAAATTCTTTATGGAAGAGGAGAGGAAATCGTGACGCGCTTTATTCTAGTTATCGTCTCTCTTTGTTTGGACTGTTTCATATAGCTACTGGCAATGACGAAACAACCAGACATCAACATTTGGGGACAATAAACAACCACCATACAATCGTAAGTAAATTTAAAACAATGTCATTCAGTAATAACACTTAGTGTTTCAAGCAGATGTATAAATACGCTCATAAAGCTGTTTTATTAAAGTAACCAAAAAAAAAACAACAACAAAAAAACAAACAAACAAAAAACAACTACACACAAATCACACGTAAATTATCAAAGCAATTTTTCATTAACTGACTGGTTCATTCGCATAACATAAAATAAGCACATACATTTTTGTCTAAAAGCTGATTACTTCTTCTCATCATACAAATATATCCTTCTAAGATCGCCAACAGGCTTATATAAATGAAACTGTCACGTTTGAGTCGCGAGATTGAGGACAGAAACGGGGGTCACGTGACGGAGGCGAGAGTGAGACAAGATGGCTGTGTTATAAGTCTACACCATGTGAAAACTGAAGATTAATCGTGTACATATTAATTTGTGTATTCATCGGATATTTCAATATTAATGTTCATTTATGAATTTTAATGTCATTAAGTATTTCAAAGCAATCATTGTATGAGAGATGCTGTTTGATAAGGCCTAATAACACACACAGTGGCGTAGCTAGCGCTTTTGCCGCCCGGAGCGGTCTCCAATATGCCGCCCTTTTAGGGGCCGCCCATAAATGACGTCACGCACCGGGGGGGGGGGTCCACAAATTTGATGTCATACAAAACGCGCATTTTTAAATAAAAGCTACACTGAAATATATGATTACCCAAACCTTTTTCAATGACGTTTTACGTAGTTTCACGCGTGTTACGATGTTAGAGTGCAACCTTAAACTAAAACATTTTAAAATGACCAAAACAAACAAAAAAATGATTTTAAACATTCTCATTTTCAAATACAAAATACCCCTTGTATGGGGGGGTGGACTTTGTCACGTCACATTGAGGAATGGGTCTACGTTTTCGTTTCGTGACGCCGTGTGACGAGGGGGCAGGGGTGAAAAATCAGCCGAAATCACGTGGCGTCATTCATGGACGGCCTCTTAATTAAGTTAATCATATGATGGTTTTCATAAATTAATAAGCATGAATAAATAATTGTAATTGAAACGAAGTACATTGTAAAAGGTGGGGAACAATTTTACCATTGCATGTCCTATTTATGTAAGCAGTAATAAAAGAGGCCGCATAAGATGATAAACCTATAAATACACATCATAAAAGTACAAGATAATTGTTTTGAAAATCACAAGAAAGTTATAGGGTCACAGGTCGCCCCCCCCACCCCAAATGAGACAAAAGATATTCCAAATTTACACCCCCAAAACATTAACAATTATTATGCTTTTATTTTTTATTTATATAAATATATAAAATGTTTTTTAATAAAAAAGAAATTGTATACATCAGTATGTAAACATATTTTTTTATCCTTTGTAAATTTACTTACTCACCTAACTTTCATAGTTGAAAAATCGTTTATTATGTTATCATAATTTATATTATTTGTAATATCATGTTCTATGGACAATATTGCAAGATTTTGTTGTCTTAAATCACTTATTGTGGAGCGAACATATTTTTTTCAACTCTAGTTTGGAGTAGCACCTTTCACAACTAGATACACTGATAGCAATTGTTGAAAAACATTCTTAGCAAAATTGTAATGTTGGATAAAGAATTTGCAATATTTACTGTTAAATATATTTTAATAGATGAAAGGGGTATTTTCCCACTTTCTTTAAACATAATGCCTCTTCTTAAATTGTAGGTACAGCCAGGGCTGGTCTTAAGCTCCTGCAACTTTAGCCGTCGCAGTGGACCCAGCGCTTTCATAGGCCCCAACTATCTTAATTTTCACTTATTATCCGTATTAATACTTTATCCCTACCCAAACTGGGGCCCACGCAAACAGTTTCGCATACTAAGCTGCATAGGGGCCCGCAATAGCTAAGACCGGCCCCGTGTACTGACATAAAAACCTGGATCCTTTCTCTTTCAATCTCGAACATTTCTTTATCAATGTAAATAAAGAAATTTATTTGATGTTCAAATTCTTCATTTAGAATCCTAGATGGTATAGTATTACACTCGAATATTTTCTTGCAAGGACATGTAACTCATCACCTCGTTCTTTTATTTTCTTTTATAATTACATCTATGGATAAAAACATTTCTCTTTGTACTTCTTGCTCTAAAGATAGAACCACGTCTACTGAATTTTCCCCACTCATATTTATCTCCTTTTAACTTGGTATCTAGTCGATGTTTCCAACTCTCTGAAACAGCGTTCTGTAATAGCATATATGTTTGTCCCGTGAAATGGGTTTGCATAGTTTGTATTAATTTAAAAAAAACGGGTTCCCATAAATTGAGATACCATAATGAATAACCATATATTAATGAAAAATAAAAGCTTTATGTGTTACTTTAATGTAATAAAAACAAGTAAATTTAATTTTTAATAAGTTACCTTACAATAATTTTATAAAACATGAAACAGTAATATAATTTACTACTTGCAATTTAAACACAATATTTGAACCACTATGTTATGTAGGTACTTGTTAGCGCATCATTCTGCGAATGTCAAAATTCCGCACTAAAACTGTCGTGCGATATTAATACTACATATATATTCGGACCAGCGGTGATGTATTGTTGTTTTTTGTGCAGTTTTCTGATAAAAGCGCCATCTGTGACGTATACAGCTTAATTTTGCAAACAAATAGTTACCTTTTTTTGAGAGATTTAAATCTTTTAAACTGTTCTGCGTTAGTTATAACAACCACTATGTAATCAAACAAATGTTGCACGAATCCATTAATTTAAACTCAAAATTGAGATTCTTTTTGTTTCACTATGGTTTTCCCCCTTCAGAAGAAATGGGGTGGTTTTCGGAAATGGCTGGGTTTTTTTTTCAAATGCCCACAAATGCCGCCCTTTGAATTAATGCCGCCCGGGGCGGACCGCCCCCTACGCCCCCCTAGCTACGCCACTGAACACACATAAAAATGAGGTTTGACAATCAACACCTCAGCTAATGCACCATGTTGTTATATATGATTGTAATTAAAATCATTGTTAGTCTCCTTACATAATATAAGAGATCTTTCTTATTATCATGTTGATTTTAGTCACATGTATTAAATACTAGGCATTTGTTATCAGCATAACCTCCTTTGAAAATATCCAGAACTACGGACTACGTTACCCAATAATATAACTACATTTCCATATTTCATTAATAACTTTTATTGTCTTGAAATATTAATTTGAATTTAATGCTCCCTCTAAGCTCCGTTGGTCAATGTGCAAAATAACTAAATTTTATGCAAAATTGTATACCCAACAAACACAGATTATTATTATCATTATCAAAATTCGGACGGCCGTAATTATAACAGCTGCACGACTAGGGTAAGAAAACATTGATA
The DNA here is from genome assembly GCA_002072015.1 of Radix auricularia. Lineage (NCBI taxonomy): Eukaryota > Metazoa > Mollusca > Gastropoda > Lymnaeidae > Radix > Radix auricularia. The sequence continues at coordinate 170,226 of MUZC01004546.1, read as the reverse complement.
AATTTGAACAAATTCAAACGAACTGCCAGATTCATTACTGGAGAATATCCTAAACTCACAAGAATAAAAACATTAGTTAAATCATTAAACATTGAAACACTAGAGGAAAAAAGAACCAAGAGTAAACTAGTCATAATACTTAAACTCAATCAATTTTTATTTATAAAATACTGCAAATAAAAAATACTATAAATAAAAACCCTGATGGACATGATAAAAACATATTTCTTGCTCCATACGCTAGAATAATCACATACAAATCCTTTTTTCCCGCCCGCCGTTTAGGCTTTGAATTGGTTGAACATGAATGACGACAACAAGAAAATAATTACGTTATGAAAATTCAAATTTGAAATAAAAATGCTTAGCTAACTGTAATAAATATGTGGATGATACAATTGAACATTGTGGTATGAACAGACAAAATAGCGAGAAAAATGCCTGTGTATGCTTCAGGAAATAAAATATTTTCTTTATGAATTAAATTAAAATTTATCTTCTTATAAAATGTTAAGCAAAGCTGCAAGAATGCCAGAAATCATGTTGATATTTTTTTGTAACAATGAAAGGGGGGAATCAGTGCTGACAATGAAATCAAAACTTTTTAAAACGAACTTTCGTTTTTCAGCTGCGCTTCTCTGTTGACACAAGTATTTTCTATGTTCCTAAGACCATAAGAGACGAAAAAAAAACATTTGTCGAAAGGTCATTTTTTAATATTTGTTTGCCCCCTAATAATGAAATTCTTTACCATTACAAATTTGTAGTACGTTAACACTACTAAATCCTTGAATTCATAACTAAAACGCATCTCTTCAAACTTTCTTTCAAAATTTAATAGACAAACATTTATATGATTTATAAATGTACTTTATGTGACCCATCATGCAATTATTTTTGTTTGTTTGTTTTTGTTGTAATTTTGAAAAAAGGCTATGAATCATCAATGAATGCATCTATAAATATAAATATAAGTTTTACTATTTTGATTTGATGCGCAGTGAGTCAAGTTGTTTTCTGCGGTACTGAGCTCTATAAATTTTAAAATTATTTTTATTGTCACATGTTTAAATTTATATATTTAATACACCAATATTATTTAAATCACACAAATATACACACCAAACACTGCACATCAATACACATCACACAGACCTATACATGACACAAACAAACACATCACACAAACACACACATTACACAAAAACACATACATGACACAAAAACACATCACATAAACACACACATCTAACAGAAACATAACACAAACATAAAAAAAGATTAGTCTTTATATTTTTAAACATATTTTATCTTGTGGTATTGAGCGTTTCCTTAGAATCTCCACAAATTCATGAACAAATAATATAGAACAATCTCCACATTGCTGTATCTATTACATAAAATATCAATACCACGTCATTGTATTTTTTAAAATGATCAAATAATGTAAGTTGTGTCTAGATTAATAATGTTCAGGCTACGTTTATATTTTAACAATTAATGTGTATGATCTTTTAAACTTTGACTCTTTCAGACGAACATTTCTGTGAATTAACATCACACCCCTAGACTCTGATACTTTATCCTACGCTACTTTCATAAATAGACAAAGTGTTTTAAATATACCGAGCTGATGGCAAAGTTTGATTTCCAAGATGTCCTGGTGAGTTTTGACATTTGGGTGCGGGGAGATGTTGCGGGTGACAAGAATAATGTTTTGAATAGTAGATCACGTGGTCTTTAATGTAAGATGTCTTCAGTTATCCTTACAAGGAATATAATAATGATTTTTATCTTTTTTTTTTAATGATTAAATGAGCTTAAGTTAAACTTTAAACATAGCCTCTAGCTTGAGAATTAAATGTTAACATTAGTGAAAATAATAATACCTTTTGAATTTTGGCCACGTCTAAAATTGCAATGTTTTTTTTTTACTGTCTATACAGTGACAAGAGTGTTTTGCTTAGTCTGAGCTTTATAAAATAAAATTTTGATTTGTAAAGTTGATCGTTCTTGAAATATTCAAACAAAAAAATTCTTAAAGTGTGTTTAGGTTTGGGAGTGTATATGTGTGTGTGTGTGTGTTTGTTTGTTTGTTTGTTTTGAATGGTTGGGCTAAGCAATTTATAGGCCGTTAAACTTAGTTTAAACATTTAACTTCAAGAAACTCTTGGACAGAGAAACGTATGGCTTCCCTAGCAACAAGAGCGTCTATGACGTAGAAGGTCGTGAACTCAAACTTTGGTCCTATAAAGGGAGACTATTTCCACCATTTGGTGACAGGGGATTTAAACAGATGAAGGAACTTCAACTCCGAGATGACGACATTTTCTCGTGTGGTTATCCCAAAACTGGTCAGTGTTATGTTTACATGGATTCATTGTAGCTTGGCGCCTTTGTTTTTTGAAAGAAAATAAAAATTAAATAGTTGATGAATTGTGGGAAAATTTGATTAAGCAGAATAAAATTCTGAACTATTCATTTAATACAAAAAGAATCTGCAGAGACAGATAACCCTTGCCGATCGAAAACAAACTAGTGCATTCCGACGCTGTTATAGTGCTAGTAATATTAATCACATATTATTCACTTATAAATCACATGTTGCACTTCTAAACATTTTAAATTGTTTATTTAATACTAATTTCAGTTCTATTACAAATCGTTAATTACTTACTACTAACTAGTCTTTAGCGAACAAATCGATTAACTATACTCCTTCTTGTTATCACTTAGCTTGTACTATTCTAACTCTCGTCTTTCACTCGGCCATTGTTTCTCCAGGTTGTCACTGGACGTGGGAGGTCCTAACAATGATATCTAAGCAACAAGCTGAACTTTCAACGCTTGGAAAACACGCGACGTTTTTGGACCTTGGTATTGGTCGTCTATTGGAAGAGATTCCCTCCCCTCGAGTCCTCAACTCACACGTTTATTTTGATTTCCTGCCTAAAGAGGTGATTATTTGCCGTGAAGTGTAGCTATGATAACATTTTCTAGTACTTAACAAACGATTGCGTTATCAAATGCGTTCGATTTTATAACTTCCTACCTCAAATTCCACTCACAAAATTAAATTCCTAAATGTTACTGACCTATTAATTCCAAAATAAATAAATTGATTTTCTTGAAGACCAAAGCTTATGTCAGACGCCAAACAGTAATTATTTGTTTTAGTTAGTGGTTAGTGCAAGGACTCTATTTACTTACAATAAATCAATGATCAGCCAAGAAATTGAACTTCCAAGAAACTTTTTGTAGATGACACATGAGGGGGGGGGGGAATATTCATCAGTTCTGACCTGAAATAAATACAACAGTTAACTGAGTCGGAGAAAAGCTGGGACATAGAAATGTTTGCTGACATGTAATAATATTGTCGATCTACAGAAGCAAAGATACTCGATTTAATAAAGTCATAGTAATATTTTTAGCTGGATTTCTCCATCAAGTAAAACGAAAAGAAAGTAATAATGAATGTAACTGACAATAAATATTATATTGTTCTTCAGTTGAAATATTATAATCAGAAACTGTAGTGTTTAAGAATTTCGTGTAAAGCTTTTTGGCTTGCCACACAAATCACACATCTTGAGTTGGGATTCATTCTACCAAAAAAAAAAAAAAAAGGAAAAAAAAAAAAAAAGGAATTGACAGGTTGAATATTATCATGGGGTGGACTGAAGGATTTCTCTTGACGTGCATTTATGGCTCATAATACAAAGAACACACTACACAACTTTCAACGTTGTCATTGACAATCAGGCACTGTAACGCACTTCCAAAAGAGACATTTATAATGACACATTTTCGATCCATATTTCCTGATATCCTAGATTTTTACAACAGTTAAAGTTTCCTCTTCAAAACTGTAGAAATATCATGGAACCGTTCTGTGTGTACATGAGACAGAGCGATCGATTAGTTTATTGTGGCGTTTAGCGGTGCACTTATTGAATACCTGCGGGAGGTCCAGCAGTAACTGAACTGTCTAGCTTGGAGTGGGGACGCCGAACTAGAAGCAATTTACAAGGATGTGAAAGAGGTGCCCTTACGCCTATGTAGAAGGAAGAGTTTTCCAACAGTCGTAGTCTTCACTGATTCAAGATCCTCCCTGGAATCCTTGGGTCGAGAGATCATCAATGGGCCAACCTAAGACCCTTTTACCATATTGGTAGGATTTCTAAACGCTGGCGTCAACAAAGTTATTCTGGTCCTAAACCAGAACCACTCACTATACGCTAGCGAGAGGGACAAAAGGGTCGCTTCGGAAAACCCAACCCTCAACGGGTGCTTTGAATTTCATCATTGACATTGCATTTGATGCTCTGTCTAAGACAGCTACAGCGACTGTAGTCGTGTGTAATTAACTACCTCTTAACTCCTAACCGGACTTTGGCGTTGCCCGCCAATGCTTTAGGTTTTTTCCGACTCATGGTCCGAGCCAAGTAGACGCAATCACTTCTCGGTATCGAGCCTCAACGTAATTATTGAAAACGTCATTTCCATTCAGGCATCAGTCAAGAAGACCAAGATTGTCCTGACGGTGAGAAACCCAAAGGACACGGCTTTCTCCTACTACAACCATCACATGAGACTTAAAGATATGTTCTCGTATGACGGACCTTTCAATGACTGGTTCCAACTTTACATGGATGGGCAAGGTAGGTAATTCAATTCACACATGCCATGATGGGTGACGGGCAAGGTAAGTAACTTAGTTCACGACCAGTCAAGACGGGCAAGGTAAGTAACTTAGTTCACGACCAGGCATGACAGGTAAGGTAAGTAATTCAGTTCTTGATAAGAGTCCAATACATCAGAGCTTTAAACAATTGTCTCCAATTTCAAAACTCTCTATTCGTTGAGTTTTGTGATTACGCTTCTTAAATATATTAACGTCATAATTGGAACTTTAAATATAGTTGAATAAGCAGTGTCTGAAATTAAAAAGCTCAATTTCGTTTTGTAAATATTACTGAGAAAGGAAATAATTGATAAAATCGATGCTTTTAAAAAATAAATTTACTAGAGACACGAACCGATTGCGACTTCTTAGGTTCCAATGCAGGAGTAAAAATATTTTTTCCTTTAACGATGTTAAGTCTCCATGTGTGAGATAAGCATTCATAAATTAACTCAAAGCACAGGAGTAATACATGAAATGTAAAAAAAAAAAACAAGTTATAAAAATTTGAAGAAGTATTTAAACGAAATTTCGATAAATATATATATATATATTTTTATTTCTAGATTCACACCAAGAAAGTGCCAATGTTATGCGCACCCCGCAACAGTCTAACATTTGCATATACAAAGCGTGAAAACCCTATTAACTATCATTCTAGATAACATTACAACTCAATAATTCTGAAACCAAACAATATAATCGTTTTCTACAAATAACTTTAAAAATTATGGAAGTCCCACGACAAGAGCTATTGTTTGGCTTTTTTGTTCAACCCAATAGATGGCTAGAAATTGACATCATACATTAAATATTTTGTTTATTTTTATTTTCTAAGAAATCTATTAAACTTTTTAAAAATTTGTTTTGGTTCTTGAACATTTTTGGGACCTCCTTTACATATTTGCAAATACTCGAACCCTCTATCTAGTATGGTTCAGAAGGAGTTGCATGATCAAGCTGGAACAGAATGCACAGACATTTCAAATATGTAAAAGTAATTTTTCCCCAGGGGAAATTGCAATAAAACGCCAATAACCGAATGAGCATTAATAAGCAATTCATTTTGCCAACTAGAAGTAAACACGTAGCAGGAAATTTGTCAGATTTCTAAAAAGCTCATAATTATAATACGACAGTTTTTAACAATGAATACGCAGCCTAATTAATTCAAATTTTTAAAATTAATAATAGATTAAGAAAATTCCTGATTTATTGGGAGAAATTGGAGATTACATGAAAGCCATGAAGCGCATCTTTTAAGATATTTACTAAAAGAAAATTATTTAAAAATACCCATCCCTATTGGGCTTGTCAAAATATGCCTCAAATCTATTAATTTTAAAAAATGTTTATTTTGTGGGATTAATTTCATTAAAATTTAATAAAACGTACGAGTCAATATGTAAATTTAGGTATATAGAGAATTAAGTATCCTTTCAGCTATTTGTTAATTCTTCTTTACTTTTAGAAAACGTATTGGACTTTAACAAGAAAATCTGTTTAGTTATGTTTAATCTGCTAACAATTTTAGTAGCTTATTAATTTGGCTGCACTTATGCTCTCAAACATTTTCCCGCTACTCTTTAAACCAAAAATAGAACATTATTCAATGAGTTATGACGTTTTTCAGTTTTAGAAATGACAAGAGCTTTAAAAAATAATTTATGTAGAAATCTATAACAAAGACTAACAATAAATTTTACGTAAATTATTTCATGAAGTAATAAGGGGTAATGTAATTTTTATTTTGAAGGATTAATGTTTAAATAAGTAAAGAATTTTGTTGTACTCAGTACCCATTCATTAAAAATCATGTTTTCAAATATAATTCTTTTTCAACCTTTTTAAAAAAATATTTTTCAAGTTGGTTACGAGAGCTACTTAAACTACTACAAGGATTGGGACCAGGCGATCAAATCTAACCCAGACCATCCTATACTTGTTGTACGTTATGAAGACATGAAAGAGGTAATACCCTGTTACATAAATCACATTGTAATGGCTTATGAAGACGACACATCTAACGCTATGAAAGTGTCATAATCTTATAATCATTAGTCACGTGACCATCTTTGGGGAGCGCACAGAAACCTTAACAGACATCAAATTCCACATTCGCCTGCTTTGAACAGCGGCCAGTAATTCTTTCAGCCCTTGCCCTGTCATGTCGTCAAGCCAAATTTTCAGTTGGCGAGCACTTCGTCAGCCCTCTTCTTCAGTGCTTTGAATAATGATTTTTTTTATCCTATAATATTTTACAGGATATGACCGAATTATAAGAGTTTGTATATATTAATTGTCACTGTAATGTACTTTTCACAGCCAAAACTGGAATTTTCCCTTTCCTAGACATACTCATTTGTCTTGTATTTTCAAAGGTCTGCATCTTACGCTCAGCGATTGCCAGTAGTGTCGAAGTCTCAAACCCAAAAAGGAAATTTTTGTATGACAAAGCCTGAGCTTTATTTCAAGTCTAATGTTTTTGGTATTCCTGAATTTGATTAATTTTATTATTTCCGTCGTGCTGACACAATTCTAGCTCGTTATCTATCCAGTCTTCTTTGTCCTAAATATTCTTCTTATCTAATCCTTGCATTTATTAGCCTGAACTCTCTGCTGTTATCTGGTAGGAATTTTCGTCTCTTTTTAAGGCTTTTCTTCCATTTTATAGATCAGTATCTTGTTTGTGAAAAATGGCTGTTTTTGCTTTGCTGCCTTCCTATGAGTTCATCTTTATAATCCAAATTTTAATAATAACATTTATAATGTCACCCAAGTGAATCAGAAAATTGGTGTTTAAATCAGAATAAGAACAAAAAAATTCATGTATCAGTCATTTAAAATCATGGTTACCTGGGAAGTAAAGTGACTGGTGTTTACTAATAGGCAAAGTCTCTAATGTTTTTAAATAGATTCTTATTTCGTAAAAAAATAATTATATTTAGAGTTATAATTGTCAGACAGGGTGAATAATAATTATATATATAAACACCCAGTGGTGTGGTTCTGTATGTTTGTTTGTAACGTAACGCTCAAGCGATGTACGACAGTCTACAGCAGTTAGTTTAGTTGAAAAATCGTGTTTTGATGAGCGCTGTAAAAATATTTAATATGATGACGTCATTGTTTGGTGTGCATCGGTACGCAAAATACAACCCCTATTATTATTATTAAATAAATACTTTGCGTACATTTCATAAAGTTTAATAATTCGTATTTATCAAAAAAGGACAAGTTAGTTGGTCTTTAAAAAAAAGGTTGGCGCCGTAGGCGCCCAAAAAACGGGGGCGCCGCAGGCGCCACGGCGCCTGGCACAATCTAGTTTAAAAATAAATCATGATCTTACTGAAGACGAGAGCCACTCAAGTAGAATGGCATGTTACAATGTTGTCGATGTGACTGGCTTTATTTTTGAAAAAAACAACATATTAATAAATGCTGCTATATTATTTTTATTCATTTTATGGATAGGATTTGCCACGGGAGATAAGGAAAATAGCCAAATTTCTTGAGATAACTCTTGATGACCAAATGGTTGAGGACATTGCCAAGACAGCATCATTTGACGTCATGAAAGAAAGTTATCAGAAGATTAAAGAGATGCCACAGAATCTCCTGCGTAAAGGTGGAATAATCAAATAGTCTTAATGTAGAACATTGTGCCTTAACAATATTTTGAATATTAAGAATTAAATCAACAAATGATATTTTCAACTATCAAACTAGCTAATTTAAATCTTTACTTTATCTCAGGTGATGTTGGAGACTGGAAGAATTGGCTGACGGTAGAACAGAATGAGCTTGTTGACCTGTCCATGAGAAGTTTAGAAGGGACTCTTTTCGAAACTCAAAGATACACGCTGTGATAAGTCAAGGAGATATGCTGATATTGATGTTGCCAGGACTCATATGCATTTACTTACACAAAATACCAAAGTCTGATTTAAACAGTAATAAAAAATGTTGATTTGGTCATGACCATACAAAGTCTCATATGTTATTCTTTAAAAAGTGTCAAATAATAATCGTATCCCAAAAGTATTTTGTTTAATTTGTTTATTGTTATATTTACACAAGTTCATATCCATGTTCCCTCTGCGGTTCTTTGTTCCATGTGCAAAGTTAAAAAAAAAAACAAAGATTATGCAAGGTTAAACATCTTTTTTTTTTTTTGCGTAATATTTAACAACATTTGCTGCATAGTTATTCTAAATTGTTACGTCGCGTCGGCCAGATATCAAAGTGGCCACGCAGCTTAAAGGGAACACGAGATCAGACTCACATTTGACGCTTGCTAAACTTTCTTTTGTATACTTTTTTATGTTTGCACTGTCCATCCATTTAGCTATACATCTTTAAAGCAACGTTTCAATAACTTTTCGTGATCCGACTGAGCCAATGTTTTGTTTACTTATCGATTTCAATTGAAAATAGATTGATTTACTATACACAAGCAAAAGGGAAAATTAATTTATTCTAAAAATTTAAGTTAGTTAATTAATCTTAAACTAACATTGTGAAATTTTAGGCATTGGTATCATACCTAGTTAATTATTTATTAGGGTTAATAATATACACTTTAAGAAGAAGAATAACAGATTGGGGGGTGCAGTTTGATAAAGTAGCAGTAATTCTTTAGTTTAAAAATGTGTTTAAGGGAGGGGAGACCTTTACCCATGTCAAGCAGCGATAACTGAAGCTACCCCCTAACTTCAGTTTCTTAGAAGTAGCCAATTTCCAATATTCAAAACAATGTTTTTAAACCCAACCCACAAGATATTATTTTTCAACTTTTCAAATATTTAAAAGATTTTAATCTCATAGTTTTAATCAAAACGTCATTCAAGTGATGAAGAACGAGCTGACATAGTGTAAGAGTTTGTGTGTGTGTGTGTGTGTGTGTGTGTGTTTTAAACCATGTTTTTATTTGGTTCTACTTGCTTTCGATCCTGTCTGCTAAATTAAAATTATTTTCCAACGTGAAATGAAAGCACTTCTGATAGTCCTAGATATCTCAAAATTACACAAAGATATATCATAAATTACAATGCATTGTATTAAAATTTCAGATCTATCTAATGTAGTGTTATTAAATTAATGCATTTAAAGTTTATCTCTATATAGCATCTTTATCCGTCTGCAATTGTTGACATCGACGTGACACCGGAGTTTACCCGTTACCACATACCCGTGGTATGGGCGGGCGCTTCTGCTAGGCAAACGCCTAGGGTGGTTGGACATTGTTAACTTTTTTCATCAATGTTCTGTTTTTTAGAGTTGGTACTTTTCCATATGTTTGTGGTTGTTTGTGTTTTGTCTAAAACGCTTCACCTCCACGTGGTAAAACCTGTCAATTCATACTATGTGGATAGTAATTAGGAAAGTTTGTATGTAATGAATTTTCTGCTGTACATTAAAAGTTATATAGATATAAAATTTTTGAAATACACTTTGATTTAACAATTTGAATTACAAAAAATAAAATAAATAGGGGTTAAAAATCGATTTAAAAAAACACTTTCTTATAAGTGGACCAAAAAGAAGAAGATAATTAAAAACGCTTATGTTTATCCTTGCGCTTGAAGAAAGTGTTGGTCACACATAAGTCTCGTGAAAAGCACAATTCCAGTAGCCTCTGTTCATCTTTCCTCTTCGTGGTCGCCCCCACAAATAGCAATTAAATCACTTTGGAGGTAGATTGCCTCGTCTTTGTGAATGCTGGCTATTGCCTAATCTAACGCTCAATAGAACTGGTGCTTCTCTTCCGGAGTTGAACAAAGAGTGGGGACCTACACACTAAGAATGGTTGCTGGGCCCGCAGTTGTTCTGAGTCTTAGAGTGATGATCCTCTCCGTGCCTGATGACGGGGGTTCAATGGATGGTAGAAAAGTGTTCTTAATAGCGAAACCTACACCATGCTGTCTAGGTTTGTCTGTTGGTCTGCCTTGCCAGAAGAAAGTGTAATTTGCTTCTTTGAGTGAACCGTTGTCTAGGAGCCTGGTCTCCTGGAGGCATGCGATGTCAATCTTTAGCCTTTTAAGTTTTCTATCGATTATTCCTGTCTTCCATGTGTCGTTTATTGCCTGCAGGTCATTAGTAATGCCGGGATACATAGTCCTCACATTCAAGCTAGCGATTCAAAGGGCTGGGGTCTTCTTTTTCTTTTTTGTATTTCTTAGTGCAGGGCTTAGTGGTCAACTTCTTGAGTGGTACTCTAATCTCCACGCACCCAGTGGAGAAGGCAGGCCAGAGCGGAATAGCACTTATTTGACTGGGGGCTCCCTAGTTTTAGGCTGGCGGTAGCTGTCTCTCTCACCGTCGGAAGCAGCCCCTGGCGCCAAGCTTCTGCCCATACAGCATATCCACCCTCTCCACGACAATGGTGTAACCAAGGGAACGAGTTGCGTCGATGCAGCTTGGTTGCTCCATTTCCTTTTTTATGTCGCCTACCATACCATCTAAATCAGTGGTTCCCAAAGTGGTCCCTACGGACTCCCTGGGGTCCGCGGAACCTTTCAGGGGGTCCGTGGAAACTTACAATTGATTTTGGGGTCCGTGAACAACGTCAAGGGGTCAACGGAAGGTTTAGTATAAAAATAATAAAATTATGTGTTTTTAAAAAAAAAATTATTGTTACGGAAATAAAAATGAAGAATAACGAATGCCATAGTAGCTATTTTTAGGTCCTGAGTAAAAATAAATTGGTTTGACCTAGAAACAAAAGTATAACAACAATATTTCCCACTGCTGTAACAAATAAAAAAAAACAAAAAACAAATTACACAGACTATTTGTGTAAGGAAACAATAAATTAAAGCTTTATTATCAACTAATACAAATAATGGTAGACGTTTCGGCTCATGCCTTCATCAGTACAAAAACAATTACATGTACTTACATATAACTTAAAATTAAAACATATTAAAGTCTATGTGATAAAATGAAAAGAAATGAAAGACAAAAATAAACACGGACATAGAATAATAAGAAAAAGGAGGAAGTTGAAGTATCTAAAGTAACAGTGAAAACCACAACGGGAAAACGATTTTGCAGTCAGGTAAAATTGTGGATTTGGTTAATTCCATATGGAGCCAACGTACCAAATCGTTTTATGAGTCTATTTTCCATGTGGACTCTATCATGGGTATTGGTTGCATATAGAATACTAGTAACTACAATATCCAAAATATCCTGTGTCTAAACATTTTAACAGTGTTGACCACGATGGCAAATCAAATTGCTTGGTTTATTGAGAATTCGATACATCTGAAAGGTGGAGATCATATATGTCATAAAAATATAATATTTTAATGGATATGATGATGGCAGGGTTAGGAAAATTTAAATTGTCGGGAAGTTATATTTATCTAAATAAGGAAGAATCAAGCTTTCTATTGATATCACATTAGATATGGTGGATGATTCCAAATACATGAATTGAGTCAGCAAAAGACTTTTTCTGATTCAAATTTCGGCCTAAAAACTTTATGGAAATAATATTTAAAATGTTTGCTTATATATTATGATACATTTTTAATATAATTAACATGAAAATTTATTTTAGAAACCTATTTAAAAAAACAAAAAACTTTAAAAATGAGGATGTTTGGCCGATTTCATCCCCGTATAGCTCAAACTTTTAGTAGGCGATTCTTACCATAGAGACTCGTAAGCTTTGCCGTGGTGGCGCCAAAGTGATACTATGTTGATAGCGAGTCACAGTTGGAAATTCCACACCTCTCTCTGGAAGCACACTTTAGTTGGAGGCGTTTTCGACCTAGTGTCCTGGACGCCCAGGCGGCCGCTTGTAGCAGCGACCGTTCGGGGGGGGGGGGGGGGGGGGCTGCTCAGTCTTTACGTCCCTTAGGGGGCCAGAGGGCTGAGGGGGTTTTCCGGGAAGCCCCATGAAGAGCGCAGGCTCGGGACTGCTGATTTTCTTCCACATGTAGGATTTTCAGTAGGCGCCAGCTTTATAAGTTAATAACAAACATGGCACGGTGTAATACAGACTACAGAAAATAGTTTTATACAGCAATTATGCTGCTACATGCATAATTTTCCCAACAATATTAAGTCTATAAGAATCATACATGTTATCAACAATTTACTTTTTTAAAATCCTAATACGAAGTGCATAATTTGTGTCCCCAATCCTAGGATAAAAGAATTTTAGTATTGTTAGTTGGCAGTTCAATTTTGTATTGTTATCCAGATAGCCCACCTTTGAACGTAAGAAAATTTAATATTTGAATAAAATTGATATCTTCTGAATACAATATTGTTTACATTTTCAATTTAGTAACACCTTAACGTTATTTTTTCTTTTTTTTTAATTTAGATGGGATAGTAAGTTTTTTTTAAAAATAAAAAAGATATGTACACTTAATGCACCATTCCATTGAAAATTTTAAAAATTAATAATTAATTATTTCAAATAAAATATTTCATATACAATTGTTCTTATATTGTAGTGCCATTTTTAACAGATGAGGGATCCGAAGAAAAAATGTAGACAGTTCAGTGTTGAATATTTGAAATATGGCTTTATTTCATCATCAGGAAATAGTAATTTACCCATGTGTCTTATGTGTAATAAAACTTTGTCGAAACCTTCAGATTCCAAGCTCAAAAAACATTTAATGAAAATTCATAATAATAAAAAAGATAGAGATGTATCGTTTTTTCAAGAAGTCAAAGAAAAATGTTTGAAAACCCCATCACTTCAACAACTCCTAAGCGAGACGACGATGGACTGTGTGCGTCATATAATAGAATTTATTTCTTTATTGATTTCAAAGTCTTGAAACCCCCACAGATTGGTGAAGAACTTATTTTACCAGCTGTAAGTGATGTTATAAACACTGTGTTAAACAAACCAGCTTTCGACATCACGAAAAGAATTCCGCTGAGAAATAATTCAGTACAAAGGAGGACTGACGAAATGGCACAGTGTGTTGAAAATTCTTTATGTGAGTACTTAAAAACATCTGAATTTTCTTTATAGCTTGACGAGTCCACTTATCAGGAAACGGGGCTTTACTTTTAGCTTAATATGTAAGATTTGTAAAAGAATGACAATGTTGCCAAGAACTGTTGTTTGGTAAATGTTTGGAAACAGATACGAAGGGTGAAATGTTATTTACTGAATTAAAAAGATGTTTCGATGAAAAAGCTAAACCCTTGACTAATATCATTTATGTTGCTACTGATGGTGCTCCGGCAATGGTAGGAAGAGACCGAGGCTTTCTGGCTTTCTTAAAACAAAATTCCAAAATAGAGAAGAAGACTTGCTTGCACACTGTCAACACTTAACGGCTCTTCATACAGACATGAAACAAAGATTTGAAGATATTTTGCACTTGGATATTCCCGATTGGTTGTTGAACCCTTTTGTTCGAGGACAAACTCAGATCCCAGACATAGATAAATCCATTCTAATACAGGAGCAACTTATAGAATTATCCACAAAGGAGGAACTTAAACCAATGTTTGAACAAGGATAACAAAAAGTATGGTTACAAAAAAGAGATCCCAGAGTTATAGCCTGCATTATGTGTTATTGCACAGAAGTTGTTGACTGCTTTACCGTCTTCCTATTTGGTCGAGCGTGGATTCAATGTTGTTATGAATCTCATCACGAACAAAAGAAACCGGCTAGAGATAAAGTACTCGTGGGGATTTGCTATTATATTACTAACAAACATTGCGCGGACATAAATATACTCATAAAATTCCATCAAATTCATCCAAGTCATTAACTCTTTTTTTTAAAACAAATGTTAAAATTTCAATAAATTATTCTTCAACTAAATGTTTGTTATTTTAAATTATTAAATGTGTATACTATGTATTTATGTAGCGTTTTCACTTGGGGGTCCGTGGGCAAGTTTTGACTGTAAAAGGGGTCCACGGGGAAAAAAAAGTTTGGGAACCACTGATCTAAATAAACACCACACGATAGCTAATAATATTTAAACGATGTTGGAGAATGAATTTTTTAAAATGCTCTTTTCGTTCGACTGCCATAATTTAAGCAGCATTTTGTAGATAGCAATTGTTTTGTTTAGTTTCATACTTATTGATTTGAAATGACTTTTAATGTAATCTAGAATGTATTAAATGAGGTTTTACCGCTTTGTGAATGCTTATGTTCGATTGGTGCTTGGTGACCATTGAATGACACATTCCTAGTTGGATCTAGCGTGAGGTTAAATGACGTACACTTTTTTTAACTTTCATAATTACTTATTTGAAATGACTTTTAATATAGAATGATTTTCCTTGAATAAATAATGTGGAAAAATCCCTGTTAAAAATTGTGTTTAAATAATCATTCGAGTTTTTAATATTTTAAAAAATTGTTTATACCTTTAAATGGCAGAGAAAACTACAAATAGTTGGAAGTTTTTTTTCTGATCATTTTATTTGAAATGCGACTCAAATGACATAAAATCAAGTTACTAACACTAACATTTTAGAGTTTCTTGTACTTGGAGGGTGGCAATATGTTTGCCACTGACCATGTAGTATAGTGAAGGTGGCAATATAGACGTCACTGACCACACACAATAACTGTGAATGACATCAGAAATATATGATTTTAGTCACTTTCTACTGATGAAATAATGAAAAGCAGGGAGTGACACACAATGGCACTTGGCATCTCGAGCATTGAATCTTTGATCTTTTGTTGTTGGTCCTAGAACTGCAGTACCGACACCTTCTAAAGGACTCAAGATCAGCTGGTAGGTGAACGCCAACATCACCAAGACGAATTGCCAAAGGAACCCCTAGTTCTTTTGTAGGAGCATTTGCCTTGGATTTTTTGGAGAAATTTGAGAAGTGTGAACTGGGACGTTTACGGCTGCAGAATGTTCCACACAGTTCTTGTGCCAACAGTCTCCTAAAATCAATCATTTTGACCGGGGCTTGTTTGTGAACAATGTTGCGAAGAATAAACGCATTCACAATAGCAGAATCCAACAAGAAATAGAAGATTCGTAGCCACCACCGTTTTGACTTTCTACCAACTTCATAAAAAGATATCTTTTGGTCAAATTTGACAACACCCCCATCCTCCTAGTGTACTGTGCAACTGGCTGGGGGCACTTGATGGATATCCTTGACCCATCTTTCTGTATTCTCATCACATCAAGCTCTATATTGGGAAAATATGCAGTTGACAAAACATTCACAAGTTTTGTGTCCTGCAACTGAGCAAAACCCACGTTATCCCCCACAAGCCACTTGAAAAAAACTTTTTTCATTTTCTTCTTATTTTGTGCTATCAATGGAAGACCTTTTCTATTCGTACGAACAGTAGCAGTTGCGTAAATGTTCCTGGAGTAAAGTGTTTCCATGAGAGCCGGAGAAGAAAAAAAGTTATCAAAAGTTACATGTGCAAATGTTCCATGTAAAGATGCACTTAGTCGTTGCACAATATTGCTTGCAAGTCCCTCTTTTGTCCCTGTATCAGTTTTCCCAGTGTAAATTTCAAACTGGTACAAGTAACCATATTTTGAATCTGCTCTTGCCCACACTTTGTAGCCCCTTTTTATCGGCTTCATAGGCATGTACTGTTTGAGTGACGACAGTCCCTTGAAAGGAATCATGCATTCATCAATTGAGTGTGATTTTGATGGACTGGCCTCAGACTGAAACTTGTTGTTCAGAGCTGTAATTAGAGGACGCACTTTGTACAGTTTATCAAAGGAGGGATCAGTTCTTCCTGGAGCCATGGAGTTGTCATTCAAATGGAGACTCTGTAGTATCTTCTTGAGTCTTTTTATTGGCATTACTTCTGCCACTGGCTTTACAAAGTACAGTGGTTCTGTTGAGCAGTATAATGGTAAGGATGGTTGACGGTGTAATCCCATCAAAATTAGCATCCCAATAAAGGCGGTGAGCTCTTTGTCAGTAACGTCAGTCCAGTATTTCAATTTTTTCTGGGAAGCATAAAGGTTAGTTTGCTCAACAATAGAATCAATAACTTCTTTGTGAAAAAATCTGTAAAAATATGCAGATGCTGTATCTGTTTTGGAAAACTGATGATTTGGTTCTAACGGTTTGTCATCAAAATCTAAATTCAACATTGTTGCCGATTGAGGGGATTCTTTCTTTTTCCAATGAAGATCTTCATCATCTGAAGCTATTTCATCATCTGGTGAATCAGTTTCACTGTCAGCAGAAAACTCTTCATCACTTTCTGAATGCAATGAAAGTCTGTCAAAAGAATCGCCTGCTCTGTTATCAGGGTCACATTGAGTTTCTTCATTGCTGGACACACGACGAGGATCAGATCTTTCTGGATCTACATCTTCACTTTCACTGTCACTATTGTCCTCTTCATCATCTTCAGAACCTGAATTATCAGGGATGTCGAGATATTCTATGACTTCTTGTTGAGAAAAGAATCGCCGTTTGGCCATCTGCAACATCAAGAACGAAAAAGATGAGTAGTTTACTAACGAAGTGCTATACATATAGTAACTAAATACAGTCAGTGGCAAATATAATGCCACCCTCAAATTCCGGTACAGTCAGTGGCAAGTATTATGCCATCAATATTACTTTTGTTTTATATGCTTACTTCAGAACAATATATTATAACTAAAACAAAAAAACAGACACTTTAAAATTTTTATGCAAAAAAGAACAAAAAATGCAAAATACTTACTGTGAAATATAAATTTGTAACAAAACTCAGGCCACCATCACAAGTGGGTCAACCCTAACACACCACGTCAATGAGTTATTCCAAAAACAAAAGGCGGCAGTTCTTGTGAAAACATGTCGCGACCTCTCTTATCCAAGGGAAGATACTGCGACAATTAAACATGGCAAAATATTGGCCACTGGGCTTTAAAAACA
Organism: Radix auricularia; assembly: GCA_002072015.1. NCBI lineage: Eukaryota > Metazoa > Mollusca > Gastropoda > Lymnaeidae > Radix > Radix auricularia. Next base: position 152,666 of record MUZC01004546.1, on the reverse strand, counting down.
TTGATTTTGGTGGTGGCGTCTATTTTGCCACTACCCGTTAAAGGGTTAATTAACTTGTGATGTCTTGGCGAAAAAACGTTGTTTTAATTTTAAGCCCACTTCCTCGTGTGCTTGCGATTTGAAATTGTGCAGGCAAAGTCAGGACTCTGATAAAAATGATGTATCAAATTTCAGATCGATTGAATGTACTGTAATTAAAATATTGATTTTTTATATTATTTTATTTATCTCGATGTATCATGTTAATATTTTAGATAAATTTTCTTGGTGCGTATTATGTCCAACAACCTTTCCTGTCACGCAATAAGGTGCGCTTTATAATGATAATACTTTTAAAAATATATTCACGATCGATGCGCATTATATTAAACATTTTTACATGACATAACTTGAATTTTGTATTTTCGGATTGTTTTGACCTGCGTACTATAATGAATATCCTTATATTTATGTCCCGTATGTAAAGGATTTATAGCCAAATTCATTTTTTAACGTTTGTTTTTGTTGAATCATAAGGAACAAGTGACCTATCTGAAACTATTTTTGAGCACCAATAAAACAAATTGGTTTAATAATTTTCTGCAGAAGATTCTGTGCAAAGAGTTTTGATGAAACTTTTTCATGACATCAAATCCTGACACTGTGGCAATATCCTCCAAAAGTTTGCAACCAAGAGTTAGTACCAGAAATATTGCAATCTTCCTGGTAGGAGTTGTTGCGTAATATACCTACTTTTAAAAAGTCTATCAAAACTTTTGAACAAAAATGTAGATAATTTTAGATGTATTAGATCATTTATTGCAAAAAATTCTATAATTGGATCCAACAAAATAGTCATTAGCAATTATATCATGCAAACTTCGTGTGAATGATATTTTTGAACAACATAATTCGTCAATTCCTTTTTTTTTTTTAATTTTTTTTTTTTTTTAGAAAATAGAATTCTATGATAGTCATAGGAAGAAAAAATGTTTTTAAATTTCCCAATGCAAAACTAGACACATACATTTTTTGTCTGGAATTCAGGCGTCGTATTTGTTCGCTGATCAAACAAAGAGAACCAACACACAATGAATATTTAAAGCTCTTATAAAAATTATAATTAGACGGTAAACAATGAATACGCAAGTTACGCTATAATTTTCTGTATAGTAAAAGTGTCTGTATTATATCAGATTCGAAGGCATAACATATGAGTCCATGCTTTAAAATATTCATTTTTTTTTAGTTTTAGTTTGTTTTCGAAGTTAGATGAAAGCATTTAATATTAATTATAAGTTGAGCTTTTCTCATTGAACCTGTTAATTACCATCATCATGGTCACCGTCTCGAATAAACGCATACAATTACTTTCAGACTTGACTCAATTACTGAGCATATAGATTGGTCCATTTCAGAGAAGCTGCCAAACGAATTCATCTGTTTAAAACAAATTCTACACCAGCATCAGAGCCATAAATATAAATGTAATCCCGGTGTAATCTATACAATTATATTTTTAATGTAAAAAAAGACAAAAGTTTATTTGCTTGACTTCATAAAACGTATCCTGTTTATTTATTAAACGAGATGTGAGTGGCTCAATATAACTACTGCATGGAAGGGGAGCGGAGTTTAAGCTATCACTTCTTTTTAGTTATCTCTCTTTGTTTGGATTGTTTTATATGCCAAGTAGTATTCACAAAAGAACGTGACATCAACATTCTTGGCATATAACAACAGGTGTACAATCGTAAGTAAACCGAAAATAAAAAGTCGTTAAGTAATAAAAGAAGGCGTATCATCCAGACATATAAATACGCTCATACAGCAATAATATTCAAGCTAGGAAAACAAAAAACTTCACGTATAGTAATTATAGGTACTTGTCATTTTTGCACTAATTCGTTAATATAGCGGTATATTAGCATACACACACAATTATATAAAGATCTTTGACTTTTTCAGGCTAACATCTCAGTGAAGTAATATCACATCTATTGACTACGAGACTTTAACTAACGCTACTAACAGACATACACAGCTGTTTAAATACATTGGGATGATGGAAAAGGTTAACGTCGAAGAAGGGCTGGTGAGTTCACTTGTCTGATTTGATTTTTGGCTACAGGAGAAGGGGTGCAGTAGGGGCTCACAAGAACAACCTTTGGAACAGTAGTGACCGTGCTCTAGTATTCAAGAAATTTTAATAATTCTAAATAAATATATAATTTTCACATTTTAAAAGGTAATTATTTTAATTAAATCATATTATAAGTTGAACTTTAACACAGCTTGTTGTCTGAGATTTTTTAAAAGTTGCATTTTAATTTAAGTTCCTTCAGGAATTACAATAATTTATGTGGATGTCTCTACAATTATTGGAAAATTTTTGAGTAGTCTGTGCTTTAAAAAAAATTAATTTCGATATTTAAATTGGACAGATCATTAAATATAAAAATATTAATTAAAACTATATATATATATATATATATAGTTTAACATATCTAAAGTAGATTACGCAAATACAAAAGACAATAGTCAACTGCAAGCTTTGTTGTTGTTGTTTTTTATTGTTTTTTTGTGTGCTGTTTGAAAGAAAATAAATGGTTCCGTCGTGTTCTTTTAAATTAGAAGAGAAAGATATCTCAGTTTATTTATGTTTTATGTGTGTGTTTGTGTGATTGAGCTAGATATTTCAGAGCATACTTAACATTGTGGATATTTATCTTTCTTCAAGAAACTCTTAGACAGAGAAACGTATGGCTTCCCTAGCAACAAGAGCGTCTATGACGTAGAAGGTCGTGAACTCAAACTTTGGTCCTATGAAGGGAGACTATTTCCACCATTTGGTGACAGGGGATTTAAACAGATGAAGGAACTTCAACTCCGAGATGACGACATTTTCTTGTGTGGATATCCAAAAACTGGTCAGTGGTATTTTTCAATGGATTCAGTGTAGCTTGTTTTAACTTCAATTGACTTTGTTAATAAATTAAGTTGTTGATTATATATTATGTAGCAAAAGGCAGTAGACTATTTTGAACTTATATACAGAAAGACTCATCTAGTGCAGTTAACCAATGTTAACAAGAAGTAGTGAAGTGGAGCTATCTTATGTACGTAATTTGTAATATGACTCACGTATTATTTGCTTATTTAACAACTGTTTCCCTCCGATAATTTATTATACGTTTAGTTTTACTACAATTCTTATTTCACGTCTATTTCACGCCATAACGTACGAATTACTAGCCTACAACTAAATGGTTAACAAATACTCAAAAATTATTTGATATAGATGCGACTCGCAGCCTAGCATAAGCCGCAGATTGCTCATATATAGTGCAATTAAAGGGGAAGGAAAGGCCACAACCTAATTTTACGAAGAAATCAAAACGACATAAGAACGTGGAACCGCCGACGCGTTATTGGTCTCCAGACATGCACACAGCAGTTATCTACCTGCCCCACCCTGCACCACCCTAACTAGCCAAAAATAACCTCTTAATAGCCGACTCTAGTGAGGGTCATTCATCAAGCTAATGTGCACTCGTCTTGTGCTTGTTCTGATGAATTTTATATATGTATTGGTTTGCTATCAATGAGCTAAAGCACTTAACTAATTGCCGTATTTCGCCCGTTCATCGTTTCTCCAGGCTGCCATTGGACGTGGGAGGTCATCAGTATGATAAGCCGGAAACAAGCAGAGCTTTCAAGACTTGGGAAATACACGACGTTCTTGGATATTGGCTCAGGTCATCTGATGGAAGGGATTCCCTCCCTTCGAGTCCTCAACTCGCACGTGTATTTTGATTACCTGCCTAAAGAGGTGATTTTTCACTGTGAATTAAAAATCTAAAAAGTAGAACCCACTTATCTCGACGTCGGTTATCTCGCTAACCTATTATGTCGACGCCTTTGAAGTGGAACCGCCAAGTCTCTCTTTGTATAAGCATTTTCTCATTGTTTATGTCGCTTCTTTATGTCGCCGAACCCTGATATCTCGAGTTCAAAAGAAGGCCAAATGTGCCACTTACAGTCGGTTATCTCGATTTTCAATTGTTTGTCAATTCAGTTTTTTTGGTTAATCGTTAGAAGAAAAGCCCATTTTACTGTCCGGTCCGTAATTTCCGTTATTTTTTTTTTTTTTAGAACCAAGAAGTGGAAGGTGTCGAATTTCCACCTCACGAGCTCTGCCGGTGACGTCACAGCCCGCTTGCGTTCAGCTCTCTGCGCTGAGTTACTTATGGTACTATGCTTCGCTTGCTTAGCAATACTTTTTAAAATTAAAATCAATCACTAGCAAACTCCACTAACTGTGATGACGTGTATTTTTATATTATTTATAGATTGGCATATTATTATTAAGAAAACGCTTTGATGTCACTGTCGATCTCGTGTATCTCTGGTATTCTGCTGTAACAGAACAAAAAATTAATTCCGGTTACCGATCAAAATAAGTTAAGGTAACGGGTCTTCATTATACGGATGAACAGTTGGTGCACATATGTCTTATGTTGTTAGCAAACATGTATGTTTATTTTTATAGCAAGCCTATCACTTTATCAAATAAATAACGGCAGTGGTGTGAATTTTTTTTTAAACTCCAAAAACACGTACAAGTATATTCTCATTTATTAACGAACATCATGTACATAAAGAAATTTCAAACACATGTTAAAATTTTGGCGTTATATTGGTTGTCGTTTATCTATATCCTCGGTTATCTCGACGCTTTTCGCCAATCCCCTAGACCGTCGACATAACCGGGTCCGACTAAAGTTTATCTAAGAACTGCATTCGATCTAGTAACTGTCTTAAAATGTAACTGGAATAGTAAATGACTAAATGCTGTTGACTTATTCATGTGTTGATACTAGTTTAATGTTTCAATTTAGAATGCTTTAATGACCAGCTGAGAGACTGAACGCAAGAGAAAAAAATATTTGCAGATGACATACTAGTTAACAAGTTAATTGCATCAGGGCTTACTATGAACAACAAAAACAGGAATTTCATTGGCTAAAAAGATCGACGAAGTGTCATGGTATCAAACAATTGGCTGCCAACAAAAGAAATCTCCAAAAGAAAAAACTCTCTATAGATGTATATGCTTTACCTAAGACATGCTTACAATATTTTTTACCGTCAGGTTGTTTAAAGACAATATTAACAACTAGCAACATTCCCGAACAACGCAGCGATGAAGAAAGATTCAGTAAGTGTTGGGAACCTGCGTAACATATTTCTTAAAGATGGGCAAATGAGTAGAAAAAAAGGCGATATTTTGAAAGTTTAATATGTAAAAAGACATTACCATCATTGCACTGAAATAAGTTACGTTCATAGGTTTCTGTTAGCGCAAAGAATCTGTCTACAAAATTTCGAAAAGATTGCTCCGTAAAAAAATATTTTAATATGGTTAACGGGGAAAATGCGATAGAAACAATCTAAACTTTGTGACGTCAGAGTCTCAATGCCATATAGTTTTAATATGAGCGTTCAAGTTTTATGTCATCAAGAATAATCCATTGTACCCAGAATTCTTGCTGGGATTCTACTCAACAAATTCAAAATGTATGACTATTTTGGACTTCGGTCTTAACAGTGTGTTTTTTTTGTTTTTAAAAAATTAATTAAAAAACAATTTTTAACAACAAAAAAAAAAAAAAAATCCCAGAAAAATTTATTGAACGGTGATAACCAACTTCCAAAAGATCATTATGATCTTATCAATAAATTTAAAAGTATAGAGCTTATTTTAAAAACAACAAAATTAAAAGCCCAGGGCTAATTCAGTGGGAGATGTTAATATCAAAACATATGTAGAGTTCACTCTGCATGGCGATGTATATATATATATGCGCCTTAAAACACTAAGAACACAGTGCAAAAACTATTCACTTTTGCCATTGACAAACAATGCACTATAGCAAACTACCGTAAGATATTAATATAGCAACACATTTTTGCTCCCCCATTCACTGATACCTTAAAAGCTAATCTGTCAAAATAGTTCATGTATCTTCTTACAATCGAAAGAAACAACGTGATTACGCTCAGTTTGTATAGCAGACAGGCAGTTCGTTTATTTTGGCAGAAAACAACTAGCATATTATATATATATATATATATATATATATATATT
>MUZC01004546.1:108207-146212 GCA_002072015.1 Radix auricularia | reverse complement strand
TATATATATGAAACTAAATGAAAATGATACAGGATATTCGAAGCTGTCTTTCAAATAGAGACTGGAATGGATTGCGAAGAAAATAATAATAACATTTCTGCATTTTTTAAAATGTTTTCACTTAATGATATTGGTTCAATAAAACTGGTTGTCCAAGTCGGATACCGTGGATGTCATGGTGTAAGAATCACTAATTTTTAAAGTAATGATTTTGTTGTGAACTCTAGTCAGATAGTGACAATTTCAGATAAAAGTTTAATCTATACTCTATACCAATAAAAGCGAAAGCCCTAACTCACTCAGCTTGAAACTTTAAAAAAATTAGGAAAAACCTCTCACGACGAAAATTGGTGAAAAAGAATTTTAAAAATCTCGCTCATGTGGGGCAAGGGGTCAAAAAACTTTTTTTTTTCTTATGTGGGCTCTATAAATATTTAAAATCACCAATTTTCTTATTTCCTGTTTAGGTATAAGCATGAAATTTTTGAAATTTTTTTGAATACCTGCTCCCGACGATAATTTGGTTTTAAAAAAAAAAGGTACATTTTCCACTCATGGGGGCCGGGGCCCTCAAAACGTTTTTTTTTCTTATATGAGCAAAATAAAATTTTAAAATCACAAATTCTCCTGTTTCCCATATAAGCATGAAACTGTGGAGATTTTTTGAGTAAACCCTCCCGACGACAATTTGCAAAAAGAATGTTAAAACTCCCTCTCATTGGGGGTGGGGGCCAAAATATAGTTTTTCTTATATAAAAAAAAACCGACTCATCACTAATTCTCCAATTTTCCGTGTAGGTAGGAGCATGACACTTTGTTGGAAAATTGTTAAGTCCCCTCTCACGACGAAAGTTGGTGTAAAAGAATTTTGAAATACACACGTATGGGGGCCTTGGCCCCAAAACCATTTTTTTTCTCTTATATGAGCTAAATAAAATTGAAAATCTATAATTCTCTTATTTCCCGAATAGGTAAAGACGTGGAACGTTGGGGGGTTGTTAAATACACTTCCACGATGGTAGCAGGTGAAAACATATTTAAGATATCACTTACTGGAGGTCTGGGGCCCAAATATATTTTTAATGCATTCACTCACACAATCATCACTAATTCTCGACTTTCCGGTGTAGGTAGGAGCATGAAAATATAGTAAGGTGTTGAGTACCCTCTCACAACGAAAAGAAAATGTAAAATTCCAAATTATGTGGGGCCGAGGTCCCCAAAACTAATTCTCTTTATCTCCTATTTCCTGAGTAGGTAAAAGTATAAAGACTTCTGTAATTGTTTTATAACACCCTGCAATGATAATAAGGAAAATAATTCTATACATTTTTTAAGATTTCCACTCATTGGTGGCCGGGGGCCCAAAACCTTTTTTCCACCTAAAATGGGCTAAATAAAATTAAATCAACACTAATTCTCCAAGCTTCCATATAAGTAGATGCTTGAAACTCTGGGAAGTTGTTGAGTACACTCCCGCGATGGTAAGAGGCAAAGAATATTAAATCCTTTCTCACTAGGGGGACGATTGCCTAAATATAGGTTTTTTCTCATAATGAGCTATTTAAAAATTACGCAATTTTCAATAACTGAAATCCTAATTTACCGCAGCAAAGCGCGGGTAGTTGCTAGTTGTTAATAAGTCATTAATGTATTAAGGCAGAGGAGCTATGTATAGTAGTGAGGTGTGGGGTGACAGGGGAGAGCTGATCAGAATATGAAGTGAGAAGACGGACTGGGGCGTGATGGACATTGAACAATGTGTACTTTACTAGAATGTTAAAAAATGGTCATGGACATGTTGAAATGTTTTGATAAAACGTGTTTGAAATGAATCAAGACTTGACTACTTCTAACTTAAAGTGTTGTACTTTGTGTTAAAGTGTTGTACTTTGTGTTAAAGTGTTGTACTTTGTGTTTCCATTGACCAGTCGAAACTGTGTCGGAGTTGACGACGTTGGTTTATATCTGTGGCCAAGGGAGGACCTAGATTACCCTAAACAAAGAATCCGCCACAATGGTGTTCATCTAATTTCTAATCTAAAAGCAGTACAATAATTTTTGGGGTTGTATTTCAGATAAATTTTAATTTCTAACTTTAAAACATAAAATACATAAAAAAGATAAGTGGGAATTATTTTTAAACTTAACAGTTGCATTTTTAATCTAAATAAATTGCAAGCAATCCACCAAACACTGAAATGTGAATACACATAACCAAAAGTCATCATTACACTAACTCATTGCCATAACAGAAAGTCATCATTACACTAATTCATTGCCATAACAGAAAGTCATCATTACACTAACTCATTCTCATAACAGAAAGTCATCATCACACTAACTCATTGCCATAACAGAAAGTCATCATTACACTAACTCATTGCCATAACAGAAAGTCATCATTACACTAACTCATTGCCATAACAGAAAGATATCATTACACTAACTCATTCACATAACAGAAAGTCATCATTACACTAACTCATTCTCATAACAGAAATTCATCCTTACCATGAAATGTGCTAGCCAATTAAAAAGTGCACACTATATCTACTAACCATTTAAAATCTCTAACTCAAAAATTTATTGTGGTATCTATTCAGACGTCATCCAAGAAGATCAAGATTGTACTGACGGTGAGAAACCCCAAAGACACAGCTGTCTCTTACTACAACCATCACCTGGCCATCAAAGACATATGCTCGTATGACGGAACTTTCAAAGACTGGTTTCAACTTTATATTGACGGTCAAGGTAAATAGCTCAGTTAACCCAAGCCATGATTGCATTGGTAAGAAAATCAGGTCATGGCCAGTCATGACGGCCAAGGTAAGTAACTCAGTTCACAACAAATAGAAATTAGCTCTGATTGATATAATAATCTTAAATTATGTAAGCAACCTAAAGAAATAAAAAATATTTTTAGTCCATGTCTGACTCTAGGGCAAGTTAAGTAGCGTTCACAAGTTTATAAAGTCACAAGTTTATAAAGTCACAAGTTTATAAAGTCACAAGTTTATAAAGTCACAAGTTTATAAAGTCACAAGTTTATAAAGTCACAAGTTTATAAAGTTCACAAGTTTATAAAGTTCACAAGTTTATAAAGTTCACAAGTTTATAAAGTTCACAAGTTTATAAAGTCCCAACTAACAAGCAAGGAATTGTGTGTTGCTAGCACAGTGCCCCGAGGGCCTTGCCAGTACCGAGGCTCGAACCTGACCATGTTTCTTGTCTGTTGTGAGTAGCTTGGAACGTGTGAGAAAAAATCGCGCTTTCTTGTAAAAACTTTTCCTTTTTTAAAGCTTGTGGATGGAGACGTATTCAGAAAATTTAATTAAACTTACGTATGGTATATATTTATTTATATGCATATTGGCGTAAACAGTATAAATCATAAAAAAATTTGTTTTATTTTTTTAAATGTCTAATGTTTGAAATACAAAACGTAAAAAATGCCTTCCCGTACCGATTTGTAAGTGGTATTATGCGAATGATATAGTTTCCGATCAACTGCAAAAACAAGATGATTTTCTACTTCATACACTAAGACGAAACAGAATGATGATTGTTGTTTGAATTTTGTTGCTCATATACACAGCGCAATTTTTGTTTTAAATCATTTACATTAACCCCTTGATTGCTTGAAGTCTTGCTTGTTTGCCGAACAAATTTTGGATCGATTTTAACCCCCTTTCAGCGAGCTGAAATTTTGCAGGCAGCCTCATACCGGTAATAAATATGATCTATCGAAATTCGAATGTACTGTAATTAATGAATTATTAAATTAATGTTCTCTTTTTATTTCTATGTAGTATGTTAATTTTCTTTCCAGAGTGTCGAGGTGTGGATTATGTTGAACAACCTTTTTAATATTTTCCTACTGGGCAGTGCGGTGCATTTTATACTGCTGCTGAGTTAAAAAATTAATTTCTCGATCTGTAAATGCTAATAACTGCTAGTGTGTCTTGCACTGCGAACTATTTTGAAACATACTTTTATCACTCTTTTCCCTTGATCAAATCGAGCAGACATCTAGCAGGCAGACTGGTTTTACATATGCAGTTCACCCATGCTCTCACTTATAGATCTCTTTTGTCTCCTAAATCATAAATCTTTAATTTTCTTACCAAACACCTGATAAGCGTCCGTCCAACGTTTTTAGTCATAGGCGATTTAATCGAAGTACTTGAACTTATAAGTTTTTAATGATTTTCTTCTACCTAGCGAAGGTGGAATTTTAAAAGAATGTATTTTTTAAATTTATTTTGTTTAATATATATGGTTAATTCATTAAATATAGACCACCGCCAAGAAGACGGGTTCTTGTACAGCATTCTAAAGTTTTGACAGGTATCTTTGCTATTCACTTCCCCAGTTGGTTATGAAAGCTACTTTAACTACTACAAGGATTGGGACCAGGCGATCCAATCAAACACAGACCATCCTATACTTGTGGTGCGTTATGAAGACATGAAAGAGGTAATTCGCTTTATACATTAATTATTTTCGCAGGTTTATGAACACTTGAAGACATAAAAGTGGTAAAACTCATTATAATTAAACTATTTTTAAGTTCCACAAAATTACATTTTTAATTGTTAACTGTGTTATAGTCTACACTAAATTTTATAAATAAAAGTAATGACATCCAACTGAATCAGCAATTAGATGTTCAAATTTTTAAAACGTTTTATTTGTTACTTTAAAAAAAATTGTTATCATGGACACAAAGTAACGGGTGTATGAAAATGATGCAGGTAACGTCGTTTCTTATATTTACTTTGCATATTTTTATGTAAATTATATTCTAGTTACATTTGTTGTTTTCAACCATTGTTAAACATAAAACAATAACAGATTTATTTGTTCATCGACACCAAAGTAAGACTCAAAGTAGACTTCATGTTACAATGAGAAAATTACTAATACAAATATGTTTGAAGAGTTTACTGCGCCAATAAACTGTACACATGATGGCACCGAGATTGTAGCGAGTTGAAGTAGGACAATCCACCACTCCTTTGTGATGTCAACTTTCGTGAACAGCATTTTAGACCATGTTTTTGAATGCCCAGGTGGCATCATCAGAGGAGACTTTTTTCAGGGGGGGGGGGAGGTTCCATGGCTATAAGTTCAATCTGGGAGGATATAGTTGTTGGGGAAAACCCTTTAAGACCTTCATGCCCAAGGTTGCTGCCAACGTTCAACATGCAAAATGACTGAGTGCTATAAAATGCACGTTGTTATTGGTTGCATTCGTTGAAGAATATTTTGGAATAATTTGAAGTCCATGTGTCTATTTTTATTGGCTTAACTACCTTAACAGGACTTGCCAAGGGAGATAAGAAAAATGGCCGAATTTCTCGGGATAATTCTTGAAGACCAACTGGTGGAGGACATTACCACGGCAGCATCATTCGACGCCATGAAAAAAACGTATCAGAAGTCTAAAGATATGCCACATGGTCTACTGCGAAAAGGTGCGAGAAATAATTTTTCTTAATGTGAGAATATTGCCTGTAATATACTTAGAAAAAAAACAGTTTTTAATCAGTGCAATAACATGATATGTTCATTGTATCACAGGTAATGTTGGTGAATGGAAGAATTGGCTGACGGTGGCACAGAGTGAGCTTGTTGACCTGACCATGACAAGTTTGCAAAGAACTCTCTTCGAAGCACAAAGATATACGCTGTGATAAGTCTAGCAAATAATGCCGATATTATTTTTAAAAGCTAGGGTTTTGGAATTCATTACTTTACACAACGTACAAAAGACTATTCAAAATTAAATAATTAAAATGGATTTATCTTTGTTTTAGCAAGATAACATATTATATTATACCATATATATAGTATAATTTATACATTTATAAATTTTATAATTGTCATATAAATATATATATATTTTAACAGCTCCTCATAACTGTCACCTCCCGCAAATTAAAATTTCATTTTATGTTATATTATTTTTTCTAAGTTTCATTTAGTGTGCCAGACATTCAACACGTCTTTATTGATTTTGCACTGTCCATCTCTCTTAATATTGTAATACATATTTAAACCATATTTAGTGGTCCAATTAAGCTGATATGTTGGAACTCGTATCAATTTAATTGATCACTTAACTAATTCCTCTTATTAATAGTTATTTAAGCTTAGATTAACATTGTATTTTTGTAGTTAGTTTGCTACAATCCCCTAGAAAATCAAGTATAGTTACAATACATATTTCAGTGCTTGACTCATAGCCCAGACAGTGTTATTAGGGCCCAGTAGGGATTCATGTGGGCACGTTTATTTCGTTTCACTTTATTTTTTTTTTCACTAAAACGTATTAATTCTAAGGAAATTAATTCTCCAATGAATATGAAATATTGACAATTTATAGAATGTTCCTTAAGTGTGGCTTGTAAAGTTGTAATGAAGTGATTGCAAGCACATGACCTTAGACCGAAGAAGTATACATGATGACCAAAAAAAATATTTATATATATATATATATTTATTTATGTTTATACTTATATATTTATATATAACATTAATAAGTATAAAATATCTTTTTAAAAGAAACGTTTTTTCTAATTAAATTATTTAAAAGTACGCTACGCTTTTTGTCATTTACCTGTGATAGTTGGAAATAAAACAAAATATTTCTATGATGTTACAGCAACGTCTATTATCGATCAAATAAGGACATGCACACTGTATTATGGCTTTTTTTTAAAATGCTCGGCCATAACGGCTTCTTAAACTTAAATAAACAACGAAATTTACAGCGTAAATTACAAAACTTTATTCTTGTAACAAGGATTATGTTCTATTACCGTGCATGGGCAATCAAACTACAATCGAAATGGTAGAAATATTAAGTCTTATGTCTGCTATTTTGAAAAAAATAAGGACTTTGTCTTACGAGCTGATAAACTAATGTTTGAATGATCATCAGACGTTATCGAACTTACAATGTCCTCCTCCCCACCCCCCACCCCCACTCTCATATTATTCTGTATTGAAGATGACGGTTGCTTCATTAAGATCCATTTCGTGATTAGTGTTCCAGAATTACTCGACAGAAAACAAATCGTGTGTTAATCGTCTGAGACGTATATTCTCCAATCTTAAAAATATAATAATAAAAATAGCATCCTACTATATATATATATACTAATAAAAGGGAAAGCCCTCACTCACTCACTGACTAACTCACTCATTGATTCATCACTAATTCTCCAACTTCCCGTGTAGGTAGAAGCATGAAACTTTGGGAAGTTGTTGGGTACCCGCTCACTACGAAAATTGGCAAAAAAGAATTTTTTAAATCTCGCTCATGTGGGGCCGGGGTCCAAAAACTTTTTTCTTCTACATCACTAAATCTCCGACTTTCCGTGTAGGTAGAAGCATGAAACTTTGGGAAGTTGCTAAGTACTCACTGTGGACAAAATTTGGCAAAAAAGTTTTTTAAAAATATCTCTCAAGTGGGGCCGGGGGCCCCAAAAGATTGTTTCCTTATATTAGCTGTATAAACATCACAATTTTCCTATTTCCCGTGTAAATAGAAGCATGAAACTTTGGGAAGTTGTTGGGTAACCACTAATGACGAAAACTGGCGATATTGATTTTTAAAAATGTCGCTCATGTGGGACCGGGGGCCTTAAAAGATTTTTCCTTATATGGGCTATATAAAAATAGAAAATCTCCAATTTTCCTATTTCCCGAATAGGTAGAAGCATGTAACTTTGTAATTTTTTTCAGTTTATGCTTTCGACGATAAGTTGAAAAAAAAGTTAAATTTCCCTCTCAGGGGGGCCGTGGCCCCGGGAAAGCCCTGACTGACTGACTCACTCATTCATCACTAATTTTCCAACCTCCCGTGTAGGTAGAAGCATGAAACTTTGGGAAGTTGTTGGTTAACCTCTCACAACGAAAATTGGCGAAAAAGAATTTTTAAAATCTCGCTCATGTTGGGCCGGGGGCCCAAAAACATTTTTTTTCCTTTTTTTGGGCTCTATAAAATTTGAAAATCACCAATTTTCCTATTTTCCGTGTAGGTAGAAGCATGAAACTTTGGAAATTTGTTAAGTACATGCTCCCAATTATAAATGGAAAGAAAAAGAGTTAAATGTCCCTTTCATGGGGGCCGCGGCCCCCAAAACGGTTTTTTCCTTATATGAGCTATATAAAAATTGAAAATCACTCATTCTCCTATTTCCCGTATAGGTAGAACCATGAAACTTTGGAAATTGTTTGAGTACACGCTCTTGACAAAAATTGGGGAAAAAATGTTAAAATTACCTCTCAGGGGGGACCGGGGCCCAAATATATATATTTTTTCTTATATTAAAAACTGACTCATCACTAACTCTCTAAATTCCCGTGTAGGTAGAAACATGAAACTTTGGGAAGTTGTTGAGTACCCTCTCACTACGAAAATTGGCTAAAAAGAATTTTAAAAGTTTCGCTCATATCCGGCCGGGGACCAAAAAACATTTTTTTTCTTATATGGGCTCCATAAAAATTGAAAATCACCAATTTTCCTATTTCCCGTATAGGTAGAAGCATGAAACTTTGGTTAATTTTTTTTAGTATACGCTCCCGACAAAAATTGGAAAAAAAGAATGTTAAACTTCCTTCTCATGGGGGACCGGAGGCCCAAATATTTTTTTTCTTATATTAAAAACCGACTCATCACATGAAACTTTGTGAAGTTGTTGGATACCCTCTGACTACGAAAATTGGCAAAAAAGAATTTTGAAATTCTAACTCATGTGGGGCCGGGGGCCCAAAAACTTTTTTTGCTTACATTACTAAATCTTCGACTTCCCGTGTAGGAAGAAGCATGAAACTTTGGGAAGTTGCTGAGTATCCACTGTGGACAAAGCTTGGCAAAAAATTTTTTTTAAAATATCTCTAACGAGGGGCCGGGGGCCCAAAAAGATTGTTTCCTTATATGGGCTTTATAAAAAATTGAAAATCAACAATTTTCCTATTTCCCGTGTAGCTAAAAGCCATAAACTTTGGGAAGTTGCTGGGTAACCACTAATGACGAAGATTAATGATGAAGAACTTTTAAAATCTCGCTCATGTGGGGCCGGGGGCCCAAAAACCGTTTTTTTCTTCATCGCTAAATCTTCAATTTTCCATGTAGGCAGAAGCATGAAACTTTGGGAAGTTACAGGGTAACCACTAATGACGAAAATTGGCAATAAAGTTTTTTAAAAATCTCGCTTTTGTGGGGCCGGGGGCCCAAAAAGCTTTCCCCTTATATGTGCTCTATAAAAACTGAAATTCAACAATTTTCCTATTTCCCCAGTAGGTATTCCCGTGTAGGTAGAATCATGAAACTTTGGGAAGTTGTTGGATAACCTCAGACTACGAAATTTGGCAAAAAAGAATTTTGAAATTCTAACTCATGTGGGGCCGGGGGCCCAAAAACTTTTTTTGCTTACATCACTAAATCTTCGACTTCCCGTGTAGGTAGAAGCATGAAACTTTCTGAAGGTGCTGAATACCCACTGTGGACAAAGTTTGGCAAAAATGTTTTTTAAAAATATCTCTCAAGAGGGGCCAGGGGCCCAAAAATTGTTTTTTCCTTATTTGAACTCTATAAAAATTGAAAATCATCAATTTTCCTATTTTCCGTGTAGGTAGAAGCATGAAATTTAGGAAATTTTTAAAGTACGTGCTCCCGACGATAATTTGAGGGGAAAAGGTAAATTTGCAACTCATGGGGGCCGAGGGCCCCAAAAATGTTTTTTCCTTATATGAACTATATAAAAATTGAAAATCACTAATTCCCCTATTTCCGGGAAGGGTAGAAGCATGAAAATTTGGGAAGTTGTTGGGTATCCTCTTAGAACGAAAATTGGCAAAATATAATTGTACAAATCTTGCTCATGTGGGGCTAGGGCCCCAAAAAGATTTTTCCTTTATATGAGCTATATAAAAATGGAAAATCACGAATTGTTCTGTTTTCCGTGTAGGTAGAAACATGAAACTTTGGGAAGTTTTTGGGTACCCTCTCACAACGAAATTTTTTTAAAAAAGAAATTCGATTTAACACTCATGGGTGCCGGGGCCCCAAAAACTTTTTTCTTATATAAGCTAAATACTAATTAAAAATCAATAATTCGTATATTTCCCGTATAGGTAGAAGCATGAAACTTTGGAAATTCGTTGAGTACATGCTTCCGACGATAAATGGCAAAAGAGAATGTTAAAATTCGCACTTATGGGGGCTGGGGCTCCAAAAACAATTTTTTCATTATATGGGCTAAATAAAAATTAAAAATCAACAATTCTACTATTTCCCGAGTAGGGAGACTCATGCAACGTTAAAGAGTTGATAAATACACTTTCACGATGCTAGCAGGTGAAATAATATTTACAATATCTCTTACTTGGGCGCCGGGGCCCAAATTTAAAAACTGAAAATCACCAATTCTCCCATACCCGATTTAAGTAGAAGAATGAACTTTTAGAAGGCTGTTGAGTACAATCTGCCAATAATAATTTGCGAAAGGGACTGTTTAAATCCCACTGAATGGGGTAAGGGGGGGCAAACAATTATGGGGCGCCAAAAAATAATTTTCCCCCTTATATGAGCTATTTACAAATTCGAATCATTACTTCTCCTATTTCCCATATATGTAGAAACAAGAAAATTTGTAAATTTTTTTGATTACATGCTTCCGATGATAATTGGCAAAAGTGAAATTTAAATTTCCAAACTAATGGGGGCTGGGACCCCAAAAACGTTTTTTTTTCTTCATAATATGAGCTATATAAAAATTGAAAATCAATAATTCTCCTATTTCCCATATAGGTGGAAGAATGAAATTTTTTAAATTTTCACAGTACAAGCTCCCTACGAAAATTGGCAAAAAGATTGTTAAAAGTCACTCTAATTGGGGACCGTGTGCCTAAATACATTTTTCTTATATTAAAAGCTGAATTATCACTAACTTTCCAATAGTCCATGTAGTTGGGAGCATGAAACTTTGGGTAACTGTTAAGTACCCTCTCACGACGAATGTTGATGTAAAAGAATTTAGAAATACACATTCATGGGGACCGGGCCCCAAAAAACTTTTTTTCTAATATGAGTTTTATAAAAATTGAAAATCACGAATTCTCCTATTTCTCGAGTAGGTAGACTCATGAAACGTTGGGGATTTGATAATTACACTTTTACGATGGTAGCAGGTTAAAAAATATTTAAAATATCTCTTACTGGGGGGCAGGGGTTGAGGCATATGTAGTTTTTTTCCTAATATAAAACTATATAAAAACTGAACATCAATAATTCTCCCTTTCCCCATGTACGTAGAAGCATGAAACTTTGTCAAGTTGTTTAATACAATCTCCCCATGAAAGTTGGTGAAAGAGAACTGTAAATTACCATTCATTGAGGGTCGGGGGCCCAAATATAGCTTTTTCCTATATTAAAAACCGATTCATCACATATGACACAATTCATCGTGTAGGTAAAAAATAAAAGTTTTGGAAGTCGTTGGGTTCCCTCTCACGACGAAAATTGGCGTATTATAATTTTAAAATTCACACTCATTGGGGCCGGGGCCTCAAAAGCGTGTTTTTTCCAAATATATGCTATATACAAATTGAATAGCACTATTTTTTCATATTTCCTAAATAGGTAAACGCATAAAACGTTGGGTGTTTTTTTAAATACACTTCCACGATAGCTGGAGGTGAAAAAATATTTAAAATATACCTTGCTGGGTGCCATGGGACCAAATATAGTTTTTATGCACTCATTCACTTATCACTAATACTCCATGTTCCCGCAGCAAAGCGCGGGCAAATTGCTAGTTGATAATAAAGCTTTAATTAATTGTTTCCTTACACAAATAGTTTGTGTAATTTGTTTTTTCCATTAGGCTACTTTGGTTATAAATGAACAAGTTGCATTGCTTCTTGTTTTGTTATAAATCCTCCTATTGTGGTCAAAGTTGTCAAAAATCTTAAACAGATGAACCTTAAAGCATGTTATGTATGTTGAAGTGACCCCCAGGGTCGGCTTTAAGCATAGGCAATTTAGTCAGCCGCCTAGGGCCTCCGTTTAGTCTCATCATTAGTGGGGGCCTCGCACAAGAATCTTTCCATATTTATTTTTTGTTTTTCAATTACATTTAGAGACACTAAATTCACTACGCCTATGGTCTCCGATTCCCTTAGGCTGGAAATATTACCCCTGACCACTGCCCCACATGTATTTATAACCTTTTTCCCGTGATCAAAAGTGCTGAAATTTAGCAGGCAGACTGTAGAAGTTTTATTTTACTATTAATCCTTTATATAAATGAGACATAATATAAAAAAATATTTTCGGAATGTCGTGCGATTGGGAATTATAATGATGATTTTTTTTTGTCTCGTATATAAAAAATGTATAGTCAAAGGCTTTGTTTTTTTTTCTTATTATTTTATATTTAAAAGTATGTCTGATAGTATAATCTACACCGTAAGTAAGGAAACGTACTTGGTAACATTTACATAAAACATTTATATATTAATTTATTCCACTTTGTTGTCAATTTAAAGTTTAATAGAAATAATATAACAAAGTATTTCATATTCTCATTAATTTACAGCTCAGTTTACTAAAGTGCCATGTAACATTATATAAAACCTAACACATGAATTGTTGTGTGGCAATGTTGTAAAATAACATTATATAAAATCTAACACGTGAATTGTTGTGTGGCGATGTTGTAAAATAACATTATATAAAACCTAACACGTGAATTGTTGTGTGGCGATGTTGTAAAATAACATTATATAAAACCTAACACTTGAATTGTTGTGTGGCGATGTTGTGAAATAACATTATATAAAATCTAACACAGGTATTGTTGTGTGGCGATGTTGTATAAATCCTAACACATACATTGTTGTGTGGCAATGTTGTGAAATAACATTATATAAAACCTAACACATACATTGTTGTGTGTCAAAGTTGTAAAATAACATTATATAAAACCTAACACATGTATTGTTGTGTGGCCATGTTGTGAAATAACATTATATAAAGTCTGTTAAAAGTTGTTCTTTTTTCTTTACAAGTCAACATTTCTCAAGTCTTTTTATAACTTCTGTTTAATGTTATTTTTACAAGCAAACATTTCTCAAGTATTTCTATAACTTCTGTTTGATGTTATCTTTACAAGCCAACATTTCTCAAGTCTTTCTATAACTTCTGTTTAATGTTATCTTTACAAGCCAACATTTCTCAAGTCTTTCTATAACTTCTGTTTAATGTTATCTTTAAAGGCCAACATTTCTCAAGTCTTTTTATAACATCTGTTTAATGTTATCTTTCAAAGCCAACATTTCTCAAGTCTTTCTATAACTTCTGTTTAATGTTATCTTTACAAGCAAACATTTCTCAAATGTTTCTATAACTTCTGTTTAATGTTATCTTTACAAGCCAACATTTCTCAAGTCTTTCTATAACTTCTGTTTATTCGGTTTTTTTTATTCGTTCGTCCGTCGAATCGACGAGGACCACTTTAGTCATCCGAGGGTTGCTGGGACTTGTTCTGCCTATGTGTGCGCAGATGGCTGACAAGGCCGATCCTGGCACGGAAAGTTCGGGAACAGAAGGGACATTGGATGAGTTGATTGTCTCCTGGAGGGTTGACAGCACGGGCCTTTCGGGCTTGCCTCTTCTTTTCTGCGGCGTTAATCCTGTTTGTCTCGCATGTCTTGGCACCTTCATAGATGGATTGGCGCCAGGTGGACTGGTCCAACGCAGCTTCCTCCCACGTGTCTGGGTTTATTGCAAACGCTTTCAGAGACGCTTTCAATGTGTCTTTAAAACGTTTCTTTTGTCCACCATGGGACCGCTGGCCATCCCGGAGCTCGCCATAGAAGAGTCTCTTTGGTAGTCTCTCATTTGGCATTCGGGTTAGGTGCCCTGCCCAGCGAAGCTGTGACTGCATTAGTAGGGTGAAGATGCTGGGGAGGCCAGCTCTGGTTAGTACCGTGGTATCTGGAGTTTTGTCCTGCCACTTAATGCCCAGAATATTCCTGAGGCTTGTTGTGTGAACGTGGTTCAGCTTTTTAGCATGGCGTTGATATACGGTCCAAGTTTCGCATGCATAAAGCAGTGTAGGGAGCACGACTGCCCTATATACATTCACTTTGGTCTGGATGGTAATGCCTCTTCTGTTCCAGACATTCGGGTACAACCTGCCAAAAGTGGAGCTGGCCCTGGCAATTCTGACATTCACTTCGTCATCGATGGTGACATTTTGTGACAGTGTGCTGCCTAGGTATGTGAAGCGTTTCACTGCGTTGAGTTTCTGGTTGTTGACAGTGATGATGGGCTCAACATAAGGCTTTCCAGGCGCGGGTTGATAAAGGACTTCAGTCTTCTTTGTGTTAATTGTCAGACCAAAGTTAGTGCAGGCGCTGGAGAACAGGTTAACACTGCGTTTTATGTCATCCTCTGAGGCAGCATTGAGGGCACAATCGTCTGCAAAGAGCAGGTCCCTGATTGTGTCTGTCCTGACCTTGGTTTTTGCCTGAAGCCTCCGAAGGTTGAACAGTTTGCCATCCGTACGGTACCTCAGCTTAACACCAACATCTTCGTTTCTGAAGGCCTCTGTCAGCATGGCAGAGAACATGATGCTGAATAGCGTTGGGGCCAGGACGCATCCCTGCTTGACACCGTTTGTGACAGGAAAAGGGTCAGATGACTCTCCTCTGTCCTGGACTCTGGCCTGCATGCCCTCGTGGAATTGTTGAACCAAGGAAATGAATTTGCTTGGGCAACCATACTTCTCCATGATCTTCCACAAACCCTCTCTGCCAACTGTGTCGAATGCCTTGGTTAGGTCAACATAGGTGGAGAAAAGGTCAGAGTTCTGCTCCTGGTATTTCTCTTGTAGTTGCCTGGCAGCAAAAATCATGTCGATGGTTCCTCGCTCTCTTCGGAAGCCACACTAGCTTTCAGGCAGGAGACCTTGGTCAAGATGAGCTGTGATGTGGTTGAGCAGGATTCTGGCTAGGATCTTTCCTGCGATAGAAAGCAGGGTTATGCCTCTGTGGTTGTCACAAACCAGTCTATTTCCCTTTCCTTTATAAAGATGTACAATGGATGACTCTTTGAAATCCTGCGGGATCCTCTCTTGCTCCCATATCAAGAGAAATAGCTGGTGGAGCCTTTCAGTTAGGGCTGGTCCCCCTTCCTTGTATACCTCAGCTGGTATGGCATCTGAACCAGGTGCTTTGCCACTTGAAAGTAGACAGATTGCTTTCTGGGTCTCGAGCAAGGTAGGTGGGTCATCCAGTGCCTTGTTTGTTGGCACTTGGGGAGACGATTGATAGCTTCTTCATTGATTGCCGATGGGCGATTAAGGATGTTGTTAAAATGTTCAGCCCACCTCTCCAAGATCTTCCCTTTGTCCGAGATGAGCGTGTTGCCGTCTTCGCTGAGAAGTGGACTTGAGCCTGAGGACGTTGGGCCATACACTGCTCTCAAGGCTTCGTAGAAGAGCTTATAATCACGCCTGTCTGCATAGCATTGGATCTCATCAGCTTTTTTGCTGAGCCAATCGTCCTGCATCTGACGGAGTTTCTGCTGTACAATTCTACGTATGGTGTTGAATGCTTCTCTCCTTGAAGTGGATTTTGGGTTATTGAGGTAAGCTTGGTGGAGTTGGTGTTTCTCATCCAGTAACTGCTTGATGACTTCGCAATTCTCGTCAAACCAGTCCTTATTTTTTCTGGTCTGGGGCCCCAGGGTCTCTGTAGCTGAGGTGTAAATCAGCTCTCTAAGCGATGTCCAATCTGCCTCCACGTTCTGGTTTTCCGGGGAGGTGGATCTTAAGCGCTCCTCCAGAGCAATCACGAATGACTGCTTGCCACTGGTGGTCTTCAGCTTGGCAACATTCAGCCGTTTGGGGGCCTTCTTCCCTTGCGGGCGCCGTTTAGGCTCAATACGAATGTTGAGTTTGGAGAGGATGAGGCGGTGGTCTGTTCAGCATTCAGCACCGCACATGGACTTGGTCACTCTTACATCCTGTCTGTCCCTCTTCCTAACGATGACATAGTCAATAAGATGCCAGTGCTTTGAGCGGGGGTGCATCCATGATGTCTTATTGCGGGTAGGGAAGCGGAAGATCGTGTTGGTGATTAGCAGTTCATGTTCAGCACAAGTCTGAAGCAGAAGAAGGCCATTGCTATTGCATTGGCCCACTCCATGGTGTCCAAGTACTCCCTCCCAGGCACAGTAGTCCTTGCCAACTCTTGTGTTGAAGTCACCTAGCAAGATGAGCTTGTCCTCCTTTGGAACGTCGGCAATGAGTGCGTGAAGTTCTTCGTAGAACTTTGCCTTGACTTCATCTGGGTTGGTCATGGTTGGGGCGTATGCACTGATGATGGTGACATGCTTCTTACCAGCTAACAGTGGAAGTTTCATGGTCATGAGCCTGTCATTCAGTCCCTTGGGTAGTCCAGTCATTTTTCCGACAAGGGTTGTCCTCACCGCAAAGCCAACTCCTGCTTCACGCCACTCCTCGTTGGGTCTGCCACTCCAGAAGAATGTGTAGCCGGAGCCTTTTTCCACAGAGCTCACCTTCGCCCGCAAGCCTTGTCTCGCTCAGGGCTGCGATGTCTATGTTATACCTGGCGAGTTCTTTACCAATCAGGGCTGTTCTCCTCTGAGGTCTATTAGCATCATCTCTGTCCAGGAGGGATTGCACATTCCATGCGCCCAATGTGAGAGGAACTATCCTCAATTTCTTTTTTATATTTCGACCGCTGGTATAGGGTCCCCACCAGCCGCGGTAAGCTGGCTAGGGAAGGCTGGAGCAGGCAATGTTTAGGGCACCTTTTCTAGCCCCGTCCTCATGCCATTGAGGTGAGCAGTGCACTCCTAAAAAGGGCTGCTCAGTCACCCAGGGGGCTGCCGGACTCCACCTCTGCTCCGTGTCGGTGAAGAACGACCCAATGCCCTGGGCCGCCTGTGTGCAGGGTCGCGGCTACGACTCCCAGTGTACCCACACCTGCCGCTTCGTCGCTTGCCTGTCGCCACAGGACTTGGTGGTGATGTGAGTTATGGGATGGGATGGATGAAAAAAGTGACTTGCGCGGTGACTTGGATTTAAGTGAGAAAGAGTTGCGCAGTTCGTCGATCTCACTCTCTCGCCCGAGACCATCATGATCCAGAGGCACGACAGAGTCGAGACGGCTGGTGATGGAGACGGGTGCAGTGGATGGCCATGATGTCCTGCCTGTCTTGTCATGCCCTTAGCGTTCCACCACACTTTGCTGAGACTCGCCTTCTTGACCGTTGACCATCTAGTGGTTCCTCCGCTCAGTCAATCGAGTCCAGTCTTCACGTGCACAGGTAGACATACCTAGGTCACCGAGGGGTTTGAGACCCACGGCTACCCTCACCAGGTTTAGCCAGCCAGTCGAAGCTGTTGTCCGGGGTGTGGCCACTGCGCACGCTACAGTTTCTAGGAGCCACTGGTGAGAGTTGAGTGTCAAGTGGGGACCAAGAGTGGGAGAACTACCCCCTAGAGAGTACGGCGTGTCCCCCCACCAGAGGTACCACCCCTCCTTAGCACCCCATACACGCTTGTTTGCTTGTAAAAATAACATTAAACAGAAGTTATAAAAAGACTTGAGAAATGTTGACTTGTAAAGAAAAAAGAACAACTTTTAACAGACTTTATATAATGTTATTTCACAACATGGCACACAACAATACATGTGTTAGGTTTTATATAATGTTATTTTACAACTTTGACACACAACAATGTATGTGTTAGGTTTTATATAATGTTATCTTTACAAGCCAACACTTCTCAAGTCTTTCTATAACTTCTGTTTAATGTTATCTTTACAAGCCAACACTTCTCAAGTTTTTCTATAACTTCTGTTTAATGTTATCTTTAACTTTTAAATTCACTTACTACAGCAAAATAAAGCCTATAAATTAGCGTTTTCTGATTTAATATTTTTATCTGCATCCATAAATATCTACTTAAGTTCTTTAGGAAAAAATTACTTTTGAATAATGGTTTAATGTCATCTTATTTTTTATAACATTTCAAAGCTTTATTCCTAATTATTTTAACCTTCGAAAATAATTGTAAAGATTTCTTGATATCGTTGCATAAAAGAAAAAAAATAATTTTAAAAAGGATACAATAAAAATTATACAATAAAAGTAAAATTGTATATTGTTGTAAAAATGTTTAGTCATAGTGAGAACCCTGAATAGTGCGTGACCCAAGAAAGTTGTCTCGGTTGCCTTGCTATAATAGCATATAAGAAAATAGCATAGATGTGTACAATAATTTGATTTATGTATTCCGCGAAGCTATAAAGCCTTTCAGACTACAATAACACTAAACAAAAATTCTTGGCTAGTAAACAAGATTAAGTGTTATCTTCTCATTGAACACTAGCAGAAAAGAAAAAAAATTAAATAGCCGACTTTGACAAAATTCTTTTCAACCACAACCACACAAGATTGTCATCACTTATCTTACAACCACAAACCGACAAGATTGTCATTGCTTGTTTTACAACCACAACACCCCAAGATTGTAATCACTTGTCTTACAACCACAACCACACAATATTGTCATTGCTTGTCTTACAACCACAATCACACAATATTGTCATCCCTTGTCTTACAACCACAACCACACAAGATTGTCATTGCTTGTCTTACAACCACAACCACACAATATTGTCATCCCTTGTCTTACAACCACAACCACACAAGATGTCATTGCTTGTCTTACAACCACAACCACACAATATTGTCATCGCTTGTCTTCCAACCACAACCACACAAGATTGTCATTGCTTGTCTTACAACCACACAAGATGTCATAGCTTGTCTTACAACCACAACCACACAAGATTGTCATTGCTTGTCTTACAACCACACAAGATTGTCACTGCTTGTCCTACAACCACAACCACACAAGATTGCTTTCGCTTGTCTTACCACTGCAGCCACCCTAGATTGTCATCGCTTGTTTTACAACCACAACCACAACCACACACGATTTTCATCACATGTCTACATCTAACATTAGTTTGTTATTTCATTTCCAAAGAGTGAAAACCTAACATTATTTGAAGAGAATTAATTCTACAGTCTAACCGGTTAAAAGTAAATTAATGCTCTGAAAACATGTCAATTACAACTCGTTAAATAAAATTTATGGTCATAAAAAATAATAATTTATCATATTTTAATTACTAAAATAGATATTATCATACAAACAACAATTAAAAAAACTATTTTAATCGCAAACTTTGAAGATGGCTATTGCTTTCTTGTGTCTCGCTATATTTTGTTAAAATGATTTACAAATCGGGAAAACCCAATACTATTGTTGGAGAATGCATTGTACCGGCTATAAATGAAGTAATTTATTATGGGCTACCCAAGCCAACAGCTAATATTTTAGGACATTTCTGTGAACAATGTTACAGTGAAAATATAGGTCAGGCCACAAATCAAAATTTAAGTGCACACTTTGATCGAAATCAGTTAAATAATAATGTGAAAGTTCTTCACATAGCGCCACGCACTATTTTCCTTTCCTTATTGTCGCGCAATGAGGTGCGCATTATATAGACAATACTTTTTAAATATAAATTCACGATTGGTGCGCATTACATAAAATAATGTTTTACGAGACATAATAAAAACTTTGTGTTTTCCTATTGTCGTGCTCAGCGTATTATAATAAACATCTTTTTAGATCTAGATCTAGTTATGTCTCGTATAGAAAGTGTTTTTAGTAAAATAAACTTTTTTTTTCTTTACTGTTTTTTATTGCTGGCTTATGTTGTCAAGGATATTTTTGTTTTGTTTTCGTATCAATAATTTCTTATTTACATACACATTACCACTATCTTATGTGATAAATGATCTGATACACTGCACCATATTCTAACAATCTGAGTTTATTTCAATTAAAGAAAAAACATAATTCTTGTGTGTGGTGTAAGCTGGTTTGGGAACATTAAAATAGAAATAACTCTGAAAAGCGTAAAATACATACAATAATTATAAAGGAATATATGAGAAAACCATTTTTTGAAAACCTATCTGCTGTATTTATATAGTCTCTGTCATCAAGGCAAAAGATTTGTACACAAGCCTGACGTAATCATTATTTTAGATCTTATAAGGAGCGTCAAGAACCAATGGGAATAATCGAGTTATCTATTATTGTACCGAAATTTATTTTAAGTATAGTTTACATCAGCGCTGCATCGAAGATCTCGTGTTTTGATGTTTTAAAATGGGAATTAAACTTTAGAGAATTATATAAAATATGGTTTATGAGAATTTCCTCCAAAAAAAAAAACATTGTATATTTTTATCTTTATGTTTGACTTTGATAAATAAATAAAAAAAGAAACATTTTATGTTATTTCTGTCCTGCATTTAAATACTAACACACATTAAGTCATTCTTCTACCAGCAGTTCTGGTCCTTGATATGTGGCTGAAAAAGTCTTAGACGGTGTAGGAATACAATAGAAACGTTAAATACAATGTACTTATGAATTTATAGAAATGTCAGCCTTTAATCATCATATTTTTAATATCCGTATGAATTGTTAGAACTTTGTTTACAGTCTTCAGTCTGTTATTTAGATCTGTATTAAAACATTTTAGTTAAATCTGCATCTATAAAAAAAAATTGATGAGATAAATTGTTAAAATGTTTTAGTTTGTTCTTGTGCAGTTTTAACAGAAGTCGAAATAGTTTAGTCTTTAAACTTATCATAAAATTATCATTTTATATTTAGAAAATGGCATAAGGCATAGGCAAAAGCCAGGGTTTCATAAATAATTCTATCTTTTATCCAAAGGTTAGAGCTTTCATAAATGTTTCGAATTCAACTAAAGATGTTTTAGTTACGTGAAATTGCTTTTCACTACTTT
This sequence comes from Radix auricularia, assembly GCA_002072015.1. Lineage (NCBI taxonomy): Eukaryota > Metazoa > Mollusca > Gastropoda > Lymnaeidae > Radix > Radix auricularia. The sequence goes on along the minus strand of MUZC01004546.1, from coordinate 125,251 downwards.
TTTAACAGGGTGAAAAGAAAACTAGTATTTCATGCATGATGTATCCTTTGTAAAAAAGAAAGTAGATGATAAGCCACCTAAAATGGGTGTAAAGACGCCGTATGGTAAGCCATCGCATCAATAATAACTAAACATTAAATATATGACCACAGAAAATAAAATTTAATGGTTTTAACTTTTGTAAATAAATATGTTTTGTTTTTAAATTTGTTTCACGACAATTTGAACATTTCGTTACGAACAATGTTGTGTTATATAAAACAAAAAAGTTACATCGCACAAATAATAAATAAATTTGATTCCCTTCGACATATAAAAAATGTTTTTAGAAATTTAGAAAGGAAAACATTTATTTTTATATTCATTTAATGTGCTAACTAATTTGTTTTATGTAAAGTGTCATATTAAATTGATCAGTAGTGGTGCTTTTTTGTGCACGCTAACAGGAAATATAAAGTAAATGTCAGCTAAATACGCTTGTTGTTTGTTTTGATAAATAAGTGAAATGTTAGAATTATGGTATGAAAACTTTATCAACATTTTGAACATTCCAGTCAGTCAATAGTTTAAAATCTAAATGTTGGAGTTATCGTTACAAAATTTATTAATTATCGGCCGCTGTTTTATATTTTTTCTCTCACTTTTTGTCTTCAAAAATTGTGTGAAACTAGCTGACGATTAATTGTTAAAAATGATTTAATCGTTAAGATTTTTAACGATTATTCGAGAAACTAATCGTACATATATAAACTTTTTGTAAAAAAAGGTGAGCATAGTTTACTAAATGTTTTGTTTTTGTTGTTAAAAGGAAGTAAGCCGAGTATTAGAAAAAGTTTTATAAAGTTGACAGACATATGATGAGTTGTTTTGTATATGAAAGGTCAGCTATAGGGAGAGCAGCTAGAGCGGGGGGAGGGTAAGCTGTAGGGAGAGCAGCCATAGCGGGGGGTCAGCTATAGGGAGATCAGATATAGGGAGATCAGATATAGAGGGGGGTCTGCTATAGGGAGATCAGATATAGAGGGGGGTCTGCTATAGGGAGATCAGATATAGAGGGTCAGCTATAGGGAGATCAGATATAGAGGGGAGTCAGCTATAGGGAGATCAGATATAGAGGGTCAGCTATAGGGAGATCAGATATAGAGGGGGGTCTGCTATAGGGAGATCAGATATAGAGGGGAGTCAGCTATAGGGAGATCAGATATAGAGGGGGGTCTGCTATAGGGAGATCAGATATAAGAAGGTCAGCTATAGAAAGTTCATCTATAGGCATCAGCTATAGGAATGTCCGTGATAGGGAGGTCAGCTATAAGTAGGTAAGCTATTGAAAGGTCAGCTATAGGGAGGTAGCTATAGGAAGGACACCTATAAGGAGGTCGGCTATAAAAAGGTCAGCTATTAAGGGTCAGCTATATGGAGGTAGCTATAGGAAGGTGAGCTATAAGGAGGTCAGTTATAGGATGGTCAGGTATAGGAAGGTCATGTTTAGGAAGGTCAGGTATAAGGAGGTCAGCTATAAGGAGGTCAGGTATAAGAAGTTCAGGTGTAAAAAGGTCAGATATAAGGAGGTCAGCTATAGGTAGGTCAGGTATAGGAAGGTCAGCAATACGAAGGTCAGGTATAGGAAGGTCAAGTATAGGGAGGTCAGCTATAGGAAGGTCATGTATAGGGACATCAGCTATAGCAGGGATGCCCAAATTCCTGCACGCAGGCCAAAACCGGCCTACGAAGCAATTTTTACTGGCCCGCGACCTCATCTGAAATAATTAATTAACTAACGTATTATTTTTAGCAACATTAAATATAAAAAAGTCGACAAGTTTTACCGTTTTGATAACTTCAAAAAAGAATGGCTAATGTCACTAACATTGTATTGTTTACCGATTACTAGACTTCCGTCTTAAAGACTGACAAGTGGAACAAATGTATTTGGTTCTGTTTGTTCTGCTGTCTGTGACGTTAAATAATCAAGTAAACGATTTATTTATTTATTGCTGATGGCTATCGCCATGACTCGTGAGCACAGTTGACTAGCAAAACTTGTCTGTAACAAAGTCAGCTTAGTAAGGCTGGCAAAGTTTTTAAACTTCACTGTATCATTCATAAAGCAGTTCTTTGTGGTAAACACCTTTCATGTGATCGTGTCCTTAAGCCAGTGATAAAGGATATGAACTCTATTTCCTCTAAAACCCTGTTTCAAAGCCAGTTTAAGCAGTGTTTTCTTGACATCCAGAGAGAATACAAAGATGATGTGTATCACAATGATATAAGATGGTTTAGTCGAGGGACAGCACTTCAGCTCGTCTACACATTAAAAAAGAAATTGGGCAGTACATGGAATATAAGGAAAAAATATTTCCAGAACTATCTGATGCTGCTTGTCTTGCACATTTTGCAGTTTCGTTTGATGTGAAAAGACATATAAACCTTCTTAACACAATTCTCCCAGGGCACAATGCAGTGGTGAGCCAATTCTATTCACATATCAAGGACTTTGGGAACAAGCTGAAACTTTTTCAAAGCATCATTTTCAAACGCAGCCTAATACTACACATTTCCCCTCACTGCAGGAAATCATGACAAGTTTACCAGAAAGAAGTTTCAGTAAGCAAATGTATAGGTATGTTGCAGATATCACATCCTAGGCTGATGAATTTCAAAGACGGTTTCATGTAGATTTTGATAATACTGCGGCAATCTGCAGCTGGAAATCTTTGAGCTGCAAACTGATGCTGAATGTCGCTGCAGACCATTTCTTCTCTTTGACTTTTACTGTTAGCTTCATGGTTAAAGAGAGATTAAAAGGAATTCGAACATTTTTAAAAAAAAATGCTTAGCTTGTTTTGCTCGACACACGTGTGTAAGCAGACATTTTCAGTTATGAATTTTAACAAGATCTTTGATAGGACGAGAATAAATGACTCTCAACAACGTGATATCATACGTATCAAAACCAGTGGCATTGAGCCTGACCTCACCACTTACAGCTACATGCATCTGTGTTTGACCATATGACATTTTTAACAAGCATATGCTTAGTCAGGGGCATAACCCATTTAGAGGAGAAAGGTATATGCCCTCAGTGATACATATTTACCGGTGGATATTTTCTCTTTGTGACACATTTTTAAAACTGGCTATTTGCCCAGTGTGACACATTTTACTGGTAGCTATTTGCTCAGAATGACACAATTCTACCGGTGGCTATGAGCCCTGAATGACAAATTTTACTGGTGGCTATTTTCCCTAAATGACACATTTTACTGGTTGCTATTTGCCCTGAGTGACACATTTTTCTGGTGGCTTTTTGCCCTTAGTACCACAATTTACCAGTGGCTATTTGCCCTGAGTGAAACAATTTACTGCTGGCTATTTGCTCTGAGTGACACAATTTTACTGGTGGCTATTTGCCCTGAGTGAGACATTACCCGGTGGCTATTTACCCAGAGTGACACATTTTACTGGTGGCTATTTGCCCTGAGTGACACATTTTTACAGGAGGCTATTTGCCTAGAGTGACACATTTTACTGCTGGCTATTTGCCTGGAGTGACATATTTTTACCGGTGGCTATTTGCCCTGAGTGACACATTTTTACAGGTGGCTGTTTGCCCAGAGTTACACATTTTACTGGTGGCTATTTGCCCTGAGTGACACATTTTACTTGTGGCTATTTGCCCTGAGTTACACATTTTACCGGTGGCTATTTGCTCTGAGTGACACATTTTACTGGTGGCTATTTCTCATGAGTGACATAATAGTACCAATGGCTATTTCCCTGGGTTTTTAATAATATAATAGAATATTTATATAAAGTTGATCAAATAATATGAGCACGCGCCACCGATGTCCCTAAAATGTAATCCTCTGGTTACATTTGTAAGTAAATCCTGTGGTAAGAAATTCAACGGAAGTCACGACTTCTGTGTGTGCATGAAATATTTTAACATTATTTTTATCATCTTTAAATTAAAGCGTTTATTTTAAAAAAATATAGCAGAACATTTAATATCGATCTAAATTTAAGTAGCAAAGGTTTGTAACTAAAACAATATTTTAGTTGACACTTAGAAACAAGTAAAAGAGTCAGAATAATATTTAAAAAAGATTTACCTTAAATAAAGTTGTTAAAAAAACAGACAGAACTTGGAAAAATGAGACCAAAAACTTGAGGTGTTGTGTTTAGTCAACTTGTTGGAAACCTTGGGTTGGATGTCCTCCCCCACACACACACTTCACACATTTCACACACACATAAACACTTCACACATTTCACACACACACACACACACACACACAAACAACCGAACACACACAATAACTTTACAACACATATACACGCACATGCAAACTCTTCACATACTTCACACACACATCACACACACACTTCACATACACACAAACACACTTCACTCACACAAGCATACACACACACTTCACACACATACTTCACACACAAATTTAATTCACACACAGACGCATACACAAAACAGGCACGCACACAAAACAGGCGACCACACACATATACAAACACAAACACAAAAGAGGCATGCACACACATACACACAAACACACAAACATACTACACAAAAGAGGCATGCACACACATACTCACAAACACACATACATACTACACAAAAAGGCACGCACACATACACACAAACACACACTCACACAAAAAGTGAAATATCAACATAAAAAGATATCAAGTAATCACATCAAACAACTCACGGATCATTCTACATTATTTACTTTCATAAATTAATCTTTCAAACTATGAGATAACGTCATTGTATTTTTAGGCGAGTATCAAGCTCCGTTAATCTCAATACCAAAATGTTCATTATTTCACGTCATAATTTTTTAAAATGTGTTACCTCGCACCAGACGGACGCACCTAGACGTATTTTGTAATAGATAACTTTTAATACTTTTTGTCAGCCAACAACGCACCAAAAAGCACCAGAACTCATCTATTTAAAATTACGTTTTATGTTAGACAAATTTCAGGGGAAATTTATGAACAAATAATAAAATCTTCATTATTGTAATTAAGTTTAAGGTCTTTTTTTCGTTTTTAAGTCATTAAGTTATAGGCGTGTATTACTTAATTTTTTATTGTATAGAAACTAATATTAGAAACACAGAAATATTTAATTTAAAAAAAGAAAATTATTAAAATATATATTTTTTTGAAATAATTGACACTGTGAAATCTAAACAACTACTTTCATGTATGTTGTTGTGTGGTAATTATTCAATACGTTACAGGGCTGTTGTTTACAACTTCGACTTTTATTTAAGTGGCATGCTACTTACATTCGTTCCCTTTAATTAGGGATACAATATTAAAACAAAACATGACACTAGTTCATCTTTGTTTCCATTTGAAATGTGAAATGAAAATTAGAAACTGATGATAAAAAATCAAAACAATTTAATTAAACCTTTCAATAGAGTGAGAACGGGAGAGAGAGAGAGAAAGCAGAGAGAAAGAAAAAGAGAAAAGATAGAGAAAAAGAGAGAGTAAGAGACAGAGAAAAATATAGAGAGGGAGACAGAGAGAAAGAGAGTGAAACAAAATGACAGTTTAAGAGAGATATATATAGAGGGAGAGAGAAAAAATAGAGAGAACGAGAGAATTAGAGAGAGTGAGAATGATAATGAGCTATCAAGACAGTTAGAGAGAGAGACAGACAGATAGAAAGAGTAATAACGAGTAAGAAAGAGAAATAGAGTATAAAAAGTAAAAGAGAGAAAAAGAGAGAATGTTATAGTTAGAGAGATAGAGAGAAAAAGAAAGAAAGAGAGTGAGTATTATCTATAAATATGTATATAAATATACATTAAAAGAAACAAAATCCCGACGTTAAACTCACATAGATCTACACATAAAAGACTACTTATAACTTTAAAAGTTATTAAAAGACTTTCTATTGCTATCTATGACGTGCAATCAAATTGTATGTTTCATGAACGACGCACTAAAAAGCACCGCTGTAGACCTACTTAATATGACATTGTAATTGAGACAACTTAAGTGGCATGAAAAATGAGAAGATCATAATATTAGTATCTGTAGCTATGGTTAAATTTCAATCTAAGAGTCTAGACGACATAGTATTACTTATATTAAGACTTATTGCTTGAAACTAAATATTATGTAAAGAAACGTTTCATGCAAATGAAAAATATATTTTTTATCCTGGGGAATTCCATATTAAAAACTATAAATTTTATACATTTACCTTTATGTTTTTCTTTGACTAAGTGATGATACCACGTTCTGTTTCAAAGGATGACTATAATATATTTTCTAAGTGGCACGCCACTTGACTTCGATCTCTGTAACAAGAGATAGCATTCCTAATGAATTCCTAAGATTCTACCACCGGCAGCATAGCGTAAGGCTGTGGTTGCACTACACGCGAATTCGCACATCTAGTCGCGCATCTGAAACCTCTTGAAAAACAAATGCAATAACATATAGTGCGTGGTTACACTGGCAGCGAAAAAACGCCAGTATACGCGCGTATACGTGCGAACAATTTGATTTTTTCCAGCGCATCGCGCGAATTGGCTTTCAAAAGTCAACAAAATGGCGGAAATTTGTGCCACTTCGTCTCATTTTATGTGTGTAAATAATCATTTAATAAATAAGAATTGGCTTTTATGCATGACTTTCAACATATAAAACAGTAGGTTTCCATTTTAAACTTAAATCATTTTGATTTTTATTATGGATATTGAAAAATTAAATTCTGAAGTTCATGAGCCCACACTCCTCTGCTCCTCTCAACAATGTCGTCGAAGTGTTATCACAGTAACAGTAGTCTGTAATAATAGTAATATGACTAGGAATTTAGGAAGGAAACTTTGGCTTGAAATTTCAGACGAACCTAATTCTACAAGTAAGTAAGCTACAATTATTATTGTAGATGTTGTTTATTTAATTAGGGAATCAAATAACAAATATTATAAATTAATGAAGCGAAATACTTATTTCACTATTTAAACAACTTTTGTTCCAATTAATGCTATGCAATTATTTTGTATATTCGTATAAATATATTATATATTAATATTATTTATACTATACTTGTAATTTACAAGTAATATTTAATGATATAATTATTTTTAAATTTTTAATATTATATTAAATGTAGCGTTAAATAAATATCCCTTAATATTAATTTCAAAATTAATATTTAAAATGTTTTATAATATTTTAAATTTCCTGGAAAGAAAACAAAATTGAAATTTGTATTAAAATTTAAAACTACACAACAGTGACAACACCCTACAACTCCAGACACTGCAGTGCAGTAAAACTACGAATAATAATGGTCATGTAATAGTATTAATACTAGTACTAGTCAGTATTAGTATTAGTAATAGTTGAAAGAGTAATTAGTATTAGTATATCAGTATGTTTTTTAAATTACTTATACAGTTATAGTACAGGTCGTAAAAATACAGTTGAAATATTGTACTATTTGTAACAATAATAATAACATACATGTAACTGTTGAATAATTTATTCAACTTTTTATCAATTTGGTAATTTTTAAAAAGTTTGTGGTTTAACTTAAACTTTTAGAATTTAAATATACATTGTAGTATAAAAATAATTATCAAGACTAATTTATATATATATATTTTTAACAATGTGTGTAAAAGTAAAGTAAAAGCACCCTTTTTCTTCTTTTCAGCCAATGTTGTAGAAGCAAAATGGCAAAGCTTGGGAGACAAATTTTGTAAAGAGCATTTTAAAAACAACAAGACCTCTTACAGATAGTCAAGCTAGATTTAATGGGCAAAACTGTTTGTGGAAATTCTATACCCAGCTACTTTTCCTGTTGAATGTGTTCTCTTCAACACACAGAAGGCTTATAAACCATTTGCTGGCATAAATTCAGGAGAAGAGAGAAAAGAAAATGTTATGGCAAATAAAACAGTAATTAACATTGATTTTTTATGACAATTTAAAAAATAATAAATGATGGACCAGAACAAATGAAAAGGTTAAAATCATTTATGGATCAATATTATTGTTCTTTATCAATTTGATCACCCAACATAACCAAATGACAACAAGCCTTTAAAAAATATTCATTTAAAATGGGATCGTCAACAAAAGGTTGACTTAAGCACTCATAAGATGTTATACTGATAAGTGTTAATAATAAATTTTTCAGTGTTTATGTTTTTACTGTTGAGTGTTAATATTAATAGTTTTCCTGTTTCATGTTAAATTTAAAAAATCAAGTTCAAATTTTTATAATGAATTTATAAGATTTTTTGTTTCCTACATGAGTTTTAAACACAATTTTCTGTGTGCTTAAAGGAGTTTAAAGCTCAAATTATATGATGATATATGACAATAAAAGTGCTTATATCAATTATAGTTATGTGAAATTTATTATTCTTTTAATATCAAATACAATAAGCATTTATGATTTTATTGCCATGATGAACATCAGCCTTATTTTGATCTGAATTTTTTTTTTATTAACTAATCTAAATATTTTCAAAAATTTTTAAAAAAATAAATTATTCAAGAATATAAAAAAATTCTATGTCCGTTTTATGTTTACATTAAAGAAAAACATCTATAAACCAATTGTATGTGATTTTTAAATTTTAATACATTTATGGACCTTTTAATTGTTGATACTTGTGTGATTCTGCTGCATGCAATGCTACATCATAATTTTTCAAGAATGTTATGAATATGTGGTATTAATATTTAAAAAATGAAATAATTTACTTGCATTATATTCATACTTATGAATATATTTGATATATTCAAATAATATCATAAAAATAAAATTTAATAAATAACTATATATATATAAATGCATGCACTATTTGAAACTGTTAATATAATGAGAAATAGCTATTGCAACTATTGTGATAGTTAATAATACTTTGTGACTTAACTATAATCAAAATTTGAAAACCTTTTTTTTTTTGACAATAGATAAAGTATGCAGCATGCACTAACATTTAGGTATACCTGTTGCTTATTTAAATGGATTCATGATTGGATAAGAAGCACAGAACAGTATCTAAAGAATATTGGCTCTAAGTCATCACTGATAAGTGTAAACTCAGTTTTACAAGAAATCTTCCTAGTTCCCCCTATCCCCCACCCCAGTTTAATTATTATTTACATAAATTATTTATCCAACAGCATCTCATCAACAGCACAAAATGTGTTATTTGCTTATGATTATATAAACTATAAAACAATTAAGTCTGAAGAGTATATTGAAATTTTACAAATACACCTAGATTTAGATAAAAAACAAAAGTAGAAAAGTAATTGTATTAAGATACACAGTATTTACACTAAATTTATGTATTCAAATGTTAAAAGTTAGTAGTTTAAATTAGAGAAGAAAAATAAATGCAAACTATTGCATTCAGTGCAAATATCTAACCCAAAATAAAAATGCAAGTACTTAAAAGTAACAATAAACAAACAATTAAGTTGGAATCCACAGGTTAACGAAGGAATTAAAAGCTCCAATAAAACTCTATTATGCTTTATAAAAATAAAATTTCATTGTGTATTTTAAAATAATTATAAAATGTCTGCCGTAAACAAAGGTAAATTTTAATTATTTAATATCTATATTTTACGAATGTGAATAGTTTATATTACACCTATAATCCACCATGTAAAACATAAATAGAAGAAATAGCAAAATAATTATTATACAAGAAGTATTATATCCCAGGTTAGCCTAGTGTGGTAGACACAGAGATAAAAAAAAAACGTTTCTTGTTCCATATTCAAGAAAAAAATATATACAAATTACAAATCCTCATTCTTCTGAATGGCATTTTTGTCAAGAATTGGATGGCCTTAAAAATCATAAATAAAAATTCTTGAACATAGAATGATTTAATCTACTAAATTGTATGAGCAATTGTAATTATAAGACATATGATGGAACAATATTAGCTTTGGATCTTTAAATAACTAGATTAAGGATACGTTTTTTAGGGCCAAGTATACTTGAAGTTGTAAATTTCAACTTCTTTGTTTCACCATGTGTTTGGATAAATTATATATTCCCATAAAGGATATTTCATCACCAGTAAATACATATAATATTGTAGTATTGTATTGGTTCCATGTAGCTCTGTTGGTTAAGGGTAAGAGAAAGTGAGAAAGCAGACCTAATATATTCTACATATTTTATTCTATGAAATTCCCACTGTCACTGGGCTTACTATAAGCTCCACAAATGGTGTTGACCAAGTCTTGAAGTTCAACTTGAAGAATAATATAATTACATTGTAATTGTAATGTTTTGATCAAGATTATTTGAGGCATGTAAAATTATGTCTCTATTTGGGCAAGGCTTATAACGGTATGTTCATCAACAACCTAACTTTAGTTCCTGTTGAGATATTGTTGGGTAAGTCATTTATATAAATTAGATCTTTACCAATCTAATAAAATAATGGGGGAGTTTTATAATTTATGTGATTTTTATCTATTTTAATTCTGTATGCAAATATTATTTATTAAATAACAGCGGTTGTTAAGCTAAACAAATAAAAACGAAAGTAGGCGATGTCTATATAAACACACAAAATGTGTGTTTAAATAGCGAAAAGGATAAAGGTTAAAGTGTGTTGTCAAGACAAACAATGTAATTCGCGCGATATCAGCTGAAACAATCGCTTGCAGTATAACCACCTTAAAAATTACATTTCAGATGCGCGTTCGCGCGTATACTAGATGAGCGAATTCGCGTGCAGTGTAACCACAGCCTAAGTCAGTGTTGCGAAGTCGGGGGAAATTTCCCTAATCGTGGGAATTTTTGAGCCAAATTTTGAGAAAAGTGAATTAGGGAATTTTTAAGGGTTTTGCCTAAAAAATGGGAATTTTTTAGATTGACCAATTTTAAAAATTAAATACATTCTTGAATGAAAATAAAATAAATTAATTTGAAACATGCTCTTTTTCAAATAAGAAATACTTGTGTTTTGTTGTGGCGGGAGGCTCTTTGACGTAATGTTTGTTTATTTTTAGCATGTCTAGGTTTTTTTTTTGGATCTATGTTTTTTTCCTGACGTTTTGGCAAGGTTTCCCCAAACATTGTCACTGACAGTTTAAGGTTAGATTGTGTCAATGTATTACCATTAAATAATATAATTGATTAGTCTGAGCCTGAATCATCATAAAACGTTTGTTTCATATATAGGACCAAATCATTAATACTACGTAAATATATAACAAACTATATAACCATGTACGATTGATTCATTATTAATAAATTTCAAAGCATTCATTTTAAAAAAATATTTTAATCAATCACAGACAAATTTAAATTACAGGAGTATCCAAATACCTTCAAAAAAAATATTAATGTTAAAATTTAAAAGTATAATTATAATCTATATTTTTACTTTGTAGCCAAGCTGTTAAATAAAAACGTATAGATTAAAAAAAAATTGAAAGTACTCTAATAAGAATTGCCTTAAAAATGCAGAAATATTTATTATTTTTTAATTTTAAAGTCCAAAGTCATTAAAATAAATGCGAAAGCATTTTATTTTAGTTGCCACTTTCTATGTTTTTTCCCAAGTTTTTTTAATGCATGTGGGAATTTTTAGCCCAATTAGGGAATTTTTTGACTCCTGCGTGGGAAAATCTGACACTTAGACTTCGCAACACTGGCGTAAGTTTAATTGAGGCATTCTGGTTTGGCAAGTGATGCAGCGTTCACATTGCAACGGGTGATAGTTCCACGCATTGCCCCGCCGCTTTTCGCCTATTTGGCGTGGGTGAGACTCGTGGACGCCATGGGCCCCGGGAACAAGTCAATGGCTTCCCATGGAACTCGTGACCATCAGAACGCCCGTCGAGCGCGCTTGCCTCTTGACCACCGCAGCCCCATGTATGAAAATACGCTCTTTATCCTTATGGCGTTACAGTTATTCCAAATGTTTTTGCAATCACACACCGGTGGGCGCTGCAAACGGCCGACGTCCATAAATTACGATAAACGATTTTGGCCGATTTTTTAATACCCTTCCTCGTCAGAAAAAACGTAGACCACATCCAATAGGGCGTCACAAATATTTGCCCTTCACCTCCCTCTATAAAACTGTACTTCCTGTTTAAAAATGAGCATGAGTCAAATAACTTTATTGTCACTAAAGTTTGTATTTAATGTGAAGTTGACCTCTAAAATAGAGACATGCGTTAAGTCCATGTAAAACGTCCTTAAGTAAACAATCACATATTTAAGTGCAACTTTTATTTAAAGTTGCAAGTTTTAATGTGACTTCACATTTCTAAAACACACCCCACCCCTTTCGTAACAAATTTGTGACCCCCTCCATCCCTAACTGCAAAACGTCATTTATGGTTGTCCTCTATTACCAATCTTACACTGTCAGGAACTGTTTAAATTATTAACTTTAAAAACTGACAACCTTGTACACATTATTGACATCAGTTTTTATAGGTCAACACGTGTTAATGGACACACGAAACACAAGCGAATTCAAGGGTGTGGATTATGAGAGAAGGAAGGAGGGGTGGGGGTTAGATAAACAACATTAGCTAGTATCAATTGACGTATTTCAAATTTAATCTCTATGCAGTCCATCGTTATTATTTACAGAGAACTTTTGTTTTCCTTAAATAATTCTTTTAAGGACCAAACCTTTTTTTTGTTTGTGTGTTTTCTGTTTAACGAGACATAAAAGATGTGTCAAATACATTTTAGTTTGTTAGGACCGTATTTTATTTCCCGTTTACAAATCTTTTCCTTAGATGTACTTCACAGCACATATTTCAAACAAACATTTTTGTTGGATAAATTGTTTCGAGAGCCACAATGTAAAGGAAGAAAATAATAAACAATTAAAATCCCAATGGGATCGACTTCCATTAATAAAAACATTGAAGCTACATTTTCACGGGTACCCCAGCGGGTTTTTACTACCTGGGTAAACGTTATGGCAATAGGTACTGGGGTCCCAGGTACCCGTTGACAGGTCTACTTGTAAGTAAGTGGTCTTGTTAGAAATATACTTGTGTGTACCTGAATCTGTGGCTGTCATTATATCGCTGACTTCATAAAGGTTTGAATTATCCATGGAATGAGAATCGAGACTTGTTATTAATTTATCCACAACCCAGTACGTGGCACACATCAACCCAGTACGTGGCACACATCAACCCAGTACGTGGAACACATCAACCCAGTACGTGGCACACATCAACCCAGTACGTGGCACACATCAACCCAGTACGTGGCACACATCAACCCAGAACTTGGCACACATCAACCCAGTACGTGACACACATCAACCCAGTACGTGGCACACATCAACCCAGTACGTGACACACATCAACCCAGTACGTGGCACACATCAACCCAGTACGCGGCACAGATGAACCCAGTACGTGGCACACATCAACCCAGTACGTGGTACATATCAACCCAGTACGTGGCACACATGAACCCAGTACGTGGCACACATGAACCCAGTACGTGACACACATCAACCCAGTACGTGGCACACATCAACCCAGTACGAGGCACACATCAACCCAGTACGTGGCACACATGAACCCAGTACGTGGCACACATGAACCCAGTACATCACACACATGAACCCAGTACGTGGCACACATGAACCCAGTACGTGGCACACATGAACCCAGTACGTGGCACACATCAACCCAGTACGTGACACACATCAACCCAGTACGTGGCACACATCAACCCAGTACGTGGCACACATCAACCCAGTGCTCGGCACACATCAACCCAGTACTCGGCACACATCAACCCAGTACTCGGCACACATCAACCCAGTACGTGGCACACATCAACCCAGTACGTGACACACATAAACCCAGTACGTGGCACACATCAACCCAGTACGTGGCACACATCAACCCAGTACGTGGCACACATCAACCCAGTACGTGGCACACATCAACCCAGTGCTCAGCACACATCAACCCAGTACTCGGCACACATCAACCCAGTACTCGGCACACATCAACCCAGTACTCGGCACACATCAACCCAGTACGTGGCACACATCAACCCAGTACGTGACACACATCATCTTTTACTTTTATAACAGTTTAACCAAATAGACATTAGCTTTTGTTTTTCATGTTCGCTTACCAAAGTATTTAGACAACACGGACACGGCGTTGTTAAGTAAAGTCATTTCAAGCTGACGTATAAACATTTTATGTAACATATTAAATATCTACTTTGGTAGACAACAAAGGCAAGGTTATTATACAATGTATAGTGACTATAAGTAATGTTTTAAAGAAACATTACATAAACCATTGAAATGAGAGAGATGAAAATGGAAACCTAACAATTCATGACTTTGTATCCCTCTTTAAAGGTATCGAAATCAAGTGGCATAACACTTGAATAAAAATAGAAATTTTTTTGTCCCCGCAGATCAAGGTTGTAAAATAAATCTTTCATAGTCAAGTAAGCATATCTGCTAAAGTCCATACCAAAATATTATGGTTCTCTTCAATTCTATGTAAATACGATAAAAAAATAAATAGATCTCTAAAGCTCGATATATTTATCGAAATTGAATACTTTCTTTATTTTGAGTCTAAATAAACACTTTGTAATTAACACTAAGTCTTTAATATAAAGAGTCATAAAATTGTATTTTTTTTAAAATGTAAATTTGAAAGATGTTTATTTAATTAGTTGTCTAAAGAAAGTTTAGTTAAAAATAAAACACTTTAATGTTTATCGTAAATACATCACTAGTGTTGCTTTGTGGTGCATGACTAACAGGAAAAACAATGCCCTTTGTCAATTTTTACAACATAAAATAATGTGAAATAATAATTTATCTTACATTTTTAAATTGTATATTAAATTATAAAACCCCCGTAAAAAACTAAGTTTGTCACTGTAAATCCTTTATATACGAGACATAACTTTAAGGATGATCATTTTATACGAAGCGCAAAAAAAATCCGATTAGACTATACAAAATTCTAGTTATGTCTCGTAAAATGTGCTTAATATATTGCGCACAGATAGATAGTAAATATATATTTTGTATTTTATAAGTAATTTCAATGTAATACGCACCTTATTTCGTGACCTGGTAAAATGTTGTTGAACATATTACGCACCTCAACAATTTATCTAAAAAATTAACATGATATAAAGAGATAAATAAAATAATAAATAAGTTATTTATTTAATTACAGTCCATTCGATCGGTTTGAAATTTTGATACAACATTTTGATCATTGGACGTAGGTCGGGCGGTAGGTCGGTAGGTCGGTCGGTCGGTAGGTAGGTCGGTCGATCGGTCAGTAGGTCGGTAGGTAAGTCGATTGGTAGGTAAGTCGGTCGGTAGGTCGATTGGTAGGTACGTCGGTCGGTAGGTCGGTCGGTAGGTCGGTAGGTCAGTAGGTCGATTGGTAGGTAAGTCGGTCGGTAGGTCGATTGGGTTAGGTAAGTCGGTCGGTAGGTCGATTGGGTTAGGTAAGTCGGTCGGTAGGTCGATTGGGTTAGGTAAGTCGGTCGGTAGGTCAGTCGGTCGATAGGTCGGTCTGTAGGCCGGTAGGTAGGTCGATTGGGTTAGGTAAGTCGGTCGGTAGGTCGATTGGGTTAGGTAAGTCGGTCGGTAGGTAAGTCGGTCGATAGGTCGGTCTGTAGGTCGGTAGGTAGGTCGGTCGGTAGGTCGGTCGGTAGGTAAGTCGGTCAGTAGGTCGGTAGGTTGGTCGGTAGGTCGGTCGGTAGGTCGGTCAGTAGGTCGGTCAGTAGGTCGGTCAGTAGGTCGGTCTGTAGGTCGGTCGGTAGGTCGGTCGGTAGGTCGGTCGGTAGGTCGGTCGGTAGGTCGGTCAGTAGGTCGGTCGGTAGGTCGGTAGGTGTGTAGGTCGGTAGGTGTGTATGTCGGTAGTTCGGTAGGTCGGTAGGTCGGTCGGTAGGTCGGTCGGTAGGTCGGTTGGTCGGTAGGTCTATAGGTCGGTAGGTCGGTAGGTTGGTAGGTCGGTCGGTAGGTCGGTTGGTCGGTAGGTCTATAGGTCGGTAGGTCGGTAGGTAGGTTGGTAGGTCTATAGGTCGGTAGGTCTATAGGTCGGTAGGTTGGTAGGTCGGTAGGTTGGTCGGTAGGTTGGTTGGTCGGTAGGTCTATAGGTCGGTAGGTCTATAGGTCGGTAGGTCGGTAGGTTGGTCGGTAGGTCGGTCGGTAGGTCGGTCGGTAGGTCGGTCGGTAGGTAAGTCGGTCAGTAGGTCGGTAGGTCGGTCAGTATGTCAGTCAGTAGGTCGGTCGGTAGGTCGGTCGGTAGGTCGGTCGGTAGGTCGGTCAGTAGGTCGGTCGGTAGGTCGGTAGGTCGGTAGGTTGGTAGGTCGGTCGGTAGGTCGGTTGGTCGTAAGGTCTATAGGTCGGTAGGTCGGTAGGTCGGTCGGTAGGTTGGCAGGTCTATAGGTCGGTAGGTCTATAGGTCGGTAGGTTGGTAGGTCGTTTGGTCTTTAGGTCTATAGGTCGGCAGGTTGGTAGGTCGGTAGGTCGGTAGGTCTATAGGTCGGTAGGTCTAAAGGTCGGTAGGTTGGTAGGTCGGTCGGTAGGTCGGTTGGTCGGTAGGTCTATAGGTCGGTGGGTCGGTAGTTCGGTCGGTAGGTCTATAGGTCGGTAGGTCAGTAGGTCGGTCGGTAGGTCGGTAGGTTGGTGGGTAGGTCGGTCGGTAGGTCTATAGGTCGGTAGTTCAGTAGGTCGGTCGGTAGGTCGGTAGGTTGGTCGGTAGGTCGGTCGGTAGGTCTATAGGTCGGTAGGTCAGTAGGTCGGTCGATAGGTCGGTCGGTAGGTCTATAGGTCGGTAGGTCAGTAGGTCGGTCGGTAGGTTGGTCGGTAGGTCGGTCGGTAGGTCTATAGGTCGGTAGGTCAGTAGGTCGGTCGGTACGTCGGTAGGTTGGTT
Source organism: Radix auricularia (assembly GCA_002072015.1). NCBI lineage: Eukaryota > Metazoa > Mollusca > Gastropoda > Lymnaeidae > Radix > Radix auricularia. Next base: position 108,286 of record MUZC01004546.1, on the reverse strand, counting down.
GGTAGGTCGGTAGGTCTATAGGTCGGTAGGTCTATAGGTCTGTAGGTTGGTAGGTCGGTAGGTCGGTCGGTAGGTCGGT
>MUZC01004546.1:75183-106276 GCA_002072015.1 Radix auricularia | reverse complement strand
GTAGGTCGGTCGGTAGGTCGGTCGGTAGGTCGGTCGGTAGGTCGGTCGGTAGGTCGGTCGGTAGGTCGGTCGGTAGGTCGGTCGGTAGGTCGGTCGGTAGGTCGGTCGGTAGGTCGGTCGGTAGGTCGGTCGGTCTGTCGGTCGGTAGGTCGGTCGGTAGGTCGGTCGCACGGCTCAGACACCACAAGTTAATATAAAGGATTTAAATATACAAAACAGCGGAACACAAACGTCAATTCCATGATTTAAATTACGGAAACTGAGATAACGGCTGATGACCATTAATAACTAGTCATAAATCATTAAGAAGATATATTAAAGTTAAAATTGTATATTAACCATTCAGAACTCTCTGTTTATTTGTTTAGTTTAAATATGACAATTTATTATTTAACGGCGTCCTTATCTTTGTGTTTTCAACTATTTATTATTTAACGGCGTCCTTATTTTTGTGTTTTCAACTATGTATTATTTAACGGCGGCCTTATCTTTGTGTTTTCAACTATTTATTATTTAACGGCGTCCTTATTTTTGTGTTTTCAACTATGTATTATTTAACGACGTCCTTATCTTTGTGTTTTCAACTATTTATTATTTAACGACGTCCTTATCTTTGTGTTTTCAACCTTTTATTATTTAACGGCGGCCTTATCTTTGTGTTTTCAACTATTTTCTTTTAACTATAACTATAGTTAGTAACTACTCTGTCATTTAAAAATACATCTTTTTCAAAGTCTAAGACAATTTATTAGTGTAACATTGTCATCTGTATACAGTACTCTATATATAAATAAATATATATAGATACTGAAGAAATAAAGACCTAATAATAATAATAACATTCACATTGATTAGTTTTATAAGATCTCTATCAATTTAGCAATGAATATAGAATATCTCTATCTATATAGCCATGAATATAGAATATCTCTATCAATTTAGCCATGAATATAGAATATCTCTATCAATTTAGCCATGAATATAGAATACCTCTATCAGTTTAGCCATGAATATAGAATATCTCTATCAATTTAGCTATGAATATAGAATATATCTATCAATTTAGCCATGAATATAGAATATCTCTGTCAATTTAGCCATGAATATAGAATATCTCTATCAATTTAGCCATGAATATAGAATATCTCTATCAATTTAGCCATGAATATATAATATCTCTATCAATATAGCTATGAATATAGAATATCTCTATCAATTTAGCCATGAATATAGAATATATCTATCAATATAGCCATGAATATAGAATATTTCTATCAATTTAGCCATGAATATAGAATATCTCTATCATTATAGCCAAGAATATAGAATATCTCTATCAATTTAGCCATGAATTTAGAATATCTCTATCAATATAGCCATGAATATAGAATATCTCTATCAATTTAGCCATGAATATAGAATATCTCTATCAATATAGCCATGAATATAGAATATCTCTATCTATATAGCCATGAATATAGAATATATCTATCAATATAGTCATGAAAATAGAATATCTCTATCAATTTAGCCATGAATATAGATTATCTCTATCAATTTAGCCTTGAATATAGAATATCTATCTAGAAGGTTACCGATATAATCAGAAACATCTATGAAGGGATAACTGCCGAGTTGTCCATGGCCAGCAGGTGACAGATGCTTTCCAGGTGAAGACTGTTGTGAGACAAGGTTGCTTGCTGTCACTCTTTCTGTTTCTATTAGCCATTGACTGGGTGATGAAAACATCTACACTGCAGAAAAGGAATGGCATCCAATGGACCTTGTGGGATCAACTTGATGATCTCGACTTTGCTGATGACCTTGCCCTTCTTGCACATACCCAACAACATATGCAGGAGAAAACAAACATTGTCGCAGCCACTTCTGCTAGCATAGGTCTCAACATACACAAAGGGAAGAGTAAAATCCTCAAGGTTAATGCCACCAGTACATCACCCATCATGCTTAAAGGAGAAGCCATTGAGGAGGTGGAGAGTTTTGTTTACCTCGGCAGCAGGGTGGATAAACAAGGTGGTACAGATGTCGACGTCAAAATAAGGATCGGAAAAGCAAGAGCAGCCTTCCATCAACTCAAGAATGTTTGGGTCGCCAACAACGTAGGCAGGAAGTTAAAAGTAAGGATTTTTAACGCTATGGTGAAACCAGTGCTGCTATATGGAGCTGAGACATGGAGAACAACGGCTGTAAACCTGACCAGAATCCAGACCTTCATTAACAATTGTCTAAGAAGGATTCTCAGAATTCACTGGTCGGACAGAATCAGCAACCAGGAACTGTGGTAGCGGACTAAACAGAAGCCCATTGAGGAAGAGATTCTTCAAAAGCGTTGGAGGTGGATCGGTCATACACTAAGGAGACCTGCTTCTAATACAACAAGGCAAGACCTGAAATGGAACCCACAGGGTAAACGAAAAAGAGGCCGCCCAAGAAACACCTCTCGTCGAGAATTGGAGGCAGACATCAAGAGGATTGGCCATGACTGGAAGATCCTGGAGAAAATGGCCCAGGATAGAGATGCCTGGAGAGCTCTTGTAGGTGGCCTATGTCCTAGGAGGAAGTGCAGACGCTATCGATGATCGGTAGATGCCCCTCATGGACGAGAAGGCTCAACAACAACATAGAATATCTCTATCAATATACCCATGAATATAGAATATCTCTACAAATATATTCATGAATATCCCATATTTTTGTGTTTGGTCAAATTTTAATTGTTTTGCCATGTCATTATTTGAAACCAGAATTCCCGCCTCGCATGAGCTGCTTTTAATATACCGTGAAACGATTGTTTTTATACTGTTTTTTTTATCAATCAATATAAGTTTAACTAGCAATTTGCCCGCGCTTTGCTGATGGAAGATGGAGTATTAGTGATAAGTGAGTCAGTGCATAAAAAACTATATTTCGGCCCCCAGCGCCCACCAAGGAATATTTTAAATAATATTTCACCTGCTGCCATCGTAGAAGTGTATTTAAAAAATCCCCAATGTTATATGCGTTACCTATTTGGGAAATAGGAAAAAAGTGTGCTTTTCAATTTGTATATAGCACATGTTTGAAAAAAAAAACACGTTTTTGAGGTCCCGGCCACAATGAGTGTGAATTTTAAAATTATAAAATTATATTACGCTAAATTTTGTCGTGAAAGGGTACCCAACAACTTCCTACAGTTTTATGCTTCTACCTACTTACGGAAATGGAGAATTAGGTATTTTTAAAATATTTTTATATAGTTAATATTAGGGAAAAACGATTTTGGCCTCCCAGCCCACAGTAAAGAATGTTTTAAATAATTTTTCACCTGCTACCATCGTGGAAGTGTAGTTAACAAACCCCTAAAGTTTCATGCGTTTGTCTATTTGGAAAATAGGAGAATTATTGATATTCAAATTTTTATAGCACGTATAAGGGAAAACACGTTTTTTGGGGTCCACCCTCATGAGCGTGCATTTAAAAATTATTTAATTTCGTTTTGAGGATACCCAACAACTTCCTAAAGTTTTATGTTTTTACCTACACGATGAATTGTGGGATTTGTGATGAGTCGGTTTTTAAATTAAAAAAAAATTTGGGCCCCCGGCCCCCATATGAGTGGAAATGTATCATTCCCTTTCGCCAACTTTCATCTGGAGATTGTACTCAACAACTTCCCAAAGTTTTATGCTTCTACCTAAATGGAGAATAGGGGGAATTAGTTATGTGTAGTTTTTATATAGTTTATATTAGGAAAAAACTACATTTCCCCAGTAAGAGATATTTTGAAATATGTTTTCATCTGGCTACCATCGTGAAAGTGTAATTATCAATTACCCAACGTTTCATGAGTCTACCTACTCGAGAAATAAGAGAATCATTGATTTTAAATTTTAAAAAATCTCATGTAAAATAAATCCGTTTTTGGGGTCCCGGCCCCCATGAGTGTGAATTTCAAAATTCTTTTACACCAATATTTGTCCTGAAAGGGTACTTAACAATTACCCAAAGATTTCTGCTCCTACCTACACTGAAAATTGGAGAATTAGTGATAAGTTTTTTTTAAGTTTAAGAAAAAATTTATTTGGGCACCCAGTACCCAATTAGAGGGAATTCTAACATTCTTTTTGCCAATTGTCGGAAGCTTGTACTAAAAAAATTCAAATGATTCATGCTTGTACCTATATGGGAAATAGGATAATTAGTGATTTTCAATTTTTGTATAGCTCATAAATCGAAAATAATGTTTTGGGGGCCCCGGATCCATTAGTGGGAAATTTAACATTCTCTTTTGTCAATTATCATCGGTAGCATGTACTCAAAATATGTAAAAAGTTTTATGCTTCAAACTATATGGGAAATAGGAGAATTATTGATTTGCCATTTGTAAATAGCTCATATAAGGGGGAAAATTTTTTTTATTGGGCCCCATTTTTCGAGGGCTCCCATACCTCTATGAGTGGGCATTTAACATTATTTTTCGCCAATTATCATTGGGAGATTAAACTCAACAACTTCCTAAAGTTTTATGCTCTCCACCTACATCGTGAATGGAAGAAAAAATGATTTTTAGTTTTTAAATTTTGGCCCCCCTGTAAGAGAAATTTTAAAAATTATTTCACCTGCTAGCATCGTGAAAGTGTATTTATAAACTCCCCCACATTTGATGAGTCTACCTACTCGGAAAATAGGAGAATTGGTGATTTTCAATGTTTATATAGCTCATTTAATGAAATAATCGTTTTCGGGGCCCCAGTCCCAATGAGTTGGAAATTTAATATTCTCTCGTTGGAAGAATGTACTCAGAACATTTCTAAAGTTTCATGCTTCTACCTTCACGGAAAATAGATGAATTATTAATTTTTAATTAGCATATAGCTTATATAAGGAGAAAAACAATTTTGGGCCCCCGGCTTTCGTGGTCCAGTGAAAAAAATTAACTAACTGACAATTACAGAATTAGGGATGATCAGTTATAATATAATACATAAACTACATTTGGGCCTCCGGTCAGGAAAAAGGTGAATTATTGACTTTCAATTTTTATATAGCTCATTTCAGGAAAAAAAAATTTTTGGGGCCCCGGCCCCCATTAGTGGAATTTTTTTTTGGTCAAAATAATTGTAGGAAACATGTACTCAAAAACTTCCCAAGGTTTAATGCTTCTACCTACACGGGAAATAAGAAAATTGAGGATTTTCCATTTTTATTAAGCCCATATTAGGAACAAAAATATTTTGGGTCCACGGCCCCACAGGAGCGAGATTTTAAAACTCTTTTTCGCCAGTTTTTGTAATTAGAGAGTACCCTATAACTTTCCAAAGTTTTATGCTTCTACCTATACGGAAAATTGCTGACTTTCAAGTAGACCATGTAAGAAAAACGTTTTGGGGCCCACATGAGGGAGATTTTTAAAATTCTTTTTAAATAAATTTTGTTGCTATTGGGTACCCAACAACATCCTCTAGTTTCATATTTCTACCTACACGATAACTTGGAGAATTAGAGATGTAAAAAAAAAAATTTGGGGGGCCCCCGGCCCCATATGAGCGATATTTAAAAAATTCTGTAATTAGATGGTACACAATAACTTCCAAAAGTTTCATGCTTCTACTTACACGGAAAATAAGAAAATTGCTGACTTTTAATTTTTAAAGGGACCATTTAAGAAAAAGACTTTTGGTGCCCCCGGCCTCACATGAGGGAGAATTTTAAAATTCTTTTTAAACAAATACTATTGTTATTGGGTACACAACAACATCCTATAGTTTCATGTTTCTACCTACACGGTAACTTGGAGAATTAGTGATGTAGAAAAAAAACAGTTTTTGGGCCCCCGGCCCCACATTAGCGAAATTTAAAAAAATCTTTTTCGCAAGTTATAATTGGGAGTATGTACTTAACAAATTTCCAAAGTTTCATGCTTCTACATACACGGGAAATGGGAGAATTAGTTATTTTCAATTTTTACATAGCTCATACTCATTTGAGGAAACAAACATTTTTGGGGCTCCGGCCCCCATGAGTGGGAAATCTAACTTTTTTTAAACGTATAATTTGGAGCATGTACTAAACAAATTTCCAAAAGTTTCATGCTTCTATCTACACGGGAAATTGGAGAATTAGTGATTTTTAATTTTTATATAGCTCAAATAAGGAAAAACCCATTTTTGGGGCCATGGTCCCAACGAGCGGGAAATTTAACTCTTTTCGTTCCAATTATATTTAGGAGTATGTACTTAACAAATTTCCAAAGTTTCATGCTTCTATCTACACGGGAAATAGGAAAATTGGTGATTTTCAATTTTTATAGAGCCCAAATGAGGAAAAAAATGTTTTTGGGCCCCCGGCCCCACATGAGTGAAATTTTTAAAATTCTTTTTCGCCAATTTTCGTCGTAAGAAAGTAACCTACAACTTCCCAAAGTTTCATGACTCTACCTACACGGGAAGTTGGAGAATTAGTGATGAATCAGTCAGTCAGTCAGTGAGTGAGGGCTTTCCCTTTTATTAGTATAGATATGTATGTTACAACTATATGTAAAGCGCTGTGAGCCCAGTTTCTTACTTGGATACAGCGCTATAGAAATATAAATAATATAATAGTGCAAGTCACTCACTGGATGGATGTGGAACGCTTAGGAAAGATGTACAACAGTTTATAGCAGTTGAAAAATCGTGTGGTGATTAGCGCTGTAAAAATATTTTAATATGACGTCATTGTTTGGTGTGCATTGGTGCGCAAAATGATTCATAAATAAATAGAACGCCAATTACCGAAACAAGACACGCACCTGTGACGTCAGCATATGTGTTGGTGTACACAACATAGACACCATTTTGTGTACTTTAGATTTGAAAATTACGTTATTATATTTACTATTGTGTTGAAATAGACAATATTTTGTGTCTATTAATACTAATAAATAAAATACTTTGTGTACATTAGATTATAAAATTAATTTATTTTGGTGTTCAAGTAGGTATTAATCATTTTCTTATCATTTGTAGTTTTATCTTTGCTATTTGGGACGAACAGTAATAAATTTATGAGATATTATGGAGAAATGTATCGTTTATAAATATAATTATGAAGAAATTTGTTTAAAACAGATTATGATGGAGGTGGATGAAGACCATGTCACTAGAAAACGACGTAAAGCTAAGGAACGTAAAGATAGATGGCGTGCAAAGCAAACGCCCGAATCAGTTGAAGAAATTTGAGTAAAAAATATGGACTCGCAAATGACACGCCTGATAAGCCTGTCCCCTGCTTTGTTACAAGCCCATCGAGTGGCCAAAGCGGCTTCTCAACATCAACGCGTTTCACACATGTCTTCACCTCAGCTTCGAGCCCATCGAGCGGCCAACGCTGCATCTCAACATCAACGTGTTTTACACATGTCTTCACCTCAGCTTCGAGCCCATCGAGTGGCCAACGCTGCTTCTCACAACAACTTCGAGAGCCTCTATATTAGGATTTTCGTCGGGAAGCAATCAATTTCAACGTCAGCAACACTGTTCTACATGGTTGTTGACAGTTTGGTGGGCAATCTCATAAATGTCAGTATGGTGGGGCGAAGCATATTGATGGTGAGCGTCCATCAGATGCCCTATTGACGTTGTGCTGTCGCAAAGGAAAGGTTATGCTACCTAAGCCGCAAGACATCAATGGAAACGTCGTTGAGTATCCCGAGTTCCTTAGACAACTTTTATCAGAACCTAATCATCCCATTTTCAAACATTTTTGGGACAACATCCGATCGTATAACAGCGCAATTTCGTTTCTTCGTTGGGTGCTAATATTATGGACTTACCACTAAGAGGCCGTACAGATTCAAGATTGTATCATTGGGTGCTAATATCATGGACTTACCACTAAGAAGCCGTACAGATTCAAGATTGTATCATTGGGTGCTAATATCATGGACTTACCACTAAGAGGCCGTACAGATTCAAGATTGCATCATTGGGTGCTAATATCATGGACTTACCAGGGAGAGGACCGTACAGATTCAAGATTGCATCATTGGGTGCTAATATCATGGACTTACCAGGGAGAGGACCGTACAGATTCAAGATTGTATCATTGGGTACTAATATCATGGACTTACCAGGGAGAGGCCCGTACATATTCAAGATCCACGGACAAATGTACAATCGTACGTCACATCTACAGCCGGTCAATGCCCAAGCGCCGCAATTTGCCCAGCTTTATGTTGTCGATACTAATCAGGCTACAAGAGAACAGAAGAAAACTACGCTGAGAACCGAAAAAGGGAAATACTAGATGAAATCGATCGATTTTGTCGTCAACACAATCATTTGGCTCAGACTTTTAAATCTATTAGAGAAGTCGAAGCGAGAAAAGCTGCACGCGGCGCTGAGGCAGGAGATGATGCGCCCAAAATCAACATTTATAATATAAGAAAATATTTTGTATACATTTCATGAAGTTTAATATTTCGTATTCATGAAGCATGAATAAGTTATTTGGGCTTGTCAAAAAAAGAGTGGTAGCCGTAGGCGCCCTACAACGCCAAGTATAGAATAAATGGCGTTATTTATTCAAGGAAAAATGTATGGAATTAATTTGTTATTAAAACATAGTGATAATTGGCCAAAAAAATGATTCAAGATACGAAAATAAATATTAGTTCCAGCATACAAAATTAAAATCAAAGTTACAAAAAAAAAAAAAAAAAAGCAATAGACAACTTTTGGCATCCCGTGACTACATTCAAAGTGCCACAGTTATTGCTCAAATTATTGACATTTGGCATCACGTGACTACATTCAAACTGCCACAGTTATAGCTCAAATTATTGACATTTGGCATCAAGTGACTACATTCAAAGTGCCACAGTTATTTTATTTATTTTGTTATAATTTTTTAGATGTATTATGCGTAACTTTAAGTAATGAAGAATACTACTTTAGTCTAATCGCATGTTTCAAGTTTTTTAAATTTGTAATTGTGTTTCCTGTGTGGCTTGGAAGAAAATATGTGCGACCAATTCTCTATCTGCAATCGTCTATTGTTAATAAATACACAGTGAACGTACTTGACCTCTGACCTCATGTCTAATGTCTTTGTTCAGATCAAAACCTTTGACGGATTCGTACTTATAATAACAGTAGTGGTAAACAAAAAATTTTCCTTGTTTCTTAACAATTTCTAACATCAGCATCTCGCACTGTTTTATACTGCTAATAAAGTTATTTAAATAGAACGTAGTCTTGTAGTGTCCCTTAGGGGTAACATTTTAGGTATACACTCTTGTAGACCACAATAAAAAGTTTATAACACAATATACATCTACTATAATGGATTAAGTGTTTAATGTGTTATCCTGTAAAACTGAAATAAGTTTTTAAATTTGAAATATTCCTCTATCTAGGCTAAAAGATTCCGAATTATTCATAGAGATTATATCCCTATTTATAGGGATCGAGATCCAGTGAAATAGCACTTGAATTTTAAAAAATCTGCTTCAAAACAAAAAAGTTTAAAGTGATATTATTAAAACAGTAAGGTAAGTATATATGTAAACGCACATAAGCAGATTGTATTGTTCCCTTTAATTTCAAATTAAAACTTTTTAAAAATTTTATTTTTCGTTCAAGTTTTATGTTTCTATACATTTTTAATGTTACGCTCTTATAAAAAAATAACTATGTACATAGAAGCTAATATTAAGAGTCATAACATTAAAAATTATTTATTAATTAACATTTAATTTAAAGAAAACGTCTCTTAATATTAATTGTCCAAAGAAAGTTTGGTAATTTCAATTTCATTTAAAATATAACTGCACCGGTGCTTTGTGGTGCATCGCTAATGTAAATAAAGAAACTCAATTGGGACCATTTAATAACATAGAAAATTGGGTCATTTTCATTATTGTCTAAATATTACATCTAAAAATTAACAACATCAACTCAAAAACTCTCTTAATATTTTAAGCTGCGCAAACTAAAATAGTGATCTCCTATTTTACAAACTAACCTAATAATAGATTATTGAACATCAAACCAAACCTTACGTGTTATAAAAAGAATTTTTTACAAATGCAATAAGGATAAAGAACTAAAATACTACCTAACCTCGATGAGGCATATACTAGAATAAGCATCTTCTTTATGGGGCACATGCACACCAACACATACAAACCAAAAAAATAAAATAAAACCATTGATAAACTAGAACAAATTCATTGTTGGGGCTCATTCAAAATGGGCAAGGATAACACCAATAGTTAAGTCAAAAATCCCTGAAATACTATAGAATAGAAGAACCAAGAGTAAATTATTAGTTTTGCGTAAAGCGATTAATTCTAATGTACACAACCCTCAGAGAGACATAAGGATAAAAATACCTTTCTTATTCCGTATGCAAGAACAAACTCATGCAAGAAACAAGGAAAGCCAACACTTTATCATCATTTTATCTTGAATAAGAATGCAGGACTTAAACAAAAACCATGGAGAATCGTAGAACGCTATAATCGTCTATATAGGAGGAGCGTCTGTAACAGATAAGATAAGTTGTATATATATATGTATATATATATATTTATCACTTGCCAACAGATCATCTCTCAAGGTCTGTGGACGCAATTATCTTCTGCATAGAAGGAGCGTCTGTATATCTAAAGATAAAAGATAAAAGATATATATATATATTCTATCGTCTTGTAATACTCAATAGTTCTTCCATTTCCTCTCGACCACTTTATAACTAACCAGCCAGTTTGTTTAGGAACACAATGGATGTTAGTGAAATTATTTTTACATTCTCCAATGAAGAGTATAGTGAGATGGGGTACTATTGTAATCATACAAAATAAGACGGACGTTTTATATCTTTCTAAGTAAAAAAGATTCATGTTTTGTAATCTTTTCATGACTTGTTGACTGATAGCAGTCATCTCTACTCTAGGAGATAATGACTTGTTGACTGACAGCAGTCCCCTCTGCTCTATAAGATCATGACTTTTTGACTGACAGCACTCACCTCTACTATAGGAGATCATGACTTGTTGACTGATAGAAGTCACCTATACTCTAGGAGATCATGACTTGTTGACTGATAGCAAACTTCTTTACTCTAGAAAATCATGACTTGTTGACTGATAGCAGTCACCTCTACTCTAGGAGATCATGACTTGTTGACTGATAGCAGTCACCTCTACTCTAGGAGATCATGACTTGTTGACTGATAGCAGTCACCTCTTTTCTAGTAGATCATGACTTGTTGACTGATAGCAGTCACCTCTACTCTAGGAGATCATGACTTGTTGACTGATAGCAGTCACCTCTAGGAGATCATGACTTGTTGACTGATAGCAGTCACCTCTACTCTAGGAGATCATGACTTGTTGACGGATAGCAGTCACCTCTACTCTAGGAGATCATGACTTGTTGACTGATAGCAGTCACCACCACTCTAGGAGATCATGACTTGTTGACTGATAGCAGTCACCTCTAAGAGATCATGACTTGTTGACTGATAGCAGTCAATTCTACTCTAGGAGATCATGACTTGTTGACTGATAGCAGTCACCTCTACTCTAGGAGATCATGACTTGTTGACTGATAGCAGTCACCTCTACTCTATGAGATCATGACTTGTTGACTGATAGCAATCACCTTTACTCTAGGAGATCATGACTTGTTGACTGGTTGCAGTCACCTCTACCCTAGGAGCTCATGACTTGTTGACTGATAGCAGTCACATCTACTCTAGGAGAGCATGAATTGTTGACTGATAGCAGTGACCTCAACTCTAGGAGATCATGACTTGTTGACTGATAGCAGTCACCTCAACTCCAGGAGATCATGCCATGTTGACTGATAGCAGTCACCTCTAGGAGATCATGACTTGTTGACTGATAGCAGTCACCTCTACTCTAGGAGATCATGACTTGTTGACTGATAGCAGTCACATCTACTCTAGGAGATCACGACTTGTTGACTGATAGCAGTCACCTCAACTCTAGGAGATCATGACTTGTTGACTGATAGCAGTCACCTCAACTCTAGGAGATCATGCAATGTTGACTGATAGCAGTCACCTCTAGGAGGTCATGACTTGTTGACTGATAGCAGTCACCTCTACTCTAGGAGATCATGACTTGTTGACTGATAGCAGTCACCTCTACTCTAGGAGATCATGACTTGTTGACTGATAGCAGTCACCTCTGCTCTAGAAGATCATGACTTGTTGACTGATAGCAGTCAGCTCTACTCTAGGAGATCATGACTTGTTGACTGATAGCAGTCACCTCTACTCTAGGAGATCAGGCCATGTTGACAGATAGCAGTCACCTCTACTCTAGGAGATCATGACTTGTTGACTGATAGCAGTCACCTCTACTCTAGAAGATCATGACTTGTTGACTGATAGCAGTCACCTCTGCTCTAGAAGATCATGACTTGTTGACTGATAGCAGTCACCTCTACTCTAGATGATCATGACTTGTTGACTGATAGCAGTCACCTCTACTCTAGGAGATCATAACTTGTTGACTGATAGCAGTCACCTCTACTCTAGAAGATCATGACTTGTTGACTGATAGCAGTCACCTCTACTCTAGAAGATCATGACTTGTTGACACGATAGCAGTCAGCTCCACTCTAGAAGATCCTGATTCGTTGACTGATAGCAGTCACCTCTACTCTAGGAGATCATGACTTGTTGACTGATAGCAGTCACTTCTACTCTAGGAGATCATGACTTGTTGACTGATAACAGTCACCTCTACTTTAGGAGATCATGACTTGTTGACTGATAGCAATCACCTCAACTCTAGGAGATCATGACCTGTTGACTGATAGCACTCACCTCTACTCTAGGAGATCATGACTTGTTGACTGACAGCACTCACCTCTACTCTAGGAGATTATGTCATTGCTGACGACCGATGTTTGAGAAAAATTTTTATTTTAAATTGTAGCTCAGAGCTAGCATAAAGTGTAGTTTACAAAAATGTTATATATTTCCTCATCATAGATTCATACACTCACTTTCTGCCGCTCTATAAATAAACCCATTACATTGGTGCGTACTATAATAGATGGGTTCAAGTAAGTTCATTCTTAAGTTTGTAAAGATAATGCAAACAATGTTTTAATTTGTGTGGGTTTATTTTAATTTACTTTCTACGATGTTAAATGATGGAAATAAAAAATGTTTTTCATGTTAGCAATGCACCACCAAGCACCGGTGCTGTTGTTTTAAATATGACACTAAAATGTTTCTTTACACAACTTAATTTGGACGATTTATGATGATCTCTTTTACTTCAAAACATGTTAATAATATTTATTATTTATTTTAACGACTCTTGATCTTAATTACTTGTGTGTCTTAGTTTTTGTATAAAAATAACAGAAAAATGATTGATAAATAAAACTCCCAGAACATATTATATTTTAAAATAGTAATTATTTTAAATTTGAAAAGAAATAATAAAAAGGTTTAAATTTATTTTAGCACATTTGTTTACTTAGCTGCTCGAGATGTACTATTAATCTCACATCCTTATCTATAATAGAGAACCAGTCTCATTCATACAAGTGCCATGTCACTTGATCTCGATCCCTATAAATAGGGATACAATGTCAATGAATTGTTAGGTTTAAGTCTAAGTCCAATGTGAACAAGTTATAACATAAATAAAAAGACAAACTATACTATAGTCAACAAATCTTATATCTTTTATCTTAGACATACAGACGCTCCTTCTATGAGAGATGATCTGTTGGCAAGTGAAGCAGCGGTCACAGGCCACGGCTATAGGGGTTCCACGCATTACCCCAGCCGCCTAACTATTGTCTAGTTAGGTAACCATTCGGAGCTGGGTGACTCGGGGACTCCTCAGGCCACGAGAACAAATCCTCACCTTCGTGTGGATTCGAACCCGTGACCATCGGTGTGACAGTCAAGAGCGCTACCTCTCGACCACCACGTCCCATATATGTTGCATATTAAACTTTTCTTTCTTGGCTACTAGAGTGAATCATTATTATATTACATAAAATGTTTATACATCACCTTGAGAGGATGTTACTAAACAAAGAAAGTTTTCCTTTAAGAGTTTTGTTAGGAAGCAAGTATAACACAATTAATTGATTAATTTTTTTTTTCTAAAAAATAGATGTGCTATGTCTAAAAAAAAAATTAAAAAAAAGAAAAGAAGAAAAGAGTCCTAAAGATGTGATACGTACTAAGGGAAAGTTGGAGGGATGATGTACACTAGCAATAAGTTTAATTTGAGAATTTGAAACTTATTTACGAATGTGGGATAAATGTGTGTGTTTTTTTTCTCGCTAATTCTGTCATTTTTTTTCTGCTTGGTAAGTTGCCACAAACGAACGATCCTATATAAAGAGGGTGGTGGCGATAGGGGGACAGTAACATTTTGAGAAGGAATAGCCAAAAGTTACAATTGACAAAACTTATAATTTTTTAAAAAAGCCTTTTACATGAGTTTTGAAAAGAAGATATAAATATTTGTAGTAATATAATTGTTTTTTTTAAAACACCTTCTCCTTGCAAACACATTTTTAACACATTTTGGTATTGTTAGAATAAAAATGTAATCCTTAGGCCAAACCATTGTTAGTGTGACAGTTTAAACCTTCAATTAGCTAAATATTGTTTTAGCTTACACCTTCAATTAGCTAAATATTGTTTTAGCTTAAACCTTCAATTAGCTTAATGTTGTTTTAGTTTAAACCTTCAATTAGCTAAATATTGTTTTAGCTTAAAACTTCATAAGTTAAATTTTGTTTTAGTTTAAACCTTCAATCAGCTAAATGTTGTTTTACTTTAGACCTTCAATTAGCTAAATATTGTTTTAGTTTAAACGTTCAATTAGCTAAATATTGTTTTAGTGCTTATGTTTCTGATATCTAAATATTGATTCAGTGCCTCAGTGCCTATGTTTCTTATATCTAAATATTGTTTTAGCTCTTATGTTTCTTATATCTAAATATTGTTTTAGCGCTTATTTTACTTATATCTAAATATTGTGTTAGTTCCTATGTTTCTTATATCTAAATATTGTTTTAGTTCTTGTGTTTCTTATATCTAAATATTGTTTTAGTTCTTATGTTTCTTATATCTAAATATTGTTTTAGTGCTTGTTTCTTATATCCAAAAATTGTTTTAGTTCTTATGTTTCTTATTTCTAAATATTGTTTTAGTTCTTTTGTTTCTTATATCTAAATATTGTTTTAGTGCTTATGTTTCTTATATCTAAATATTGTTTTAGTGCTTATGTTTCTTATATCTAAATATTGTTTTAGCGCTTATGTTTCTTATATCTAAATATTGTTTTGGTTCTTATTTATCTTATATTTAAATATTGTTTTAGTGCGTATGTTTCTTATATCTAAAAATATATTCACCGGGTTCATTAAAGCCTATTGTGTAATAAATTATAAAATGTACCGAAGAAGATTGGTTGATTTATGAAGAGATTCATGGTTAGTGAATAACCTTTTAAACATAAAATTTTAGAGGAAATACAAATGAACAAAAAGTAATATGAGATTATAGCATTAATAAATTAGAAAGCAACTTATTTATTTCTTATAAATCAATTAAACATTATACACAATTCAAAGCAGAACTCAGCAAAGGAGTTAAAACGGACAAAATAGTACAAGAAAAAAGAAAAGTGAATGTTACACCAAATTTGTTGATGTTGGGAGTAGAGGAAATAATTGCCTTCTTTCAAATAAGAAAACATAGGGGCTTACATCATAGGGACAGAGTAAAGTGATGGACGATCTTGGACAATCTGGAGTAAGGGACAGTTGTTCCACACTAGGACTATTTAGACATGTATGATAGATGGACAGTCTGGAGTAAGGCACAGTTGTTCCACACTAGGACTATTTAGACATGTATGATAGATGGACAGTCTGGAGTAAGGGACAGTTGTTCCACACTATGACTATTTAGACATGTATGATAGATGGACAGTCTGGAGTAAGGGACAGTTGTTCCACACTACGACTATTTAGACCTGTATGATAGACAGTCTGGAGTAAGGGACAGTTGTTCCACACTACGACTATTTAGACCTGTATGATAGATGGACGGTCTGGAGTAAGGGACAGTTGTTCCACACTACGACTATTTAGACCTGTATGATAGATCGACGGTCTGGAGTAAGGGACAGTTGTTCCACACTACGACTATTTAGACCTGTATGATAGACAGTCTGGAGTAAGGGACAGTTGTTCCACACTACGACTATTTAGACATGTATGATAGATGGACGGTCTGGAGTAAGGGACAGTTGTTCCACACTACGACTATTTAGACCTGTATGATAGATGGACAGTCTGGAGTAAGGGACAGTTGTTCCACAATATGACTATTTAGACCTGTATGATAGATGGGCAGTCTGGTGTAAGGGACAGTTGTTCCACACTACGACTATTTAGACCTGTATGATAGATGGACAGTCTGGAGTAAGGGACAGTTGTTCCACACTATGACTATTTAGACCTGTATGATAGATGGACAGTCTGGAGTAAGGGACAGTTGTTCCACACTACAACTATTTAGACATGTATGATAGAAGACAAGTTAGGGCGACTATTTATACGTGTATGATAGAAGACAAGTTAGGGCGACTATTTATACGTGTATGATAGAAGACAAGTTAAAGCGACTATTTATACGTGTAGGATGGGGAAAAGGAGTGAGAAAGAGAGTGAGTTTGAGAAACATCATGCGAGATAGAAAAGGAGAGAGAGAATTGGAAAGAGATAAATATATGGAGAGAGAGAGAGAGTTAGGGAGAAAAATATTGAGAACAAGAGATACAGAGAGAGAAAAGAGGAGAGAGAACGAGAGAGAAGAAGATATTAAGAAAAAGATTGAAATGAAAGAGAGTAAGGGAAAGAGAGAGAAAAAGAGATAATAAGAAAGAGGTGGAGACAAAGAGATACAGAGACAAAGAGAGAAAGAGAAGGAGAGGAAGAGAGAAACAGAAGGGATAATAGGAACGATAAATAAAAGGAGAGAGAAAGAGAAGGAGAGAGAAAGGGAAGAAAGATAAATAAAAGGAGAGAGAAAGAGAGAATAGAAGAGTTATCGAGACAGGGAAGGAGAAACAAGAGAGAGAAAGAGATAGTGAGAAGGAGATAGATTGAGAAAAAAGGGATAGAGAGAAGTACAGAAAATGAAAAAATAGAAATAAAGAGGACATGGTAAAAACAGAAAGAAAAGGAGAGAGAAAGACAGAGATAATGAGAAAGAAAAAGATAGAGAAAGTGAGAGAGAAAATACAAAGAGAAAGAGGGAGTGAAAGAATAAGAAAGAGATAGTGAGATAGAAGTAAAGAGAGAATAAGAGTAAGAGAAAAAGAAAAATAGAGAGAAGTAGAGAAGGAAACAGAGAAAGATCGACAGAAAGAGAATGAGAGAGACATACAAAGAGAGAAAAATATAGATAACGTAAGTGAGATAGAGAGAGGGAGAGTGAGAGAATGAGATAGAGATAAAAGGAGAGTGAGAAAGAAATAGAGAAAGAGGCAGAGAAAGAGATGAGAGAAAAAGGTAGAGAGAAAGAGTTAATGAGACAAAGACAAAGAAGTTGAAATGGAGAGAAAACAAGAGAAAGTAGTAGTGAGCAAGAGATAGAAAAAGAGAGAGAAAGAAAGAAAACGAAAGAGAGAAAGTTATAGTTATAAATAAAATAGTAAGAGAATGTGAAATAAATTAATATTGTTCAAAAGGTAGAGAAGGAGAGAGAGAAAAAGAGAGAAAGAAAAGAAGGGAAAAAAGGGATACTTAGAAACAGATAGATTGATAAAGAGAATGAGAGTGAGATAGAGAGAAATAGGATTGGGTAAGAGAGATGGAAAGAGAAAGTGGGAGATAGAGATAGAGAAAAAGAGAGAATTAGAGAGTTAGAGAAAGTGTGAGAAAGAAAGAGAGTGAAGAAGAGACGTAAAGAGAGAAATGTAGCGAGAACGATAGTGAATTAGATTGAGATAGAGAGAAATAGAAAGAGAATGACACATATAAGGAGATATAGAAAGAGAGAGAAATAGAGTGAGATAGAGAGCGATCGAGTGAAAGAAAAAAGAAATAGAAAGAGATGTTGAGAAAACGTGTGAGAATATATAGAGAAAGCGAGAGAGAGAGAGAAAGAGAATGAGAAAAAGATATAGTGAGAAATAGATAAAGAGAGAGAGAAAGAAAGGAAGAATGATATAGTAAAAACAGATAGAGAAAGAAGGAGACAGATATCGAGAGAAAGCAATAGAGAGCGATAGAGATAGTGAGAAAGTGATAGTGAGAAAAAGATCTAGAGAGGGAGAGAAAGATACATAGAGATAAAGTCATCTAGAGAGAAAGAGAGAGAAAGAGAGAGGAAGAGATGTAGAGAGAAAGATATCGTTGGGGAGATCGTTATCTGTTGATGTGTTCATGCGCTCACTCCAACGACCTGGGGAGATCGTTATCTGTTTATGTGTTCATCCTCTACTCTAGGAGATCATGACTTGTTGACTGATAGCAGTCACGTCTACTCTAGGAGATCATGACTTGTTGACTGATAGCAGTCACCGCTACTCTAAGAGATCATGACTTGTTGACTGATAGCAGTCATCTCTAATGTAAGAGATCATGACTTGTTGACTGATAGCAGTCACCTCTAATGTAAGAGATCATGACTTGTTGACTGACAGCAGTCACCTCTAATGTAAGAGATCGTGACTTGTTGACTGATAGCAGTCACCTCTAATGTAAGAGATCATGACTTGTTGACTGATAGCAGTCACCTCTAATGTAAGAGATCATGACATTGCTAACGTCCGATGTGTGAGAAAGGTGTTGGATTTTAACTTGTAGCTCGGAGATAGCATAAAGTATCGTTAGTTATTTGTCAATATTTCCTAATTATAGATTCATACACTCACTTTTTACCGCTCTATAAATAAACCCATCACATTGGTGCGTACTATAATAGATGGGTTCAATTAAGTTTATTCTTAGGTTGGTACAAATAATGTTTACAAAGTGGTGACCGGTTTATATTTATTTCAACTTACTTTTTATGTTTGTTTTTAAATGATGATAATGGAAATTGTTTTTCACGTTATCGATGCACCACCAAGCACCGATGCTTTTGTTTTCAAAATCAAAATAAATTTGATTTATCACAAAACTTACTTTGGACGATTACTTATAAGGTTTCTATTCTTAAAAACCATCTTTATTTATATCTTATTATATTTTAAAAGCTCTTAATGTTAATGACTTGTGTTTTGTTGTTCTTTGTATGAACCGATAAGAAATCATGTGTAGAAACTTAAAATACTAGGGGCCATTTGGATTTTGAAATAGGATTTATTTGGAGTTTAAAGCAACAATAAAATGAATAAATTTATTTTTAGCATGATTGCTTACTATACTGTTTGAGAAATTATATAACAAACCGTTTGTTTTTCTGAAGAGAAAACATTTTATTTTATTCAAGTGCTATGTCACATGATCTCGATCCCTATAAATAGGGATACAATGTCAACGAAATGAGTGGATTATCCTACATCAGATAAAACATGTGTTTCCTTCCAACAAACTCAGTTGACTGGTTTATAGAATAATTAAAATCAGCAACTTTTTGAAACCGAAGAGACAAAAGTTACAATTGTTTTTAAAAAGTTTTTTAAAAGCCAATCACATGAGTTTTACAAGTTAAATAATACTATTATTAATGTTTACACATAGAAGAGTTACATGCGGCTAGTAAACCGCAGAATGCAGATTTTGTGTCCAGGCACTGACAAGGTTAAACTTATTAGAATGACGTATGTGCTATTTTTGTAAATATGTGAAAAATAAAAGCTCTCCGGCCAACTTATTTTTGTAGACGACATCATGGCCTTGACCTTGAGAAGAAGCTGTAAATAAACAAACAGAATAATCAAGTGGAGCCAGATCAGCATTCTTCTCCACTTAAGCTGTCAAAAACCTGGTCTCCTGGATACACTTAATGTCAATCTGCATACCACTAATTTATTCTAACACAGTGGTAAGTGGCAAGTTTGTTACATGGACCAAGTAACTGAGTGTTGAATGAGTTAATGTATAAACACAGTGGTAAGTTTGTTACATGGACCAAGTGACTGAGTGTTGAATAAGTTTATGTAGTGTAGAAACACAGTGGTAAGTTTGTTACATGGACCAAGTGACTGAGTGTTCAATGAGTTAATGTATAAACACAGTGGTAAGTTTGTTAAATGGACCAAGTAACTGAGTGTTGAATGAGTTAATGTACAGTGGTAAGTTTGTTACATGGACCAAGTAACTGAGTGTTGAATGAGTTAATGTATAAACACAGTGGTAAGTTTGTTACATGGACCAAGTAACTGAGTGTTGAATGAGTTAATGTATAAACACAGTGATAAGTTTGTTACATGGACCAAGTGACTAAGTGTTGAATAAGTTTATGTATAAACACAGTGGTAAGTTTGTTACATGGACCAAGTGACTGAGTGTTGAATGAGTTAATGTATAAACACAGTGGTAAGTTTGTTACATGGACCAAGTAACTGAGTGTTGAATGAGTTAATGTATAAACACAGTGGTAAGTTTGTTACATGGACCAAGTGACTGAGTGTTGAATGAGTTAATGTACAGTGGTAAGTTTGTTACATGGATCAAGTAACTGAGTGTTTAATGAGTTAATGTATAAACACAGTGGTAAGTTTGTTACATGGACCAAGTGACTGAGTGTTGAATGAGTTAATGTACAGTGGTAAGTTTGTTACATGGACCAAGTAACTGAGTGTTGAATGAGTTAATGTATAAACACAGTGGTAAGTTTGTTACATGGACCATAGAATAAGAGAGGGAGTAGGCAGAAATTTTCAACTCATTGAGGGCGGTCCGTGTTCGTCGAGTCCCTTAACCAGAGAGTCTTCCGGTCTTCGGCGTTCCTAGCCGGGCATTGTTGGGTATAGGCCTGCTCCCACACCCAGCACCGGACCTGACAGTGAGGTCAAGTCCATCATAACATATAGGCCTGCTCCCACACCCAGCACCGGACTTGACAGTGAGGTCTAGCCCATCCTAACGTATAGGCCTGCTCTCACACCCAGCACCGGACCTGACAGTGAGGTCATGCCCATCATAACGTTTAGGCCTGCTCTCACACCCAGCACCGGACCACACGGTGAGGTCAAGCACATCTTAACGTTTAGGCCTGCTCCCATACCCAGCACCGGACTTGACGGTGAGGTCATGCCCATCATAACGTATAGGCCTGCTCCCACACCCAGCACCGGACCTGACAGTGACGTCATGCCAATCCTAACGTATAGGTCTGCTCCCACACCCAGCACCGGACCTGACTGTGAGGTCAAGCCCATCCTTCCGGTGCCTGCATTTGTCGTTAGCGCCATGGTTATTAGTTTGGGGCCGCAGTCACTTCCGCTACCCTACTCATCTCACAGGCCACGCAGAGGCTAACCACTTCTGGGAGGACAAGACTGAAGCGACTTTCTTCATGGACGCGGTCTACGAACTAGAAGATTCAGTCCCCCTACCCAAACAAAGGGAACGAATGCAAGTGGTCCCTGCTTGAGGGCCACAAGTAAGTTTTAACCCACCAGAATTACGTTTGACACTGGCAAATGCCGCGGTGACTAGGGCCAGCCCCGTTGAGCTTTTGCGAGACGAGACCCTGCGCACTGTCGAAGCCTATGGAGACAGCGTGGTAAAAATCTTTACAGACGGCTCACGTTTCAGAGATAGCAGAAGTGGATACGGTGTACTGATTTAATAGCCCCAGCCAGGACCCGACAGCGTTGAACTGTCGGGACCGTGTGGATCTACTAACAGTAGTCATGAAGCCGAACTTGAAGCGACACACAGGTGTTTGAAGGAAGTGCGCTGACGTCTAGCGAAGAGAAAGAGTTTCCCGACCATCGTGGTCTTCACCGATTCTCGGTTTTCGCTCGAGACCTTGGATCGATCCTCTCTGGAGGCCAAGACGTTAGGTGTCATTTGGAGACAGTAGGTCAAGGGTTTCCAAAGTCCGGCCCGCGAAGGAAATTTTACTGACCCGCGGCCTCATCTGAAATAATTAACTTACGTATTATTTTTTTAATAACATTAAATATAAAAGGTCGACAAGTTTTACCGATTTGAGTACGTCGAAAGATGGCAAAAGTCGATAACATTGTATTGTTTACCGATTATTAGACTTCAGTCTTAAAGACCGACAAGGGGAACAAATGTATTTGGTTCTGTTTGTTCTGCTGTCTATGAAGTTAAATTACAAAGTAAACAATATTTTTATTTATTACTGATGACTAACGCCATGGCTCGTGAACACAGTTGACTGCCAAAACTTGTCTGTAGCAAAGTCAGCTTAGTCAGGCTGGCTATGTTTTTAAACTTCACTCTATCATTCATAAAGAAGTTGTTTGTGCTAAACACATTTCATGTGATCGTGTCCTGATGCCAGTGATAAAGAAAATGAACTCTATTATAGGTATAATAATATAGGCTAGAATGGATTATATGAAATGAGACATGTGACAGGTTTAGGTATAATTATATAGGTTAGAAAGGATTATATGAAATGAGACATGTGACAGGTTTAGATATAATTATACAGAGTAGAAGGGATTATATGAAATGAGACATGTGACAGGTTTATGTATAATTATATAGGCTAGAAGGGATTATATGAAATGAGACATGTGTCAGGTTTAGGTATAATTATATAGGCTAGAAGGGATTATATGAAATGAGACATGTGACAGGTTTAGGTATAATTATATAGGCTAGAAGTTATTATATGAAATGAGACATGTCACAGGTTTAGGTATAATTATATAGGCTAGAAGGGATTATATGAATTGAGACATGTCACAGGTTTAGGTATAATTATATAGGTTAGAAGGGATTATTTGAAATGAGACATGTTGCAGGTTTAGGTATAATTATATAGGCTAGAAGGGATAAAGATTTGATTATTTATGGTTATAGATTTGGTTAAAATTATTTTTAGATCAAAACTTAAAATTATAAACGTATTTAATATTTTTCCAAACTTTTGTTCATCTGTGGAATTCCTTACTTCCCTTTTGTTATGGGCCGCGGTGGTCTAAGTAGTAGCGCTTTAGACTGCTGAACGGTGGGAAGAACTCTAGTCACGACTTCAAACCACGTTACTGGCAAGGCCCATGGGGCATTGTGCTAGCCACACAATCCCCTGCTCGTTAGTGGTGGCTTAATAACTTGTGAACGCTACTTCACTTGCCCTAGAGTCCGTCATGGACTGAAAAGGGGTTATTTTTTTTTATTTTTTTTTTTTTTTTTTTTTTTTTTTTTTGTGTGTCCAGATTACCAAAGTAATTACTATACACCTAGACACGAACATTTAATCTTATCAACATATCATGGACATTTTTAAACAAGGTCCTATATCGTCGCTTTAAACTTTTAGTTGCTTAAAACTGAGAAATAAATAACTTCTGGTTTCAGGAAAAAACATGGTATAAATTATTGAAAGAACAAAATTAAAAAGAAAAGTGAAACATAGTTCAGATATATATAATTTATACACACCAAATAAGTTTTAACCTATTATTGTACAAATTGGCAACAAATTTTGTTGGTAAATAAGGAAAATCAGTTTATAACGAGAGTGACACAGAGAGAAAAGGAAAAAGAAATATAGAAAAATTGAGACAGAGATTGAAATAAAAGAGAGTGATGGGAAAAAGTAGAAAAAAAGAAAGAGATAGAGAGAAAAAAATAGACAGACAAAGAGAGAGAAATTGAAAGAGAGAGAAGTAATAGTGAGAAAGTTAGAGGTACAAAATAGGGATATAGAGAGAACGAGATAAAGAGAGAAAGAAGGAGAGGAATAGAGAAATAGAAAAGGTAATGGAAAAGAGATCGAAAGAAAAAGAAAAGGAGACGGAAAGAGAGAGAGAAAGAGAAGGAGATAGAAAGAAAGAGAAAAAGAATTTGTGAGAAGGAGTTAGAGATACAGGAAAGGAGAGAGAAAAGAGATAAAGAGATATTGAGAAAGAGATAGAGAGAGAAAGTTAGAGAGAAAAAAAGAGAGAAAGGTAGAGATAGAAAAAGAAAGAGAATTAGAGTAAAATAGAGAGAGATAGAGAGAATAAAAAGGGTAATAAAGAGGAGAGGTTAAACAGAAAGAAAAGGAGAGAAAAAGAGAGAAAGTCATTATGAGAAAGTAAAAAGATGGAGAGAGTAAGAGAGAAAATAGAGAGAGAAAGGGAATGAGAGAAAGATATCGAGATAGGCTGAAAGAGAGAATCAGAGTGAGAGAAAGAAAGATAGAGAGAAGTAGAGATATAAATAGAGAAAGAGAGACAGAAAGAGAATGAGAGAGACATACAAAAAGAGAAAAATATAGAAAACGTAAGTGAGATAGAAGAGGGAGAGTGAGAGGATAAGATAGAGAGAAAAAGAGAGTGAGAAAGGAACAGAGAGAAAGAAATAAGAAAAAAAGTTAGAGAGAAAGACCAAGATAAAGAAATTGAAATTGAGAGAAACGATAGAAAGTGATATATATATAGAGAGAGAGACTGAGAAATTGAGAGAAACTATAGAAAGTGATATATATATAGAGAGAGAGACGAGACCAAGAAATTGAGAGAAACGATAGAAAGTGATATATAGAGAGAGACTGAGAAAAAGATGTTGAGGGAGAAAGAAGGAAAGAGAAGAAGATAAAAAGAAAATAAAAAAGAGAAAGAGAAAATGAGATAGAGATAGAGATGAACATAAACAGAAAGGGTAAGAAAGAGAGAAACTGAAGGAGAGGGAAAAAAGAGCGAAGGAAAAGGGAGTGAGGGAGAGAAAAAATAAAAAAACAGAGTAAGAAATATAAAAAAAGAATTAGATAAATAGAGAATGTGAGAGAGAGAGAGACATAGAGAGAGAGAGAAAGAGAGTGTGAGAGAGACATATATATATATAGAGAGAAAGATGGTGTGAGAGAGTACATAGAGAGAAAGATGGTGTGAGAGAGACATATATATAGAGAGAAAGAAGGTCTGAGAGAGACATAGAGAGATAAAATAAAGAACTTGAGCGGGATAGAGTAAGAAAGATTGAGAGAAAAAGAGAGCTAAAGTGGGCGAGAAAGAGAACGTGAGGGAGAAAGAATTGCGAGAAATAGTTAGAGAGATATATATAGTGATAAAGAGTTAGAGTGAGATAGAGACAAAGAGAGATCAAACGTTAAAACTAGAGATGGAAAGTTATATTGTTAAAGAAGATAGTGAGTGAATGGGCCATAAAGTAATAGTGTGAAAGTGGTAGAAAAAGAGAGAGAGAGAGATAAAGAGAAAAAGAGAAGAAGAGAAAACAAAAAAGAGAGATAATGAAAAAGAGATAGAGAGGTAAATAGAAGGAGAGTGAAAGATAGAGAGAAAAAGAAGGAGTGGGTAAGAGAGAGTGAAAGAGATGGTGAGAGAAAGATATAGTGAAAGAGTTAATGCGAGAGATAGAGAGTTAGAGAAAGAGAGAGAAAAAGATAATGAGAAAAAGATTGCGAGAGAAAGTTACAGAGAAAAGGAGTCAAAGAGATGTTAAAGAGAAAGAGAGGGAGAAAGTGAAAAAGAGACATAAAGAGAGAAATGGAGAGAGAACGATAGTGAAATAGATTGAGATAGAGACAAAGAGAAAGAGAGTAAGAGAAGACACATATAAAAAGAGATAGAAGGAAAGAAAGAAAGAAAAAAAGAGATGGCAACTGAGGTTGAGAGAA
Source organism: Radix auricularia (assembly GCA_002072015.1). Taxonomy (NCBI): domain Eukaryota; kingdom Metazoa; phylum Mollusca; class Gastropoda; family Lymnaeidae; genus Radix; species Radix auricularia. The sequence goes on along the minus strand of MUZC01004546.1, from coordinate 80,488 downwards.
ATAGAGAGAGAGAGTGAGAGAATATATAGAGAAAAATATAAGAAGAATGAGAAAAAGAGAAATAGATAGGTTGAGAGAAATTCAGAGAGAATGATATAATAACAAAGAGATAGAGAAAGAGGTAGACAGATATATCGAGATAAAGCGATAGTGAGAGAAAGAGATAGTGAGAAAGAGATATAGAAAGGGAGAAAGATATATAAAGAGAAAATAGAGAGAAAGTGATAGAGAGAAAGAGGGAGAAAAGAGAGAGAGAGAGAAAGAGAGATGAAGAGATATTTTGAGAAAAATGGTTAAAGAGAGGAGAGAAAAAGAAAGAGTTAATGACAGGGAGATGGAGATAGAAGAGAAGGAGAGAGAAAGAGAAAAGGGAGAGGGAAAGCGAGAGAGAGAAAGAGATAGAGTGACAGAGAAAGAAAAAGATCATTGTCGTTGAAAAATCGAATCTTAGGGAAAACTTTACAAATTTAAAGACTTTCTTTCCTATTCTCTGACGTGCAGTTTAATTGAACGCCGCACTTAAAAGCACCGCCATCGACCGACTTCATATTAGATTGTAAATGAAACGATTTTATAGGAATTATTAATTAGAAGATCATAATATAACTTTAACTTTGGTTCAATTAAATTGCAATTAAAAAATCAAACCAACACGACATTACTTATTTGCATTACTTACAATTTGTATTTCATGTTACTAAATATAATTTATAGAAAACATTATGTTGATTGAAATAATAGATTCGTATCTTAGTTATTTCCTATTCAGAAAACTATAAATTTAATATTATTATCGTCATGTATTCCTTTTCGTAACTGATAGGTAAATATTACAGTCGATGTTCTTTTACCAGTATTTTATGCAAGTGGCACGCCACTTGACTTCGATCTCTCTCATAAGAGATAGCATTTAAAATTATTGCAAGGATTCTCCTACCAACAGTAAATACTGAGTTAGTTTTTAAAACAGTTTCTTGCAAATTACTCTATATTTCTTCGATCTTAAATGTTCCAAATAACTATCTACTTGTAAATAACTTAGCATTGACTTTGTAATATCAAAGATTACATACCGAGTGATAATAGTATTGTTACTTTAAATCAACATTTCTAGAATCCTCATAAAACTGTCTAATTTCAAACAGAAATATTTTAATCTTTAGACGGATCAATATTTCAAACATACAGAATGACGTCATTTGTTTTATTTGAAGGATGTTAATAACAAGGATAATGGGGACTGTAAAGATTTTATAACTTTTATAATTCTTAGATACTGTCTCATGTTTTGTTGTGATCAGTTCTTTGATGTTGTTTATTTATGTGAACACATTTTTAACATAATGTTCTAAAGTATTAAGATCCTTTGACTTACGTAATTAACTCAGCTACATGTGAGCTAATATTGACTGGACAGCGGGAAACTTTAATAAATGTCCAACGATTTATTGATTTATTGACAGCAATTTTCTTTTGAAGTAAAGAGCCAACAGATGCTATGGACACAACTAACGAGAACTAAAAATGATAACGTTGAATGCCTACAAATCACTGCGCTAAGCTATAAACAACGGACAGACTTGAATATTTTTATTTATTTATAAATAAAGAACTGAGAAGATATTGTTATAATCCAACCCAAACTATACTAGGGGTAGGAAAATCTTAACAAATTCATTTACATTGTATCTCTTTTTAAAGATATCGATGTCAAGTGGCGTGCCGCTTGGTTACATACACATTAAAATTAACAGTGCCGAGTTGTGCATCCAGTGACAATTGTGTCAACAATGATACTGTGAGATAAGTACGATGTGATATCCTTCAATAGTGACTCCAAAAATGGTGTCAACAATGATACTGCGTGGCTTTCGTAAAGTGCAAGAGAATGACATACACAACCTAGCACAAATACTGTGGGCAGAACGTCTTCTATTAATTTTTGAAACTATTGCTCTCACCAAGCATTGTAGAACAATTATCACTGCCAATAGTTATTTAGTAGAATATCCCGTTTTTTAAGAACGGATTTAAAGGTTTCAAAAAGTCCTGCGGCACTACCGTTGTCAACGGTAACATTATCTAGCAACGTATCAACAACGAGTTTCTTATGGTCAAAGTAACAAACAACTAGATCTATAGCTAAATTATGTGTTACTGAAACATCAGTACTTACGTCTGTAATAACCGAACATTTCTGGTTTCTGCGCATCAGTTTTATATCCATTTTCTTGCTGCGCAATTCTATCTTAAATAACATATGACTATGACTCATGACTCAAGACTATCATGTAAAAAAATAAAATAATTGTTCATTTGTTTTGTTATACAGTCACACAAAATAAAATGCTGATTCATTGTTAATATTTTGTCACGTAATGTTTCTATTTATGTATTTTTTTTTTTTTTTTTTTTTTTTTTTTTTTTTTTTTTTCTTTACTTTATATAGAACTGAACCCACACGGATACTTCGAAAGATCTAGATAAATATATAGTATTAGTATTACTTTTTTAACTTGACAGACTATGGACCAAATAAATATTAGTATTATTCTATTTTGTTAGCCCAGTAGCCAGTAACACTGATAGGTTAGCTATATGATGTATATATATTTAACGTGGTGGTCGAGAGGTAGCGCTCTCGACTGTCATACCGATGGTCACGGGTTCGAATCCACACGAAAGTGAGGATTTGTTTTCGCGGCCTGAGGAGTCCCCGAGTCACCCAGCTCCGAATGGGTACCTAACTAGACAATAGTTAGGCGGCTGGGGTAATGCGTGGAACCCCTATAGCCGTGGCCTGTGACCGCTGCATCACTTGCCAACAGATCATCTCTCATGGTCTGTGGACGCAATTATCTTCTGCATAGAAGGAGCGTCTGTATATCTAAGATAAGATAAATGATATATTTTCGTATTATTAATTTTTCTGTTAACATAAAAAATATTTTGCATAGTGGTAGAGACGTCTTAATCATTCTTTTTTTTAGTAAACCTGGTTTAACAAAATCAAAATTATTCAAGTACAGCCACTTTATTCAGATAATGCTTTAGAGAGAAACAAAAATGAACCAGGAAATATTATTCTTTGTTTATCATCACTGTTAATAAATTAAAAATATAATATTTTACTATCCAAACTCCAAACTCCCAGCTCCTACTAAAGTAAAGCCAACTCAGGGGCGGATTAAGACTGCACGGGGCCCCGGGCTGCAATCAAACGGGGCCCTATCCAGGTAATAATTCTTAAAATAAAATGTTTGTTAACAGCTAATATAAGACTGTAACTAAATTTTAATAATGAAAAAAAAAACCAACACGAAGAAATAACTGTTGGATGTGTTCGCGGTAGTTATAATTGAGTGTGAAAAGAAAAAAAATATTTTCCCTTGGTGGGCGTTGAGTCCCTCAATAATAGGTTGAGAATCTTACATATTTTAGAACCGTTGGGGATAGGTATTAGACCCAACCAACGTATCTTAATTTAATTCTGTTAGGGACGCTAAGTTAACTTTGTAGGGACAAAGAGCAAAGTTTGAGACGCTGGTGAAAGGTCGCCTACAATTTATCAGGACGAAATGTAATATTTAGGCTAGACATTTTTGTAGGGATGCTACATTGTTTTTGCTGAGACAAAGTCTGATAGTCGATGTTGAAGGGGTCACCAAAAAGTTACTGGGACTTAAAGTCTGACCAGCCAGAAGAAAGTTGGCACAGGTACCACCCAGAACCATTAAGATTCTACCAATAGAATTGCTAGAAATGTAGGACAGACGCCGTCATGTCATGGCCATGGGTCCTTATATAATCTACCCAAACCTTAAGGCATTCTCTCGCTCTCAGAAGCACACAGATCACTCTTAGACCTAAGATGATAGGACTGTGAGGAGTTGTGAGCCTAGCTGAGAAGTCTGTTTTCAGGTTTCAGTAGTTACAGTTAGAATAGTTCAAATGTATTGTGTATAGGTTAAGGTTAAATGCTTATCAGTCGTGTGTATGTATTGATGTATTTATAGTCAGTTCAGGCTTGTCGATATTATTGTTTTCAGCTAGTAAAGTTAGTACTAGTAGGTTAGAATTTCTAAGTAACACTACAGAGGAGCGGACCAGGCAGAAGACGTGCTGGTGTTGAGAGGAAGGGACAAGGTGGCCTTGCCTCCCGTGTGAGAAGCATTGAAAGAGAGATCATCGCGCTGACCAACCTTAGCTGTCGCTCAGTACTAGTGGCATTGCGTGACCACGGACGGACGTCAGGGGAAGAGATCGCCCGATCTAACTGGGAGACGATACGCTTGACTGCGGAGCGGTTGAAGCAGCGACGATAGGCGACCCGTCAATCATCTACTCGACCCACCCCACTGACCAGGGAAGTCGGGTCATGTTCATAGATTTCCATAGTAATCTTTGTTGAGTGTTCATAGATTTATCTTAGTTAATTAGTTTGTCAAAGTACATATTGAGTATCTGTTTTTTAAGTTATTAAATGTCATTATTCTCTTTTATATTCACAGGGGCGTTTTTTGAGTTATTCGTATAGTCTTATAGTTAATCTTTGCTAGTGTAACTTATAGACCCAATAGAGCATAACTTATTTACTATTACTCCTACTCAGTAGGACAGCATGCAACAAGGAAAGAGTTGCTAACTATTAGTACAATCTAACCCTAGACAACTAGTCATACAGGTGCTGGTGTCTATACCCCTATAGACTCAGTCCTCAACAGTCACATTTCGACCTCTGGCCCTCTGGACACTCGCCAGACCCCGTGGCGCCAAAAAGCTTACCCGCCACACCTGGCTATAATATCGACCACCCTAAATTTCTGACAATATATATGTTTTAATAATACTAGAGAGAAATGTTTTTGAGCGAATACAGGCTTATTACTACGTTGTTATTAGAGATGGCAGACCACCAGCCTGCCTTCTTAGAAGATAATACATAAATTATACATACAAAGTTAAATTAAATTGAACTTAATACAAAATAATACAAAAATAAACGCACTTTAGTGACTTTAAACAAATTATAGTTATACTAGTTATAGTTATAGTATTAGTATAATAATAATAGAAATATCTTAATTCTAACTCTAAAGATATCTTAAGCCTAAATCTAAGACTAAGTCTAGTTGAGACTACTTGTCCTAATCCTTAAACTTAAACTAGTAAACTAGCCTTACTGAAAATGAGAATCTTAATCTTAGTAATAACCACAATACTTTTAAGGGCATTAACTTCAACCAAAACACATCCTAAAAATCATAGTAACATATCTATAGTTATAAACCACCACAACACTAAG
>MUZC01004546.1:61635-73188 GCA_002072015.1 Radix auricularia | reverse complement strand
GACCCTGGTAATTACAGACCTGTATCACTTACTAGTATCACATGTAAATTACTGGAACACATAATATATAGCAGAATAGTTAACCACCTTGACAAATATAATGCCCTATGCCCACACCAACATGGCTTTAGAAAGAACAGATCATGTGAAACACAATTGATAGGCCTAATAGATGATCTATCAAAAGGCTTAGATAATAATGATCAAATAGATACAATATTACTAGACTTCTCAAAAGCATTCGACAAAGTTCACCACCTTAGTTTACTCAAAAAACTTAAATACTTTGGAATCTCAGGTCCCTTACATCACTGGATCCAAGATTTCCTATTGGGTAGGGAGCAAACTGTAATAATTAATGGTTCTAAATCTACACCAATAAAGGTTAACTCAGGAGTTCCACAAGGAACTGTCCTAGGTCCCTTACTATTTTTAATTTATATAAATGACTTACCCAACAATATCTCAACAGGAACTAAAGTTAGGTTATTTGCTGATGATTGTATAATCTATAGAACAATCAAGTCAGAACAAGATAGCAAAATTTTACAAAAAGACTTAGATGAATTAATAAAATGGGAAACTAACTGGAGTATGTCCTTCCACCCAGAAAAATGTCAACTGCTAAGAGTAACAAAGAAAAAGAAACAAATAAATTCAAAATATTTCATTCATGGAAAAGAACTAACCCAAACTAAAGATGCGAAATACTTAGGAGTCATAATAAATGAGAAACTATCTTGGAATCCCCATGTCAATGAAGTTATTAAAAAATCAAACAAAACCTTAGGCTTTATGAAAAGAAACTTTTACAAATGTAACAAAGATATAAAACTAAAATGCTATCTCACCCTGGTGAGACCTATACTAGAATATGCATCTTCAGTATGGGACCCATCCACCAAAGAAAATATTGATAAGTTAGAACAAATACAAAAAAGAGCTGCCAGATTCATTACTGGAGAATATTCAAAACTGACAAGAGTAACACCATTAGTTAAATCATTAAACCTTGAAACACTAGAGGATAGAAGAACCAAGAGTAAATTAGTAATTATACATAAGGCAATTAATTCTAATTTAGAAATACAACACAAAGAAAACCTAATACAACCCTCAAATAGACATAAAGACAAAAACACCTTTCTTATTCCATATGCAAGAACAAACACATACAAGTTTTCTTTCTTTCCGTCCGGTATTCGGGCGTGGAATGGGTTGCCTGAAGAAACCAGGAAAGCCACCACTTTATCATCTTTTAAAACTCTAGTAAGAATACATGACTAAACACAAACCATAGAAATACGTAGGACGCAGTAATCTTCTGTACAGAAGGAGCGTCTGTAACATATAAGATAAGATAATACAACATGCCTTAAAATAATGAAGTAGTATATTTATAGTTAATAAAGAATAAAGAATATGTCTCACTTGAAATATAGTTCTTATTGACAGAGAGGGTAATGTTTATTGGATCTTTAAAACTCATCACTTTTATGATAGTTGTACCAACATAGAACAAATAGAATATGCAACAAAACTCATCACTTTTATAATAGTTGTACCAACATAGAACAAATAGAATATACAACAAAACTCATCACTTTTATGATAGTTGTACCAACATAGAACAAATAGAATTTACAACAAAACTCATCACTTTTATGATAGTTGTACCAACATGGAACAAATAGCATATACAACACAACGTTCTATCCTTGTAAACAGGTCAAATCAGTTGAAGGTCATTTGAATTTAGACGATACTTAAACTAAAAACAAATTATTACCTTATAAAGTTTTTTATATGTAAAACTGCTGATATTGTAAATTTATTATGTGTACCAATAAATCTAGACATATACCTGTCATTAGTCTTTATTAAAATATCAGCATATTTTACTCTTTGATGTCATTTAAAGACAATTACTTTTTTAATGTAACACGTTGGGGTGATAGGGGTTATCTCTGTCTGTTATCAATGTTCGGTTTTATGTCAGAAACGAATGGATAAGTTAGTGTTGGCTGTCTGTTAGTTTTGTCTGTTTGTAAAAGTTGCCTGTGTGTAAAGGTTGTCTGTGTGTAAAAGTTGTCTGTGTAAAAGTTGTCTGTGTGTAAAAGTTGTCTGTGTGTAAAAGTTGTCTGTGTGTAAAAGTTGTCTGTTTGTAAAAGTTGTCTGTGTAAAAGTTGTCTGTGTGTAAAAGTTGTCTGTTAATAAGTGTTGTCCGTCTGAATGTAAGAGTTGTCTGATTGTTAAATGGTCCTTTAGTTTGATAGTGTTATTTGATTGTTATTGTTGTTTCTGCCAGAAAAATTATAATACGGTACAAAATATCTGTTCAAAATTATATTGTTAAATGTATGTAAAACCATTTCCCAAGTTTGAACTCACATATACATAATAAGGAAAGTTTACACATTAAAGCCATTCTATTGTTATATTTGACGTGCAATTAAATGGTGTACTCTATAAACGCCGCACTAAAAAGCACCGCTATCGACATATTTAATATAAGGATGTAATTCAGACATCTTTAGTGGCATGATTTAAATAGAAGATAATAAAATTATTTTATTTAACTTCAGTTATATCTTAATATATACGTTTGTGTGACATAGCATTTTTTAAATGTATTTCTTATACTTTGTACTACATGTAACTAAATATTGTGGATAGAAATATTTAATTAGAAGAAACAAATACGTTTTCAGAATCATGGGTTATTTTAAAGTAAGAAAACTATACATTTGATATATTTGTCTTTATGTATTGATGTGTCTAATAAATTTCAATATATCCCACACTTTCGTCTTCATAAATTGTTTATCCAAGTGTCACGCCACTTAACTTCAATCTTCTTCAAAAGAGATAACATTTCAATGAAATGATAAGATTCTACTACCACATATTTCAATTAAAATAACATCTTGTCGTTGATTCATTGTGTTCGATTTTTAATATATATATGTATATATATATATATATATATATATATATATGACATATTATATATATATATTATGTATTTATTAGGGCTGCGAAAATTATCGATTAATATAACTATTATTAGGTACATTTTTTAACGATTAAAATTATTCTAATCAACAAAAGAAAGATTACAATTAATGAACATACTTTAAATACATGTACCGTTTAATTAATACATAATTAATAATTATCTATTATAAATGACTAATTACTGTGAGGTCATCGACAGCGATTGGTCCTTTAAACTCCAAAAGACAGCCACACTCAAAGAGAAAAAAAAATAATCTCATTGGCAAATTGATTACATTAACGCGGAAGTTCAAAACGAGTTATTTTTGGCGCAGTTGTATTTGGTCATCATTCTGTAAAATGTTCTCATCTTGAAGTGTTTCAATGAATAAATTTGTGCGGACCTTCATAATCAGTTCTATTTGATGCAGTATTTTGTTATCTTTCAGAACTGTGTTGCAATCTTGAAGTGTGTCAGTCCAGCTAATCACTACTGTTACTTCCTTTCCCCATGTCACCGAAACGACTGGGTTCCGTCGTCGATATTACAGATACTACGCAGCGTATTAATGCATGTAAATGAACTACCACACTGAAACATTACAGACATTTCACGAAGGGCCCCAGCCTTAAATCATAGAACAAGTATAACTCACATGCAATACTACAGTCACATATTGGCTATCAGATTTGTATTTAATGCGTTCCTTGGTGCAGGGAAACTGACTCAGCAGTTCTTCCTAGATGCATACGTCAAAGCTGAAGGCAACAGGCTTTATTTCATTCGACAAAACCAAACAAATATCAGGGTGGAAAATATATTGGTTTAATGATTTGTATTCATACAACAGCAGCCGATGAAGGTATTCATCCAGGAAAACCTGTTTTTCTTCCTTCCTCTTTTCAAGGAAGCCCCAGAAATACGGTTCAACACTACCAGGATCCAATGGCCATTCCTGAAGATATTAACCATTACCCTTTCGAGTTCTTAAGTGGACTATCACTATTAAAATGCCTCTAAATATCTTAAATTAAAAAATTAAACAATTATTATTCTAATATGAATTTCGAACACAAAACAAGGACTTCGTAATGGGAACCGATTAGTGGTACAATCGTTGAAACAACACATCATCATTACCAAAATACTCACAGGCCGTGAGATAGCGACATCCGTTTTATTCCAATACATTTCGTTTAACGGAGACGACAGTTTCCAATCAAACCATCAACAAGTCTCAAAGACAAACTTTAGTTAAAGTCGGCATATATTTGTAGAACCAGTCTTCTCTCATGGTTAAGTTTATGTTGGCTTCTCAGGTTTCCGTACTTCATCTGACGTGTCTGTAAAAGTTCTCAACGTGTAGGTCCAAGACAACTTAGTCAATGGTAGCTCTCAGCGTGTAGGACCAAAGAAAATTATTTAATGCTAGCTCTCAGCGTGTAGGACCAAGTCAACTTATTTAATGCTAGCTCTCAGCGTGTAGGACCAAGACAACTTAGTCAATGGTAGCTCTCAGCGTGTATGACCAAGACAACTTAGTCACTGGTAGCTCTCAGCGTGTAGGTCCAAGACAACTTAGTCAATGGTAGCTCTCAGCGTGTAGGACCAAAGCAACTTATTTAATGCTAGCTCTCAGCGTGTAGGACCAAGACAACTTAGTCAATGGTAGCTCTCAGCGTGTAGGACCAAGACAACTTAGTCAATGGTAGCTCTCAGCGTGTAGGACCAAGGCAACTAAGTCAATGGTAGCTCTCAGCGTGTAGGACCAAGGCAATTTAGTCAATGATAGCTCTCAGCGTGTAGGACCAAGACAACTTAGTCAATGGAAGCTCTCAGCGTGTAGGACCAAAGCAACTTATTTAATGCTAGCTCTCAGCGTGTAGGACCAAGACAACTTAGTCAATGGTAGCTCTCAGCGTGTAGGACTAAGACAACATAGTCAATGGTAGCTCTCAGCGTGTAGGACCAAGACAACTAAGTCAATGGTAGCTCTCAGCGTGTAGGACCAAGGCAACTTAGTCAATGATAGCTCTCAGCGTGTAGGACCAAGACAACTTAGTCAATGGTAGCTCTCAGCGTGTAGGACCAAGCCAACTTAGTCAATGGTAGCTCTCAGCGTGTAGGACCAAGTCAACTTAGTCACTGGTAGCTCTCAGCGTGTAGAACCAAGGCAACTTCGTCAATGGTAGCTCTCAGCGTGTAGGACCAAGTCAACTTCGTCAAAGGTAGCTCTCAGCGTGTAGGACCAAGACAACTTAGTCAATGGTAGCTCTCAGCGTGTAGGACCAAGGCAACTTAGTCAATGGTAGCTCTCAGCGTGTAGGACCAAGTCAACTTAGTCACTGGTAGCTCTCAGTGTGTAGGACCAAGGCAACTTCGTCAATGGTAGCTCTCAGCGTGTAGGACCAAGTTAACTTCGTCAAAGGTAGCTCTCAGCGTGTAGGACCAAGACAACTTAGTCAATGGTAGCTCTCAGCGTGTAGGACCAAGACAACTTAGTCAATGGTAGCTCTCAGCGTGTAGGACCAAGACAACTTAGTCAGTGGTAGCTCTCAGCGTGTAGGACCAAGGCAACTTAGTCAATGGTAGCTCTCAGCGTCTAGGACCAAGGCAACTTAGTCAATAATAGCTCTGAGCGTGTAGGACCAAGGCAAATTAGTCAATGTTGCTCTCAGCATGTAGGACCAAGGCAAATTAGTCAATGGTAGCTCTCAGCGTGTAGGACCAAGACAACTTAGTCAATGGTAGCTCTCAGCGTGTAGGTCCAAGTCAACTTAGTCAATGGTAGCTCTCAGCGTGTAGGACCAAGACAACTTAGTCAATGGTAGCTCTCAGCGTGTAGGACCAAGACAACTTAGTCAATGGTACCTCTCAACGTGTAGGACCAAGACAACTTAGTCAATGGTAGCTCTCAGCGTGTAGGACCAAGACAACTTAGTCAATGGTAGCTCTCAGCGTGTAGGACCAAGACAACTTAGTCAATGGTAGCTCTCAGCGTGTAGGACCAAGACAACTTAGTCAATGGTAGCTCTCAGCGTGTAGGACCAAGACAACTTAGTCAATGGTACCTCTCAACGTGTAGGACCAAGACAACTTAGTCAATGGTAGCTCTCAGCGTGTAGGACCAAGACAACTTAGTCAATGTTAGCTCTCAGCGTGTAGGACCAAGACAACTTAGTCAATGGTAGCTCTCAGCGTGTAGGACCAAGACAACTTAGTCAATGGTAGCTCTCAGCGTGTAGGACCAAGACAACTTAGTTAATGGTAGCGATGCATGCTTCACAAAAAATGTCGTCTTCAAGGAAATTCTTGATTATTTACAGTGACTTATATATACAGATGTCTTGAAAGATGATCCGAGGAATGGACGGATGAACAAATAGACGGATGGGTAGACAGATAGGTTAGCGGTTGGATAGACGGATGGGTAGACGGATTGGTTATCGGTTGGATAGACGGATGGGTTAGCGGTTGGATAGACGGATGTGTTAGCGGTTGGATAGACGGATGGATTAGCGGTTGGATAGACGGATGGGTAGACGGATGTGTAGACGGATGGGTAGACCGATGGGTTAGCGGTTGGATAGACGGATGGGTAGACGGATGGGTTAGCGGTTGGATAGACGGATGGGTTAGCGGTTGGATAGACGGATGGATTAGCGGTTGGATAGACGGATGGATTAGCGGTTGGATAGATGGATGGGTTAGCGGTTGGATAGACGGATGGGTAGACGGATGGATTAGCGGTTGGATAGACGGATGGATTAGCGGTTGGATAGACGGATGAATTAGCGGTTGGATAGACGGATGGATTAGCGGTTGGATAGACGGATGAGTAGACGGATGTGTAGACGGATGGGTAGACGGATGGGTAGACCGATGGGTTAGCGGTTGGATAGACGGATGGGTTAGCGGTTGGATAGACGGGTGGATTAGCGGTTGGATAGACGAATGGGTTAGCGGTTGGATAGACGGATGGGTAGACGGATGGGTTAGCGGTTGGATAGACGGATGGATATATAGACAGAACGATAGAGATAGATATTTAAATAGATATATGGATAGATTGATGGAGAATAAGATTGTTTTGCTGAATGGATGGATAGATAGATGTGTGGATTGATAAATAGAAGTATGGACTGATTGATATATAGACGGACAGATAAAATGATAGGAGGATATCGTAAAGAGAGTGGAAAAGAATAGACAAAACAATTTAAAAAGTAACGTTTCCTTTGAGGCTTGAAATAACTAAAGATGATTCCATTAGCAAGGAAGAATTATAGCACTTGGCTTGTCTTTAAGACATCTCTAAAAAGATTTTAATTAAGTTTAAATAGATTATTTTAAATGAAAGTGGTGAGATCACATTTAACAAGACATTGATATTGTGTCTCTAATTATAGATATCGAAATTAAGTGCTTAAGGCACTTGGAAAAAATATCAAAAGTTCCAAAAGAATGCACAGATAAACGTATGATCTTAACTATTTTATATACAAAGTTGTAATATCCTAAATTTCTTTGAATCTACATAAATGCAATCGTAAATCTGCTGTTAAAAACTAAGTTAAATAATTTGTATAAATTAATTATAAAATTATAAAACACAACATTTTGGTAAAACAGCTTACGAGTAAAATGTCTCAAATAACTTTTAATTACCTAGTAGTTATAGATCTATAAGATATTTAATAATAGATCTATATATAGAATCTATATTTAATAGTGTTGCATTTTAATTTTTTTTAAGTTACTTTAAAATCGGTGCTGTATTGTGCGTCGCTGAAAAGAAATATTATTTTAATGCACGCCTTATGTGACAACATGACGTCATTAGATTATTTGTTTTGCTTCTACAGAGTGTAAAATTCTATTATCCATTGATATCATTATTATGAGGTGTAAGGTTTGTAAAGACATGATCTGTTATCTGTTACAAGGAAGACGATATTGCTTACATTTTTGTTTACTTGACAATTTAGTCTGGCTTTCCACGCATGTTATTCACAGTATTTTTTTTTTTTTTTTTCAAATTGTCCTTCTTGTTGAGAAAATCTTACGTACAAATGTTAGGAATATGTACCCTGCGTCTGATAGAGAGACAACGGCTGAGGTCAAGGACAGAAGTTTATTGTTTCCTCTGCTACCTAATTGTTCTCTTTATTTAAAAAAAAAATCTCTTTATATTAAATCCCTTCAAATAGAAACACAACTTAAAAACATTTCTTTTGATCAACGAAGTTAAAACACCAAGACATTATGGTTTACTTTGATCAACGAAGGTAAAACTATAAGACATCATGGTTTACTTTGATCAACGAAGGTAAAACACCAAGACATTATGGTTTACTTTGATCAACGAAGGTAAAACACCAAGACATTATGGTTTACTTTGATCAACGAAGATAAAACACCTAGTCATTATGGCTTACTTTGATCAACGAAGGTAAAACACCTAGACATTATGGTTTACTTTGATCAACGAAGGTAAAACACCTAGACATTATGGTTTACTTTGATCAACGAAGGTAAAACACCAAGACATCATGGTTTACTTTGATCAACGCAGGTAAAACACCAAGACATTATGGTTTACTTTGATCAACGAAGGTAAAACACCAAGACATTATGGTTTACTTTGATCAACGAAGGTAAAACACCAAGACATTATGGTTTACTTTAATAAACGAAGGTAAAACACCTGGACATTATGGTTTACTTTGATCAACGAAGGTAAAACACCAAGACATTATGGTTTAATTCGTTTATTCTTATGAAGAAACAAAATCAGTTTACACTTGTTATTTTAACAATACAAATGAGCTGATTATTTTTTTTTCATGATAATCAATCTACAATAACAATAAATTTGTATTTTATATAGCTAACATAGAAATCTTTATTTAACCTCCAGTGTCTTCTTTCTTGTCTTCATCTAACAAACTGGCAGGAAATGATTAGTAACATAGCAAGTATCTATTCATGTTGACAACAAAGAGAAACCATTTTAATTAACATATTAAGTATCCGTTGTTGTTGTTCGTCCATCGAATCGACGAGGACCATCCGAGGGTTGCGGAGAATGGTTTGCCTATGTGTGCGCAGATGGCTGACAAGACCGATCCTGGCAGGGGACTTTGGGGAAAAGAAGGGACATGGGATGAGTGGGTTGTCTCTTGGAGGGTTGACAGTAGGGGCCTCTTCTTTTCTGCGGCGTAAATCATTTTTGCCTCGCATGTCCTGGCACCTTCGTGGATGGATTGGCGCCAGGTGGACCAGTCCAATGCAGCTTCCTCCCACGTGCCTGGGCTTATTGCATGGGACCGCTGGCCATGCTGGAGCTCGCCATAGAATAGTCATTTTGGTAGTCTCTCATTTGGCATTCAGGTTAGGTGCCCTGCCAAGCATCAGGAGGGTGAAGATGCTGTGGAGGCCAGCTTTGGTTAGTACCATGGTGTCTTGATTTTTGTCCTGCCTCTTTATACCCAGGATCTTCCTGAGGCTTGTTGTGAGAAAGTGGTTCAGCTTTTTAGCATGACGTTTATATACGGTCCATGTTTCGCATGCATAAAGCAGTGTAGAAAGAACCACTGCCCTATATACTTTTACTTTGGTCTGGGTGGTAATGCCACTTCTGTTCCAGACATTCGGGTAAAACCTGTTAAAACTGGAGCTGGCCCTGGCAATTATGACATTCACTTCGTCATCGATGGTGACATTTTGTGACAGTGTGCTGCCTAGGTATGTGAAGCGTTTCACTGCGTTGAGTTTCTGGTTGTTGACAGTGATGATGGGCTCAACATAAGGCATTCCAGGCGTGGGTTGATAAAGGACTTCAGTCTTCTTTGTGTTAATTGTCAGACCAAAGTTAGTGCAGGCGCTGGAGAACAGGCTAACACTGCATTTTATGTCATCCTTTTAAGGCAGCATTGAGGGCACAGTCGTCTGCAAAGAGCAGGTCCCTGATTGTGTCTGTCCTGACCTTGGTTTTTGCCTGAAGCCTCCGAAGGTTGAACAGTTTGCCATCCGTATGGTGCCTCAGCTTAACACCAACATCTTCGTTTCTGAAGGCCTCTGTCAGCATGGCAGAGAACATGATGCTGAATAGCGTTGGGGCCAGGACGCATCCCTGCTTGACACCGTTTTTGACAGGAAAATGGTCAGATGACTCTCCTCTGTCCTGGACTCTGGCCTGCATGCCCTCGTGGAATTGTTGAACCAAGGAAATGAATTTGGTTGGGCAACCATACTTCTCCATGATCTTCCACAAACCCTCTCTGCCAACTGTGTCGAATGCCTTGGTTAGGTCAACATAGGTGGAGAAAAGGTCAGAGTTCTGCTCCTGGCATTTCTCTTGTAGTTGCCTGGCAGCAAAAATCATGTCAATGGTTCCTCGCTCTCTTCGGAAGCCACACTGGCTTTCAGGCAGGAGACCTTGGTCAAGATGAGCTGTGAGGCGGTTTAGCAGGATTCTGGCTAGGATCTTTCCAGCGATAGAAAGCAGGGATATGCCTCTGTGGTTGTCACAAACCAGTCTATTTCCCTTTCCTTTACAAAGATACTGTCAGATAGAGAAGTAGAGAGAAAGAGAGTGAGTTTGTATAATATACTGCCAGATAGAGAAGGAGAGAGAAAGAGAATGAGTTTGTATAATATACTGCCAGATAGAGAAGGGGAAAGAAAGAGAATGAGTTTTATAATATACTGCCAGATAGAGAAGGAGAGAGAAAGAGAGTGAGTTTGTATAATATACTGCCAGATAGAGAAGGAGAGAGAAAGAGAGTGAGTTTGTATAATATACTGCCATATAGGGAAGGAGAGAGAAAGAGAGTGAGTTTGTATAAAAGAGTGCTAGATAGAGAAGGAGAGAGAAAAGAGTGAGTTTGTATAATATACTGCCAAATAGAGAAGGAGAGAGAAAGAGAGTGAGTTTGTATAATATACTGCCAGATAGAGAAGGAGAGAGAAAGAGAATGAGTTTGTATAATATACTGCCAGATAGAGAAGGAGAGAGAAAGAAAATGAGTTTGTATAATATACTGCCAGATAGAGAAGGAGAGAGAAAGAGAGTGAGTTTGTATAATATACTGCCAGATAGAGAAGGAGAGAGAAAGTGAGTGAGTTTGTATAATATACTGCCAGATAGAGAAGGAGAGAGAAAGAGAATGAGTTTGTATAATATACTGCCAGATAGAGAAGGGGAAAGAAAGAGAGTGAGTTTGTATAATATACTGCCAGATAGAGAAGGAGAGAAAAAGAGAGTGAGTTTGTATAATATACTGCCTGATAGAGAAAGAGAGAGAAAGAGAGTGAGTTTGTATAAAAGAGTGCTTGATAGAGAAGGAGAGAGAAAGAGAGTGAGTTTGTATAATATAGTGCCAGATAGAGAAGGAGAGAGAAAGAGAATGAGTTTGTATAATATACTGCCAGATAGAGAAGGAGAGAGAAAGAGAATGAGTTTTTATAATATACTGCCAGATAGAGAAGGAGAAAGAAAGAGAGTGAGTTTGTATAATATACTGCCAGATAGAGAAGGAGAGAGAAAGAGA
>MUZC01004546.1:27329-46116 GCA_002072015.1 Radix auricularia | reverse complement strand
GTCCATCGAATCGACGAGGACCATCCGAGGGTTGCGGAGAATGGTTTGCCTATGTGTGCGCAGATGGCTGACAAGACCGATCCTGGCACGGGACTTTGGGGAACAGAAGGGACATGGGATGAGTAGGTTGTCTCTTGGAGGGTTGACAGTAGGGGCCTCTTCTTTTCTGCGGCGTAAATCCTTTTTGCCTCGCATGTCCTGGCACCTTCGTGGATGGATTGGCGCCAGGTGGACCAGTCCAGTGCAGCTTCCTCCCACGTGCCTGGGCTTATTGCGTGGGACCGCTGGCCATGCTGGAGCTCGCCATAGAATAGTCATTTTGGTAGTCTCTCATTTGGCATTCAGGTTAGGTGCCCTGCCAAGCATCAGGAGGGTGAATATGCTGGGGAGGCCAGCATTGGTTAGTACCATGGTGTCTGGAGTTTTGTCCTGCCTCTTTATACCAAGGATCTTCCTGAGGCTTGTTGTGAGAAAGTGGTTGAGCTTTTTAGCATGGTGTTTATATACGGTCCATGTTTCGCATGCATAAAGCAGTGTAGAAAGAACCACTGCCCTATATACTTTCACTTTGGTCTGGATGGTAATGCCTCTTCTGTTCCAGACATTCGGGTAAAACCTGTTAAAACTGGAGCTGGCCCTGGCAATTATGACATTCACTTCGTCATCGATGGTGACATTTTGTGACAGTGTGCTGCCTAGGTATGTGAAGCGTTTCACTGCGTTGGGTTTCTGGTTGTTGACAGTGATGTTGGGCTCAAAATAAGGCTTTCCAAGCACCGATTGATAAAGGATTTCAGTCTTCTTTATGGTAATTGTCAGACCAAAGTTAGTGCAGGCGCTGGAGAACAAGTTAACACTGCGTTTCATGTCATCAGGCAGCATTGAGGGCACAATCGTCTGCAAAAAGCAGGTCCTGATTGTGTCTGTCCTGACCTTGGTTTTCGCCTGAAGCCTCCGAAGGTTGAACAGTTTGCCATCCGTACGGTACCTCAGCTTAACACCAACATCCTCGTTTCTGAAGGCCTCTGTCAGCATGCAGAAAAGATGATACTAATTAGCGTTGGTGCCAGGACGCATCCCTGCTTGACACCGTTTGTGACAGGAAAAGGGTCAGATGACTCTCCTCTGTTCTGGACTCTGGCCTGCATACGTTCGTGGAATTGTTGAGCCAAGGAAATTAATTTGCTCGGGAAACCATACTTGGCAATAAGTATCTACTCTTGTAGACAAGAGAGGAAAGTTCATTATACAATATACATTGTCTATAACTTAGTAATTTTTACAAATTACTCCATATACCAAAGACAGGTATTTGTTCTGAGTGGGACTAAGGCTTTAACTGGGGTAGGAGAATTTTAATATTTCAATGACATTGTATCCCTTTATATAGGGATCGAGATCAAGTGAAATAGCACTTGAATAAAATAGACTGGCTCGTATTCCGTACAGGAAAACTTATTGTAGCAAAAGTATGTGGACAGTAAAGTTAGCACATATGCTTAAATAATTGAATATATTTTATAGTTTCTTTTCAAGTCGAAATAAATATTATGTTAAAACACTTATTTGTCCTTGTAATTGTGTCTATACATTTTTAATTTTTCGGTTATACAAAAGATCTGGGAAACACAGGTCATTAATATTAATAGTAGTAAAAAAAATTAAATAATCATTTATAAGTATGTTTTTTAAAGAAAAATGATTCTTATCTTTAATTGTCAAAAGTAAGTTTTGTAAGGAGCATAATAAATCTGTTTTTTTTTAAAATATTTTTTTAAAGCACTGGTGCTTGATGGTGCATCGCTAACGTGAAAAAACAATTCCATCGTACAATAACACAGAAAGTAAATTGAAATAAACCCAAGCAGCCTACAACATTGTTAACATTATCTGTACCAACCTAAGAATAAACTTAATTGAACCCATCTATTATAGTACGCACCAATGTGATGGATTTACTTATAGAGCGGTAGAAAGTGAGAGTATGAATTAATAAAGAAAAAATATATTAGTCTAACCTAATATTTGTAAACTATACTTTATGCAATCTCCAAGCTCTCCTATAAAATCCAACACTTTTCTCAAACATCGGACGTTAGTAATGTCATAACTTGGGCTGGGCAATAGTAGAGGTGACTGCTTTAATGATAATATTTTTAAAAAAAAAAACACATTTATTTTTAGTGTAATTTATGTTTATGTCATATGTAACGTAAAAAAGGGACGTAGCCAGTTGTAACAGGATGGTCCGTTCTTACACCAATGTAACATGGATGACCGGTTCTGACCCAAATTATGTAACAGTGTGCTCCGTTTCTCACTTTGCGAACGTTAATTGACAGCAATCTCTTCCACACCACAATAACATTGAAGTCCTTGTTCTTTGTAAACAAAGAAATCTTTAATGCCGCAACTTAACGTATGTACACTTTCTACAAAAAGAAGTTATCAGTCTCAACACAGCACAGCCATCTCTCTCTCTCTCTCTCTCTCTGTGTTCTCATGAACATTCACCCGTGACCTTTTCTTGGCCTCCTTTTGACCATGACACACCACACATTTTCACGTGACATCCACCCCCCTCCTTCAAAAAAAAATGTTTTGCCAAAAAACATTTTTGGGTCATAACAAAAAAATTAGACAGCAATTTGAAAATAACGTTGTCTTTAACACTCACAACAAAAGTTTAACATTACAGAGGCGTTAATGGGTTGTCACGCTTAAGCTGTCTCAACAATACTATATCTGTTTTTACAGTCTATTTATAGCTAGAAATATTAAGCATAAAATGCACAATAAACATTGTTTTTACAACAAGTCAAAAAATATTTTAAAATCTGACTGATGGATATAATCATCAGCTATGCTTGTCCATACTATACTATATTTAATTCATGCTATTTTGAATCAACTTTAGGACATATAGATAATTAAATTATAATATGCGGTGATCTCACATGTTCCTTTATGGATACAAAGTAATTTAATCTGCTCTTAGCTGAAATAATGTATAACATTGATTACAAAGTTAATCCACAGAAAATTATGTTATAAAAATAACATTACAATGGGTATTAATTCAAAATAATAGTTCGTCAATGCTTCATCAGTCTCTTAAAGGTTCGGTAATTCACTAATCACAAACATCAGTGTTTCTGTTGACAATATCAAGTTCAGCATCTTGAATAAGTCGGTTGGCTTCTGTTTTCCTTCTTTTTTATTGAGTGTCTTTATTTGTTATCAATCTGCTAAGTACGTCAGCAACCACGTTGTCCGTTCCTTTGACGGATTTGATATGAAATTTGTAATCTTTGAATAAGTCGTTTGGCTTTTGAGATAGCATGTTTGCTTCCAAATAGTTTAAAAAAGTTTGATTAGATGAGTCATAATCATGATAAATTTTTATCTGACAGTTACTGTCTGCTTCAATGTTTCTGATTCTGTGTCCTTTACGACCAATTAATTTTCCTACTATAGATGATTTTACGTTAATTGTCTCAGACTCATTATTACTATTTCTGTGATTCCAATATTCATCTCTTCTGCCATGTCTATGATTAACAATAGTGGTCACAATATTACCAGAGTTTGATTTTTCTGTTTTTATTTCTTCTTTTCTGAGTTTCATTTGTATTTTATGTATTGTTTTGCCTTCTCCTAGAGGTTTCTTGAAGTTTTGTTTTGATGTACATTGATTTCCTAAGAGTATGGTGTCTTTAACTTCAGTCTCTAATTCTTCTTTTCTTTTCATTGAGGCTATGTTTTGTAAACTAGCACATATTTGAGTATTGTTTTCGTGCCATTCTTTATACATTTCATCTGTATAATCAACAACACCTTCAATGTTGCCTATAATTAGGTCGCAAATTGCATCCTTTAGAACTCTTGCTCTAACTTCACCATGAAACCAGGGTGTGTTGATGTTGATTATAGCAGTTGGGCACTCTATTTTTGTTCCATCGCCCATCGTTAGTGTGTCTGTTTTGCCATCATAATCTTCTTTTTCTACTATCTTGCTGTGTGCCACAATTGTTGTGCAGCCTGAGTCCCGTAGACACGTGCATTTTTTGTTGTTGACATAAACGGGGAAAAATTTAAGTCGTCCTTGGCTATTAATAGCTGCCACGGTATCACTGACACGTGTGTCTTCTCGATTTATTTTCTTCTTACTGTCCAAGTTTTGTTCATCATTTTTTCCATATTTTTTATTATAATTTCTGTTTCTTGAATAAAAGTCATATCTGCCTCTCCATGCTTTTTTGTTTTGATCACAATCTCTATAGTTTAAATTGTGATTATGTCTTCCTCTCCAAGATTTTTTGTTTTCTCTTTCAAATTGACCCTGTCCATAACTTGTTTCTATGTTGTTTCGTGTTGGGCTGACCTTGGGTGAAGTCTGTCCTTTGTTGAAATAACAGTGTCTTGCAAGGTGACCTCTCTTGCCGCAGTAGTAGCAAATGATTTCTGGTTTGTTGTTTTGGACTGTTGCCAAGAAATCATGTCTTTTGTCCATTTCAACTTCGGGATGTGAGTCCTTGAATGTTCTTAGAGAATTTGTTAGTTCTGTCTGGGTTCGAATTTTCTTGTCAGCTAAATAAGTGAATAATGCTGGTGTTGCGTTCTCCAAAAATTTATCTATTAAAACCATGTCCAGTATGGCTCTGGGATCGTTGGTGTCCATGGCTGCCAGCTCTAGCCATTTTGTCAGTTTTACTTGCGCTTCGTGCACAATTATTTGTGGGTCTTTGTCCCTTTTTATTCTGATTTCGTGAAATTCTCTTCTGTAGTCATTTTCAGATTTTCCAAAATGGAATAATAGGGCCTTTTTTACATTTTTGTAAATGTTCCTATCATTTTTTGCTATAATGTTATATGCCTCAAAAGCTTCGCCTGTAAGTTTTGTCATAAGCTGTGTAGGCCAATTTGTCTCTTCAACTCCCTTTACATCCATAACTGATTCAAAGTAGTCCAAATAAACATCTATCTTCTCGTTTTTGCTATCATATTTCCTAACTTTAATTATTTCGTTTGTTGTTGGCCTTGCGTTTGTGTTGTTACCTGGATTGTGATCTCTTTCCTGTAAATCAATCTGTAACTTCAGATTTTCATTTTTCAGTTGCTCCACTTCCAATCTTGCATTTCTTTCTTCTCTTTCTATTTCTCGTCTTGCATTTCTTTCTTCTCTTTCAATAGCTTGCTTTTCTTTTTCATCTTCTTTGGCTACTTTTACTTTCTCTTCAACGAATTCACGTAGTTCTTTGCCATGTAGTCCATATTTTTCAGCTATGGCGGTAAATTTTTCATAATAATCCATTTTGAATTTGTTCACTTTAGGTGTCACTGAATTTCACTTATATTACACAATGTACACTTGTTGAATTTATTAATAAGTATCACACCGAAATTTGATTTAGATAATCCTTTAGGAATGGTCTTGATCACAATTGTTTTCCGAAAGAATGTAGCTTTCACTTCTGACACTTCAATGTAACACACAGTTTATGTAACGTGGGGATCGCTTCTGTCACTAAGCGCCCACTTCTGACACCAATGTAACAGGATGGTCCGTTCTTACACCAATGTAACATGGATGACCGGTTCTGACCCAAATTATGTAACAATGTGCTCCGTTTCTCACTTTGCGAACGTTAATTGACAGCAATCTCTTCCACACCACAATGACATTGAAGTCCTTGTTCTTTGTAAACAAAGAAATTTTTAATGCCGCAACTTAACGTATGTACACTTTCTACAAAAAGAATATATCAGTCCCAACACAGCACAGCCATCTCTCTCTCTCTCTGTGTTCTCGTGAACATTCACCCGTGACCTTTTCTTGGCCTCCTTTTGACCATGACACACAGCACATTTTCACGTGACACCAGTGTGTATTTGTACATGTTGTCAATATATTAGTGTGTACTTGTTACCTCCCTTTGCCCTATTAAAACATTTTTTTAATTCTAGTAAAATTGAGTCAATAATAAAAATGACAAAATATTTAAATTTAAAAATATCAGCTTTTGAAAAGATTTCACTTACAACGTCTTATATACTGTTAATTTACTTTATATTTGTTTATGTCGTTATATTAGTGTGAACTTGTTACCTCCCTTTGCCCTATTAAAACAATTTTTTTATTCTAGTTAAATTGAGTCAATAATAAAAATGACAAAATTTAGGAAGTACAAACTTTACGTAATAGAAAAGATTTCACTTACAACGTCTTATATACTGTTAATTTACTTTATATTTGTTTATGATATGTAAGTTTCGGTGGGGTGGGGTGGGGTGGGGTGGGTGGGGGGCATGGTAGTTGAGCGACATGCGAGCTCAGCTGGCGTAGAAGGGGTCGGTGATAAAAAATATGAGAAGAAAACTAATACAAGAGTTTTGAAAGCAATAATCCTCTGTAATATAAAAGTGTTGAAAGCAAAAATCATCTTTAATACAAGAGTGTAGAAAGCAATTATCGTCTTCAATACAAAAGTGTAGAAGGCTATAATCTTCTGTAATACAAGAGTGTAGAAAGCAAAAATCCTCTGTAAAGTACGGTCTTCTGTAATGTCCACAGGTCACTCCCACTCGTTCTACTTTAACTTTCCCAACGTTCGGAACTCCTAACTCTAAACTTTGAATTTTTATTTGATATTCCATTCAGTTAATTACTGTAAGACTTAATTGTGTGAAATAGTTTTATTTACTTCTGTGTGGAATTCCGATTTTTTTCCCAAGAAACTACCACACATAAGGATCTCTGAAATAAATGTCTTCCGTGTAGGACGCAATAATCTTCTGAAAAAAAGGAGCTTCTATAAAAGATAAGATAATATATTTTAGTATATTTAAAGAAACGATCAATTAAATATGTAACATTTAAGAAACAAATTTAAATTTCTTTTAAATCATTACACACTTGCACAAAAAGACAACTCTACAGTTATTATCCGAAGAAGGTACCATGCCATCAGATTATTCTAGAAATATCTACATGTTGTTTATTTATTTTTTAATGTATTTTTTAATTATTTTTTAAGAGAAGCTTTATTGTTTATCTACCCGTTAATCCACAACATCCACTCCTTTACTGCTTATAATAATAATAAAACCACATTTCTGTAATTGATTAGGGTAGCTGATGTATTGAGTATACCGTATTTTTATTTATGTAGTTAATATGCTATGAATGTTTTTTTTAAATTTATATAATAATTTTTGTTTCCATGTAAAGCGCTCTGAGCCTGGCTCCTTGCTGGGATACAGCGCTATACAAATCATCATTTTATTATTATTATTATTATTATATTTTTGGGGGCTACCTAATACACAAATGAAAATTGATGCCTTGGGTAGAGGGGATTTGGGATATTTTATGTTTAAAGACAGACGTAAAATCGCAAGGTTTGGGCTTAAATTTACCCTGCTTGTTTAGTTTAAGCTTTGCAAAAATAATATATCAGTGGCTAAGAAATAGTGTTGTTGCCACCCAGGGTTCGACTATACTTATTAGCCCAACTCTTCAAGCAATGTATTTAACACCTATACATTCCATTTTCTTATTTAAATCCCTGATCAATTACTTCCAATACACCTCTTCTTTATGTCAGTTCATGGATAAATCGATTTAAAACACTCATTTGTATTAGGTAAGCACATGTAAGCACATAAGGTAAAAAATCTTGCACATAACGAATATTTGCAAATGTTTTTATGACAAATCACTTATTAAATGCTTTAAATGCTGTTCCGTGTGCATTTTGACCTTTTAGAAATGTAATGTTATGTAATTTTGATGTTTTTATTAGCCCGTACAAAATTTGTCTCCATCCGAATGTATACGCAGTTCTATAAAAACTTAAATTAACAAGTAAGTTTGATAATTATGTCATTCATAATTGCTTCACGCTCTGTTTTAGAAAAATAACAATTCACTAAATTTGCAGATATTAGTTTCTCTAAGATAAACGGATTTTTTTTTCTTCGTATTTAGATTTAAGATTTAAAAATAATAATAATAATTATTATTATTAACATTTTGCATTGTAAGTTTTTTCAATTTATAAAATAACTTATTATTTTTTTGTCTTAATAAAAAACATTTTACTAAGTCGGGGCCGTTAATAAAGTACGCCACACTATATTTGACCATTTTACCCCCTCCCTCCCCGCTGTCACAAACTGTCACAAATCTCGGACCCCCACTAAAGTATTTCAAACTTTCGTACAAAAATATATACTTAATTAACAAATAATTAAAATTTAACATAAAACGCTGTGACATCGCACATTGTCGGACAACCCCTCCCCCTGTCACAAACTGTGGCACTTTCTTACACCTTCTCCCCCCTGTCACAAACTGTCACACTTTCTTACACCTTCTCCCCCCTGTCACAAACTGTCACACTTTCTTACACCCCCTCACCCCTGTCACCAACTGTAACACTTTCTTACAAACTTTCCCCCCTGTAACCAACTGTAACACTTTCTTACACGCCCTCACCCCTGTCACAAACTGCCACACTTTCTTACACCCCCTCACCCCCTCTGAAGCGATACGTACTTTATAGACGGCCCCTGAAGGGATTTTATTTTAAAAAAGTAGGTCTACAGACTTTAAAAGAAAACTGACATTTATTTAAGCGTTAAATACGAAGCACGCATTGGCGGAATGTTGTGTTCATAAACTTAACGGAATATTTAGTCGTCCAGTGCACAATTTTAACTATGCATAAACCATTTTTTTTCTAGTAATGTATAAACACAGAGGTAAGTTTGTTACATGGACCACGTGACTGAGTGTTGAATGAGTTAATGTATAAACACAGTGGTAAGTTTGTTCTATGGACAAAGTAACTGAATGTTTAATGGGTTAATGTATAAACATAGTGGTAAAATTGTTCTATTGACAAAGTAACTGAATGTTTAATGTGTTAATGTATAAACACAGTTGTAAGTTTGTTACATGGACCAAGTGACTGAGTGTTGAATAAGTTAATGTATAAACACAGTTGTAAGTTTGTTACATGGACAAAGTGACTGAGTGTTGAATGAGTTAATGTATAAACACAGTTGTAAGTTTGTTACATGGACCATAGAATAAGAGAGGGAATAGGCAGAAATCTTCAACTCATTGAGGGCGGTCCGTGTGCGTCTAGCCCTTGCCCAGAGAGTCTTTCGATCTTCGGCGTTCCTAGCCGGGCATTGTTGGGTATGGGCCTGCTCCCACACCCAGCACCGGACCTGACAGTGAGGTCAAGCCCATCCTAACGTATAGGCCTGCTCCTACACCCAGCACCGGACCTGACAGTGAGGTCAAGCCCATCCTAACGTATAGGCCTGCTCCCACACCCAGCACCGGACCTGACAGTGAGGTCAAGCCCATCCTAAGGTATAGGCCTGCTCCTACACCCAGCACCGGACCTGACGGTGAGGTCAAGTCCATCATTCCGTTTGTACGAAATGTTCCGGTGCCTGCATTTGTCGTTAGCGCCATTGTTATTAGTTTGGGGCCGCAGTCACTTCCGCTACCCTACTCATCTCCCAGGCCACACAGTCACTTCCGCTACCTACTCATCATCCAGGCCACGCAGTCACTTCCGCTACCTACTCATCTCCCAGGCCACGCAGTCACTTCCGCTACCTACTCATCATCCAGGCCACGCAGTCACTTCCGCTACCCTACTCATCTCCCAGACCACGCAGTCACTTCCGCTACCTACACATCCTCCAGACCACGCAGTCACTTCCGCTACCTACTCATCTCCCAGGCCACACAGTCACTTCCGCTACCTACTCATCTCCCAGGCCACGCAGTCACTTCCGCTACCCTACTCATCTCCCAGACCACGCAGTCACTTCCGCTACCTACTCATCTCCCAGACCACGCAGTCACTTCCGCTACCCTACTCATCTCCCAGGCCACGCAGAGGCTAACAACTTCTGGGAGGACAAGACTGAAGCGATCCTCCTTCATGGACGCGGTCTACGAACTAAAAGATTCAGTCCCCATACCCAAACAAAGGGAACGAATGCAAGTGGTCCCTGCTCGAGGGCCACAAGTAAGCTTTGACCCACTTGAAATACGTTTGACACTGGCAAATGCCGCGGTGACTAGGGCCCCGTTGAGCTTTTGTGAGACCAGACTCTGCGCACTGTCGAAGCCCGTTGAGGCAGCGTGGTAAAAATCTTTACAGACGGCTCACGTTTCAGAGATAGCAGAAGTGGATACGGTGTACTGATTAAATAGCCCCAGCCAGGATCCGACAGCGTTGAACTGTTGAGGCCGTGTGGATCTACTAAAAGTAGTCATGAAGCCGAACTTGAAGCGACACACAGGTGTTTGAAGGAAGTGCGCCGACGTCTAGCGAAGAAAAAGAGTTTCCCGACCGTCGTGGTCTTCAACGATTCTCGGTTTTCGCTCGAGACCTTGGATCGATCCTCTCTGGAGGCCAAGACGTTAGGTGTCATTTGGAGGCTGTAGGTCAAGGGTTTCCAAAGTCCGGCCCGTGAAGGAAATTTTACTGACCCGCGGCCTCATCTGAAATAATTAATTAACTTACGTATTATTTTTTTAAATAACATTAAATATAAAAAGTCGACAAGTTTTACCGATTTGAGTACGTCGAAAGATGGCAAAAGTCGATAACATTGTATTGTTTACCAATTATTAGACTTCAGTCTTAAAGACCGGCAAGGGGAACAAATGTATTTGGTTCTGTTTGTTCTGCTGTCTATGAAGTTAGATTATAAAGTAAACAATATCTTTATTTATTACTGATGACTAACGCCATGACTCGTGAACACAGTTGACTAGCAAAACTTGTCTGTAGCAAAGTCAGCTTAGTCAGGCTGGCAATGTTTTTAAACTTCACTCTATCATTCATTAAGAAGTTGTTTGTGCTAAACACATTTCATGTGATCGTGTCCTGAAGCCAGTGATAAAGGATATGAACTCTATTCGCTCTAAAACACTGTTTCACAGCCAGTTTAATAAGCAGTGTCTTCTTGACATCCAGAGAGAATACAAAGTTGTTGTGTAACACAATGATATAATATGGTTTAGTCGGGGGACAGCACTTTAGCACGTCTACACATTAAAAATGAAATTGGGCAGTACATGGATGATACAGAAGACCTATTCCAGAACTATCTGATGCTTGTCTTGCATAGTTTGCATTTTCGGTTGATGTGAAAAGACATATAAACCATCTAAACACGATTCTCCAATAACACAATGCAGTGGTAAGCCAATTCTATTCACATATCAAGGCCTTTCGGAACAAGCTGCAACTTTTTCAAAGCACCATTTTCAAACGCAGCCTAATACCACACATTTCCCCTCACTGCAGGAAATCATTACAAGTTTACCAGAAAGAAGCTTCAGTTAGCAAATGTATAGGTATGATGCAGATATCACATCCTAGGCTGATGAATTTCAAAGACGCTTTCACGACTTAATAACTATTTAAAATATAAACATGGTTGTTTATGTTAAATCTTCATATTTCTCTGTAGATTTTGATAATACTGCGGCAATCTGCAACTGTAAATCATTGAGCTGCAAACTGATGCTGAATGTCGCTGCAGACAATTTCTTCTCTTTGACTTTTACTGTTAGCTTTATGGTTAAAGAGAGATTAAAAGGAATTCGAACATTTTTAAAAAAAAATGCTTAGCTTGTTTTGCTCGACATACGTGTGTAAGCAGACATTTTCAGTTATGAATTTTAACAAGATCTTTGAGAGGACGAGAATAAATGACTCTAAACAACGTGATATCATACGTATCAAAACCAGTGGCATTGAGCCTGACCTCACCACTTACAGCTACATGCATCTGTGTTTGACTACATGAATTTAACAAGCATATGCTAAGTCATGGGCATAACCCATTTAGAGGAGAAAGGTATATGCACTCAGTGATACATTTTTACCGGTGGCTATTTTCTCTTTGTGACACATTTTTAAAACTGGCTATTTGCCCAGAGTGACACATTTTACTGGTGGCTATTTGCTCAGAATGACACAATTTTACCGGTGGCTAATAGCCCTGACTAACAAAATTTACTGGTGGCTATTTGCCCTGAGTAACACAATTTACTGGTGGCTATTTGCCCTGAGTAACACAATTTACTGGTGGCTATTTGCCCTGAGTGACACAATTAACTGGTGGCTATTTGCTGTGAGTGACACAATTTTACTGGTGGCTATTTGCTCTGAGTGACACATTTTACCGGTGGGTATATTCCCTGAGTGACACATTTTACCGGTGGCTATTTGCTCTGAATGACACAATTTACTGCTGGCTATTTGCCAGAAGTAACACATTTTACCAGTGGCTTTTTGCTATGAGTGACACATTTTTACCGGTGGCTATTTACCCTAAGTGACACATTTTACCGGTGGCTATTTGCTCTGAGTGACACATTTTACCGGTGGCTTTTTACCCTAAGTGACACATTTTACCGGTGGCTATTTGCTATGAGTGACACATTTTACCGGTGGCTATTTACCCTAAGTGACACATTTTACCGGTGGCTATTTGCTCTGAGTGACACATTTTACCGGTGGCTATTTACCCTAAGTGACACATTTTACCAGTGGCTTTTTGCTATGAGTGACAGATTTTTACCGGTGGCTATTTACCCTAAGTGACACATTTTACCGGTGGCTATTTGCTCTGAGTGACACATTTTACTGGTGGCTATTTGCTCTGAGTGACACAATTTTACTGGTAGCTATTTGTCAGAAGTGGCACATTTTACCGATGGCTATTTTCCCTGAGTGACACATTTTACCTGTGGCTATTTGCCCTGAGTGACACAATTTACTGGTGGCTATTTGCCCTGAGTGACACAATTAACTGGTGGCTATTTGCCAGAAGTGTCACATTTTACCGGTGGCTATTAACCCTCAGTGACACATTTTACCGGTGGCTATTTGCTCTGAGTGACACAATTTTACTGGTGGCTATTTGCCCTGAGTAACACAATTTTACTGGTGGCTATTTGCCCTGAGTAACACAATTTTACTGGTGGCTATTTGCCAGAAGTGTCACATTTTACGGGTGGCTATTTGCCCTGAGTGACACATTTTACCGGTGGCTATTAGCTCTGAGTGACACAATTTACTGGTGGCTATTAGCTCTGAGTGACACAATTTACTGGTGGCTATTTGCCCTGAGTGACACATTTTACAGGTGGCTATTTCTCATGAGTGACACAATATTACCGATGGCTATTTCCCTGGGATTTTATTAATATAATAGAATATTTATATAAAGTTGATCAAATATTATGAGCACGTGCAACCGATGTCCTTAAAATGTAATTCACTGGTTACCTTTGTAAGTAACTCTTGTAGTAAGAAATTCAACATAAGTCGCGATTTTTGTGTGTGCATGGAATATTTTAACATTAATTTTATCATCTTTAAATGATAGCGTTTATTTTTTAAAAATATAGCAGAACATTTAATATATATTTAAGTAGCAAAGGTTTGTAACTAAAACATTATTTTAGTTGACTTTTAGAAACGTGTAAAAGAGTCAGAAAAATATTTTAAAATGACAAACTGTAAATAAAGTTGTTAAAAAACTGCCATAACTGGGAGAAAAATGAGACCAAAAACTTGAGGTGTTGTGTTTAGTCAACTTGTGGCGAACCTAGGGTTGGATGCCCTCCCTACACACACACTTGACACATTTCACACACACACACAAACAAACACATGCACACACACAATAACTTCACAACACATACACACGCACATACAAAGTCTTCACATACTTCACACACACACATCACACACACACTTCACATACACACAAACACACTTCACTCACACAAGCATACACACACGCTTCACACACATACTTCACACTAAAAATTACTTTACACACAGACGCATACACAAAACAGACACGCACACGTACCAGGCGACCACACACATTTACAAAAACAAACACATACTACACAAAAGAGGCATGCACACACATACACACAAACACACACATACTACACAAAAGAGGCATGCACACACATACACAAACACACAAACACACACACATATTACACAAAAAGGCACGCACACACATACACACAGACACACACTCACACACAAAGTGGGATATCAACATAAAAAGATATCAAGTAATCACATCAAATAACTCACGGATCATTCTACATTATTTACTTACATAAATTAATCTTTCAAACTATGAGATAACGTCATTGTATTTTTAGGCGAGTATCAATCTCCGTTAATCTCGACACCAAAATGTTCATTATTTCACGTCATAATTTTTAAAAATGTGTTACCTCGCACCAGACGGACGCACCTAGACGCATTTTATAATAGATAACTTTTAAAACTTTTTGTCAGCCAACAACGCACCAAAAAGCACCAGAACTCATCTATTTAAAATTACGTTTTATGTTAGACAAATTTCAGGGGAAATTAATGAACAAATTTATAAATTCTTCATTATTGTAATTGGTGCTATGGTCTTTATTTCGTTTTTAAGTCATTAAGTTAAAGGCGTGTATTACTTATTTTTTTATTGTTTTTAAGCTAATATTAGAAACACAGAAATATTTAATTTAAAGAAAAAACAATTATTAAAATATATATATTTCTCTAGAAATAATTGACACTGTGAAATCTAAACAACTACTTTCATGTATGTTGTTGTGTGGTCATTAATCAATAGTATAGGTCCCTGATGCTTTAAATTTCTATTTTTTATTTAAGTGGCTGGCCACTTACAATCGTTCCCTTTAATTAGGGATACAATATTAAAACAAAACATGACACTAGTTCATCTTTGTTTCCATTTAGAATGTGGAATAAAAATTAGAAACTGACGAAGAAAAATCAAATCAATTTAATTAAACTTTTCCATAGAGTGAGAACGGGAGAGAGAGAGAGAGAGAGGGAGAGAGAGAGAGAGAGAGAGAGAGAGAGAGAGAGAGAGAGAGAAGCAGAGAGAAAGAAAAATAGAAAAGAAAGAGAAAAAGAGAGAGTAAATGAGAGTAAGAGAGAGTAAGAGACAGAGACAAATTGAGTGAGAAAAAAGATAGATAGGAAGACAGAGAGAAAGAGAATGAAACAAAATGACAATTTAAGAGATACAGTGAGAAAGTTGAAAACAAAAAAAAGAGTAAAAAAGAGAGAAAAGGAGAGACGGCGAGAGAGAGAGAGAGAATTAGAGAGAGTGAGAGAGATAAAGAGCTATCAAGACAGTAAGAGAGAGCCAGACAGAAATAGAGAGTAATAACGAGTAAGAGAAAGAGAGAGAATGTGAGAGTGATAGTGATTGAGAGAAAAAGAAAGAAAGAGAGGGAGCGAGAGAGATAGAGAGCGGAGAGAAAGAGAGGGTAAGAGAGAGAGAGAGCAGAAAAGAGAGTAATAGAAAGATAAACACAACTAGACATGAACATAATAATGCTACGTTATTTTTGTGAAAACAAACACAATATTTAACTTGACTTTTATTTACACAGATAACATAGAATAACTTATAGAAACATAATTTAAGATAAAATGCTCATTTTTTTATTAAATATTAGTCGCTCAGAATTAATTATCTTTACATCCACTAGAAGTTTTATAAAGTTTTAATGTATTTAATGTTTATCCGTACTGAATGTTTAGTGATATTCTTTCCTTTCAACCTCTAGTTAGTTACAATACTCTACACACACGTACATGTTATCTATATAAATGTATATAAATATACATGAAATAAAACAAAATCCCAACGTTAAACTCTCATAGATCTACACATAAAATTGACCACTTATAACTTTAAAAGACTTTCTATTGCTATATATGACGTGCAATCAAATTGTATGTTCCATGAACGCCGCACTAAAAAGCACCGCTGTAGACCTACTTAATATGACGTTGTAATTGAGACAACCTAAGTGGCATAAAAAATGAAATAATCATAATATTGGTATCTGTAACTTTGGTTAAATTTCCATCTAAGTGTCTAGCCGACATAGTATTACTTATTTTAAGACTTACATTTTGTATTGCGTGAAACTAAATATTATGTATAGAAATGTTAAATGAAAATGAAAATTCCATTTTTTATCCTAGGGAATTCCATATTAAAAACAATAAATTTTATACATTTTCCTTTATGTTTTTCTTTGACTAAGTAACGAAACCAACGCTACTTTCAGGTTAATCATAAAACATTTTCCAATTGGCACGCCACTTGACTTCGATCTCTGTAACAAGAGATAACATTTCAATGAATTGCTAAGATTCTCCCACCCCAGCATAGACTAAGTTCTATTTAAAACATTCTCAGTTACTTGTTTTATATATATATATAAATATATATTTCTTCTTCTTCGTTCTCAAAATTGAATATTGAGTTTTTTGCGTGCTTTGCGCCAATGGGCCCGTGGTCTCTGACTTCAGCCTGCTGTATTTTCTGGTTTTGCTTTCATCGTGAGCCAAGACCATCTGCGAGGCAGCAGTTGTTGCTTTTTTTTTTTTTTTGCAAGTGATGCAGCGTTCACATGCCACGGCTGGGGGTTCCACGCATTACCCCGCCACTTTTCACCCATTTGGGGCTGGGTGGATCTCGGGGACGCCCTCGGGAGCAAGTCCATAGCTTCCCATGGATTTGAACTCGTGGACATCGAAACGCTAGTCGAGCACGCTTGCCACTCGACCACCGCTGCCCCTTGTGTGTATTCGATATATATAAAAAATGCTATTTATCCTTATAACGTTACGGTTATTCCCAATGGAGGCGCAATCACACACCGTTGCGTGTTGTGGTTGATTTGAGAAAAAAAAACTGTAAGGTGGCAGTGATAGGTTAAAAGAAAGGATAAAAATAAAATGTGATTGATGTATTCGGTGAACCTCCAAGACCTCAAGAACACGTGACTAAAATTCATTGACCTAATAGGGAATATGATTTATCTTATATTCGATCACGAAGACAAAAAAAAAATTAAACAACCAACATAGACAAAAATCTTTTTAACCACAACAACACGAGATAGCGATGAATTGAAATATATATCTGTAGCCAAAGATAGTGCTCCAATGATATCTTATCAGTAGCCAAAGATAGTGCTCCAGTAATATCTTATCAGTAGCCAAAGATAGTACTCCAATGATATCTTATCAGTAGCCAAAGATAGTGCTCCAGTAATATCTTATCAGTAGCCAAAGATAGTGCTCCAGTAATATCTTATCAGTAGACAAAGATAGTGCTCCAATGATATCTTATCAGTAGCCAAAGATAGTGCTCCAGTAATATCTTATCAGTAGCCAAAGATAGTGCTCCAATGATAATAGGGTGCTACAATTACATGAATTTTGTACGATATTTAAATAAAGTAGTTGCCGAATACACAGACAGTATACAGCAACATCCATCGTCAACATTTCGTTACCATCATTTTAATCGCAAGTCTACACTAGTCAGTACATTATGTAATTAATGCTTTTAGCACAATCAGAAACAAATAATTGCATGACAGGTTATGGGAAGAACTTTGTATTTAAATCTATTAAGAGTTTATTCGTTTGCTGTTTGTTACAGAAGTTTGTGGGCTTGTAAAACTGTTGACATAGTTTTTATCGTTGAAATCTGGAAAGATCAAACTTATGTTTTAGGTCAGATTTAATGCAATAAAATTTGATATCGATTAAATATTTGACTTGTTTAACAAAAATTAATGAAAGAAATCTTTATTATTTGAATTTAATATTCTAAAACACAGATACGTTTCAAAACAATATAACATTTAAGTGACATAGGTTAGTAACTCACTGGCCCATATAACATAAGTTAGTAACTCACTGCCCCATATAACATAAGTTAGTAACTCACTGCCCATATAACATAAGTTAGTAACTCACTGCCCCATATAACATAAGTTAGTAACTCACTGCCCCATATAACATAAGTTAGTAACTCACTGGCCCATATAACATAAGATAGAAACTCACTGCCCATATAACATAAGTTAGTAACTCACAGCCCTATATAACATAAGTTAGTAATTCACTGCCCCATATAACATAAGTTAGTAACTCACTGCCCCATATAACATAAGTTAGTAATTCACTGCCCCATATACCATAAGTTAGTAACTCACTGGCCCATATAACATAAGTTAGTAACTCACTGGCCCATATAACATAAGTTAGTAACTCACTACCCATATAACATAAGTTAGTAACTCACTGGCCCATATAACATATGTTAGTAACTCACTGCCCCATATAACATAAGTTAGTAACTCACTGCCCCATATAACATAAGTTAAAGAAATCTTTATTATTTGAATTTAATATTCTAAAACACAGATACGTTTCAAAACAATATAACATTTAAGTGACATAGGTTAGTAACTCACTGGCCCATATAACATAAGTTAGTAACTCACATATCCCATATAACATAAGTTAGTAACTCACTGCCCCATGTAACATAAGTTAGTAGCTCACTGCCCCATATAACATAAGTTAGTAACTCACTGCCCCATATAACATAAGTTAGTAACTCACTGGCCCATATAACATAAGTTAGTAATTCACTGCCCCATATAACATAAGTTAGTAACTCACTGGCCCATATACCATAAGTTAGTAACTCACTGGCCCATATAACATAAATTAGTAACTCACTGGCCCATATAACATAAGTTAGTAACTCACTGCCCCATATAACATAAGTTAGTAACTCACTGGCCCATATAACATAAGTTAGTAACTCACTGCACCATATAACATAAGTTAGTAACTCACTG
>MUZC01004546.1:0-18515 GCA_002072015.1 Radix auricularia | reverse complement strand
ATCCACGTATTTATGACGCGGGGGGGGTGGGGGTGGGAGTGAGGGTTTAAAAATTGAGATGTAACGTCAAAATATAATAATTTATATAAAAGCTTCACTTAAATATTCGATTTCTTGTAATTTATGTTCATACGTTTTTCAAAGTTTCACTCGTGTCACGATACATTTAGTTCAGTCTGATACTAAATACATATTAAATTGACAGTAAAATTATTTGAAACATACTCATTTTCAAACAGAAAATACGACTTTTAGGGTGGGGGGGTGGAAAGGTGAAAAAATTTTGTGACGTCATTCTAGAAGGTATTTCTATTTTCTTTGACAAAATTTTATGGTGGTGGAAGGGGTTAAAAAATCGGTATAAATCATTTGACGTCATTTATTGACGGCTCCTAATTCCTTGCTTCGACTGTCAATAAGTCAATGTTGTGTGCTACCCTTCCGATAGGTCTTTGTTCTTTTGTACTTTTACGATAGGTCTTTGTTCTCTTGTACTTTTACGAAAGGTCCTTTTCTCTTGTAATTTTACGATAGGAGAGTAAACAGTTGTAATAACATAAAGTGTGATAGGAGAGTAAACAGTTGTAATAACATAAAGTGTGATAGGAGAGTAAACAGTTGTAATAACATAATGTGTGATAGGAGAGTAAAAAGTTGTAATAATATAAATTGTGATAGGAGAGTTAAGAGTTGTAATAACATAAAGTGTGAAAGGAGAGTAAAAAACTATAATAATATAAAGTGTGATAGAAGAGTAAACAGTTGTAATAACATAAAGTATGATAGTGTAAACAGTTGTAATAACATAAAGTGTGATAGAAAAGTAAACAGTTGTAATAACATAAAGTGTGATAGAAGAGTAAACAGTTGTAATTACATAAAGTGTGATAGGAGAGAAAATATTTTTTATGCTTAATGTTAGACAGATTTATGAGGAGTTTAAAAAAATTTAAGTTCAAAGTGACAAAAATATTCTTACCTGTTATTAAGTCTTTGCCATAATAAAATCTATGCTAAGTTATTGAAAGGTCCCTTTGCAAGTAAATAATTTTATGAAACATTTAAACAAGAGAGCCATTGATAAGAAATTGTTTTAAATAATGGTTCTATTTTCGAAAAAAGCAGGTCTTGGAATGGACCTTATAAACCCCCAAGTTCCGGCTAATGGTGGTATGCTGGCTGGGGAAGATACCACCCCTCTGGGCGTGGTGACGCACGACAGGCCATGTCCCATCGGTCAACCGGTGACCGACCGTATTGGTAAGGGCGCGAAGGGCCGTCCTGAACAAGCCCTGGTAGTTTTGCAATTGAATGTCTGTGGTATTAGGCAAAAGGCGCACGAAGTAACTAAACTACTCCACGAAAGGAATGTGGACGTAGCTTTATTCCAAGAAACGCTTCTAAAGGGTAAGCCGTTTCACATAACTGGTTACTCGCTATACCATTGCAAGTGCGACCGGCAATGCCGGGGCCTTACCACAGCGGTCCGGAATGATGTGACGGTGGAAATGCTGGAAGCCAAGTGCTACAGCAACACAGATACCCTAACTGTAAGGGTATTCAAAGGCGACGTTGGCTTTACGGTAACTAATGTCTATAATACGCCCAGGAACCCAATGACGCTTCCAATTGGGGAAGACGTCACACTAAGTCGTACGATAATAGCAGGAGACTTCAATGCACAGTCTCCTGACTGGGGCTATACCGAGCGGAATGCGTCAGGCCGATACATTGAGGATGTCTGTATTGGTACGAACCTGATCAGATTGCAAAACGAACACAGCGAACCGACGCTGCTGCACACGGGACACAGCACGGAGTCCCGCCCAGATCTAACGCTAATCTCAGCGGACCTAGAGTCCAGGCATAGACTGGAAGTACTAAAAGAGGTTGGAAGCGACCACCTCCCAATACTGATTGAGTTTGTACTTGGTACGGATAAACCTCGATTTGATAGAAGGCACTGGCAGTTCCGCAAGGCCAACTGGCGGAGATACGAGACCGAGAGCGAGACCAAGCTCGCTCTGCTGGACGTTGCAGGAGGCAACGTGGATGAAACCTACGAGAAGTTTATTGACACAATCCTCGGGATTGCGAGACAGACGATCCCGAGGACAAACGGGAAACAGAAATTCAGGCCCTACTGGGACAGGAGCCTGAACGATTTGGTAAAACGAAGAGCGAAAGCACGGAAAAAAGCTGCCAAGCTGAAGACGCCCGAAGCTCGTAGGGCGTACAACAGATTGACGGCCGAAGTCCGTGCTGCTGTCGAAAAGGCGAAGAAGGCCAAATGGGTCAATACGTGCGAAAAACTCGACCTAGCAGATGGTAGAAAAGTTTGGCGGCTAATCGATGCATTATCTGGTGCGGGCAAAGCTAAAAATCCCAACCCTTTGACGACGACAAAGGGCCAACGAGCAAGTGAAACAAAGCGCGCACGGGCGCTGAACAAACACTTTGCACAGGTGAATAAAAAAGGCGCCAGATCTGACTTTAGCCAAACTATCGACCAAATGCGAAAGGAGGGCACCAGGAGACAAAGCAGGGGCCCCCAAATCGAGGTTTTCGAAGCACCTTTCACGTTGACAGAGTTGCAAACCGCACTCAACAAATGCGAAACTGGTAAAGCACCAGGGCCAGACAAGGTTCACAATGAAATGCTCAAGCATCTGGGCACGACAGGCCGAATAAAACTATTGAGTTTTATCAATCGAACCTGGACTACAGGCACACTGCCGAAGCTGTGGAAAAAGGCCATAATTACCCCAATACGTAAGGAAGGGAAGCCCGGCGAACACCCGTCCAGCTACCGGCCCATTTCCCTCACGTCGTGTGTGGGAAAGGTAGCAGAACGGTTAGTGAACGCACGGCTTTATTGGTACCTCGAGAAAACCAAAAGCATTCCGAAGGCTCAGGGTGGGTTCCGCAAGGGACGCAACCCGATGGACCAAGCACTACGCTTAATTCAGACCATGACAAACGAACTCCAGATGAAGAACCACACAGTTGCGGTGTTCTTCGATCTAAAGCAAGCATACGATAAGGTGTGGCGTGGAGGGCTCCTATACAAATTACAGCAGTTAGGTGTCACTGCTAAAATGTACGGCTGGGTAAAATCGTTCCTCACGGACAGAACGATCAAGACACGGCTTGGAGAAGCGCTATCCAGNACCTGGACTACAGGCACACTGCCGAAGCTGTGGAAAAAGGCCATAATTACCCCAATACGTAAGGAAGGGAAGCCCGGCGAACACCCGTCCAGCTACCGGCCCATTTCCCTCACGTCGTGTGTGGGAAAGGTAGCAGAACGGTTAGTGAACGCACGGCTTTATTGGTACCTCGAGAAAACCAAAAGCATTCCGAAGGCTCAGGGTGGGTTCCGCAAGGGACGCAACCCGATGGACCAAGCACTACGCTTAATTCAGACCATGACAAACGAACTCCAGATGAAGAACCACACAGTTGCGGTGTTCTTCGATCTAAAGCAAGCATACGATAAGGTGTGGCGTGGAGGGCTCCTATACAAATTACAGCAGTTAGGTGTCACTGCTAAAATGTACGGCTGGGTTAAATCGTTCCTCACGGACAGAACGATCAAGACACGGCTTGGAGAAGCGCTATCCAGTGAGGCACGACTGGAAGACGGGCTCCCGCAGGGCTCAGCGCTTAGCTGTACATTGTTCTTAGCCTACGTCCACGATCTACAAGGCATACTCGAGTCCCAGAATGCCATGTTTGCTGACGATCTGGTTATATGGAGTTCGGGAAAGGACGTTGCAACACTGCAGAACCGGCTGCAGCATGATCTGAACCGTATTGAAAATTACGCCAGCCAATGGCGCCTTGAGGTAAATACGGAAAAAACGGTCCACTCCATTTTCACTAATGGACGGAACGCTCTGAAGCACGAGGTGGTGCTTCAGATCTGCGGTAAGAGGCTAAATTGGGACCGGACACCAACGTACTTGGGTATAAAGCTGGACCAAAAACTCCAGATGCATAATCATGTACGTGAATTATGCGCCAAAACCACAGCTAAATTGTCCCTGGTGAAGAAACTGGCTAGCACGAGTTGGGGAGCGGACGCAAGACTACTAAGAGCTCTCTATCTTGGTAGCGTGAGAAGTGCTATTGATTACAGCCTCCCGGTCCAGGCCTTTGCGAGCCGCACGGCTCTAGAGGGCTTGGACCGAATACAGAACCAAGCTCTACGGTTCGTATGTGGGGCGTTACGTACCACACCCACCGCCGCGGTAGAAATAATGTCAAACGTAGAACCACTGGCGATTAGGCGAGAAAAGGCAATCATGACTACGGTGGAGCGATACCGTAGGTTGGAGCATGACGAACCCTGCTACCAACTGCAAGACCGTTGGGTTAAGAGGACAAGACTGAAGAGACCCTCCTTTATGGACGCGGTCCACGAACTTGAAGACTCAGTCCCCCTACCCAAGCTCAGGGAACGAATGAAACTGGTCCCTGCTCGAGGACCACATGAAAGCCTTGACCCACCTGATATACGTCTGACACTGGCAAATATCGCGGTGACACGGGCCAGTCCCGTCGAGCTCCTGCGAGACGAGACTCTGCGCACAATCGAGGCCTATGGAGACAGCGTGGTAAAAGTCTTCACGGACGGCTCACGTCTAAGAGATGGCAAAAGTGGATACGGTGTACTAATTCAATACCCCCAACCAGGGCCGGACAGCGTAGAGCTGTCGGGGCCGTGTGGATCCACGAACAGTAGTCACGAAGCCGAACTGGACGCGATCCACAAGGGTTTGAAGGAAGTACGCCGTCGTCTAGCTAAGAGAAAGAATTTCCCGACTGTCGTGGTCTTCACAGACTCTCGGTTTTCGCTCGAAACCTTGAGTCGAAGCTCTCTGGAGGCCAAGATAGTAAGTGCCATTCTGGATACAGTAGGTGACATCCTAGCACGTGGCGGCAAGGTGATCCTACAGTTCATGGCCGGACACTGCGGCACGGCCCAATCAGACAGGGTCGACACACTGGCCAGGGCAGGCGCAGCCCAGTCCCAACCCGATAAGCCCTTGACCCAACTGGGGGTCAAGTCGTGGCTAAAAGACCATTTCCGAGAGAAATGGCTTGAGGGCTGGAAGAATGGGAATACGGCCAGAAAGGTATACCAGAAACTGCCGCGACCGAGCAAAAGCGATGCCTGGTGGAAACTTGATCGTGGTAGTCAGTCCCTCATAACTAGAATGAGAACTGACCATTGTCCCATACGAAACTACCTATACAAGTTTGACACTAGAAGGGAACTGGCCTGTAGGTTGTGTGGCTACCCGGAGGAAACGGTGACCCATGTGCTAGAGAGTTGCCCCGAGTTGGACGGGGCTTTATTTGGTGAAGTTGCAACACCTGCAGAGGACTACCTCTACGGCGATGCCCGAATGCTGAGGCTAACCTGCGAAAAATTGAACCGGGTTTTAAGAGCCTAACGGCTCAACCCAACAGAGAATGAACATTCATAAGAAATTGTTTAAATCGAACTCAGTTTATGCTGGTAAAAGAATCCTACCAAATTTTTTAAGATGTTATCTCTTATTACAAGTGATCGAATGCCACTTACATAAACATACTCAACAATATACAATTGTTATCAATATGACATTCGTTAATTACACCAAAAAGAGAAACATAAAACTAAATATATAAAATGTATAGTTTTCTAAACTGAAAATAATTAGGATTTGAAGTATTTATATTTGCTTTCAATTTACTTTTTCTATAAATAATATTTAGTTACATGCAATACATCGTGTAACCAATGTGAATAAATAATACCACGTTGCTTAGACTTCTTAATTGCAATTAAATTGAACCGAATTTAAAGATATTGATATCATATCATTAATATTTTCTATTAAGACGTCTAATTTTCAATCTCATTTCAAGTAGGTCGATAGCGGTGCCTTTAAGTGCGATGTCTACACTGAAAATTCATTTAAATTGCACGTCCAAGAACACGATAGAAGGATTTAAAATGTGTAAATATTTCCTAATATGTGAGTTCAAACGTGGGACAGGGATTTTATTCCTATTAAAAAAAATGATTTAAACAATCAAACAAATCTATCACACATACAATATTAACAATCACACAACTCTAACATAAATACAACACTAACAATAAAAAAAAATTGTAACATACATACCATATTAACAATCAAACAATTCTAACATACATACAATATTAACAATCAAACAATTCTAACATACATACAATATTAACAATCAAACAATTCTAACATACATACAACATTAACAATCAAACAATTCTAACATACATACTATATTAACAATCAAACAATTCTAACATACATACAATATTAACAATCAAACAATTCTAACATACATACAATATTAACAATCAAACAATTCTAACATACATACAATATTAACAATCAGACAATTCTAACATACATACAATATTAACAATCAAACAATTCTAAAATACATACAATATTAACAATCAAACAATTCTAACATACATACAATATTAACAATCAAAAAATTCTAACATACATACAATATTAACAATCAGACAATTCTAACACACATACAACATTAGCAATCAGCCAATTCTAACATACATACAATATTAACAATCAGACAATTCTAACATACATACAACATTAACAATCAGACAATTCTAACGTACATACAATATTAACAATCAGACAATTCTAACATACATACAACAAACTGAGAGACAACACTTAAATCAAACATTTCTTCCAGGCAGTCAGACAACACTTATAAACAGACAAAGTTTATACACAGCCCATACTAAAACTCAACACTGTAGCTTTAGTAAACACAAACAATACTACATCTCTGACAGAGAGACACCAAATAAATCAAACATTTCTTCCAGGCAGTCAGACAACACTTATAATCAAAGTTTATACACAGCCCATACTAAAACTCAACACTGTAGCTTTAGTAAACACAAACAATACTACATCTCTGACANACAGAGAGACAACACTTAAATCAAACATTTCTTCCAGGCAGTCAGACAACACTTATAAACAGACAAAGTTTATACACAGACCATACTAAAACTCAACACTGTAGCTTTAGTAAACACCAACAATACTACATCTCTGACACAGAGACAACACTTAAATCAAACATTTCTTCCAGGCAGTCAGACAACACTTATAAACAGACAAAGTTTATACACAGACCATACTAAAACTCAACACTGTAGCTTTAGTAAACACAAACAGTACTACATATATGACAGAGAGACACCAAATAAATCAAACATTTCTTCCAGGCAGTCAGACAACACTTATAATCAAAGTTTATACACAGCCCATACTAAAACTCAACACTGTAGCTTTAGTAAACACAAACAATACTATATATCTGACAGAGAGACAACACTTAAATCAAACATTTCTTCCAGGCAGTCAGACAACACTTATAAACAGACAAAGTTTATACACAGCCCATGCTAAAACTCAACACTGTAGCTTTAGTAAACACAAACAATACTACATCTATGACCGAGAGACAACACTTAAATCAAACATTTCTTCCAGGCAGTCAGACAACACTTATATACAGACAAAGTTTATACACAGCCCATACTAAAACTCAACACTGTAGCTTTAGTAAACACAAACAA
The DNA here is from genome assembly GCA_002072015.1 of Radix auricularia. Taxonomy (NCBI): domain Eukaryota; kingdom Metazoa; phylum Mollusca; class Gastropoda; family Lymnaeidae; genus Radix; species Radix auricularia. The sequence continues at coordinate 10,852 of MUZC01004546.1, read as the reverse complement.
TACTACATATATGACAGAGAGACAACACTTAAATCAAACTTTTCTTCCAGGCAGTCAGACAACACTTATAATCAAAGTTTATACACAGCCCATACTAAAACTCAACACTGTAGCTTTAGTAAACACAAACAATACTATATATATGACAGAGAGACAACACTTAAATCAAACATTTCTTCCAGGCAGTCAGACAACACTTATAATCAAATTTTATACACAGCCCATACTAAAACTCAACACTGTAGCTTTAGTAAACACAAACAATACTACATCTCTGACAGAGAGACAACACTTAAATCAAACATTTCTTCCAGGCAGTCAGACAACACTTATAAACAGACAAAGTTTATACACAGCCCAAACTAAAACTCAACACTGTAGCTTTAGTAAACACAAAAAATACCACATCTCTGACAGACAGACAACACTTAAATCCAACATTTCTTCCAGGCAGTCAGACAACACTTATAAACAGACAAAGTTTATACACAGCCCATACTAAAACTCAACTTTGTAGCTTTAGTAAACACAAACAATACTACATCTGTTACAGAGAGACAACACTTAAATCAAACATTTCTTCCAGGCAGTCAGACAACACTTATAAACAGACAAAGTTTATACACAGCCCATACTAAAACTCAACACTGCAGCTTTAGTAAACACAAACAATACTAAATCTCTGACAGAGAGACAACACTTAAATCAAACATTTCTTCCAGGCAGTCAGACAACACTTATAAACAGACAAAGTTTATACACAGCCCATACTAAAACTCAACACTGTAGCTTTAGTAAACACAAACAATACTACATCTCTGACAGAGAGACAACACTTAAATCAAACATTTCTCCCAGGCAGTCAGACAACACTTATAATCAAAGTTTATACACAGCCCATACTAAAACTCAACACTGCAGCTTTAGTAAACACAAACAATACTACATCTCTCACAGGGAGACAACCCTAACAATCTAATTAATGTTATGGACAGACAACACTCAACATTAGACGTACCTTACAAAGTGAAAAAAAACACATCATATTTTTCAAATCTAAGAGACAGACAACACTAACAAGTTTAAATATCTGACAAAGTGACAGACAATATTAACATTTATACAGATCTGAAAAAGTGATATACTACATTATCATTTGCTCAGATCTGACAAAGTGACATACTACATTATACATTATACAGATCTGACAAAGTGACAGACTACATTAACAATTATACAGATCTGACAAAGTGACAAACTATATTGTAAATTATACAGATCTGACAAAGTGACAGACTACATTATTAATTATACAGATATTACCAAGGGACAGACAATATTAACAATTATACAGATCTAACAAAGTGACAGACTAAATTAACAATTATACAGATCTGACAAAGTGACAGACTAAATTAACAATTATACAGATCTTACCAAGTGACAGACAACATTAACAATTATACAGAACTTACCAAGTAAAAGACTAAATTAACATGTATACAGATCTGACAAAGTGACAGACTACAGTAACAATCAGTCAACACTTAGAAAGAAACAGATCAAACTAACATCAGAAAATATAACAGACGAACAACAGAGGCGATAACATACAGAAATAATCCTTATCATCACAACTTTTGTCTTTCATAAAAATATGTATTGCTAAGACGTCATTGATCAAAATATTTTGGTATCTTATAAAAGAAAAAGAGGATAGTATGACATAACAGCGCTAGAGCTCTCACAGCGCATGCAATCACAACATTACAAATTTTCGTTTTACATTTGTATAACTCTTAATATTTAGGACGTGTGTTACTTAGTGTTATTATATAGACTTAACATAAAGAATGAATAGGAACTTAATATTTAGGACATGTGTTACTTAGTGTTATTATATAGACTTAACATAAAGAATGAATAGGTACTTAATATTTAGGACATGTGTTACTTAGTGTTATTATATAGACTTAACATAAAGAATGAATAGGTACTTAATATTTAGTACATGTGTTACTTAGTGTTATTATATGGACCTAACATAAAGAATGAATATTTACTTAATATTTAGGACGTGTGTTACTTAGTGTTATTATATAGACGTAATATAAAGAATGAATAGGTACTTAATATTTAGGACATGTGTTACTTAGTTTTATTATATGGACGTAACATAAAGAATGAATAGGAACTTAATATTTAAGACGTGTGTTACTTAGTGTTATTATATTGACGTAACATAAAGAATGAATAGGAACTTAATATTTAGGACATGTGTTACTTAGTGTTATTATATGGACCTAACATAAAGAATGAATATTTACTTAATATTTAGGACGTGTGTTACTTAGTGTTATTATATGGACCTAACATAAAGAATGAATATTTACTTAATATTTAGGACATGTGTTACTTAGTGTTATTATATAGACTTAACATAAAGAATGAATATTTACTTAATATTTAGGACATGTGTTACTTAGTGTTATTATATAGACTTAACATAAAGAATGAATAGGAACTTAATATTTAGGACGTGTGTTACTTAGTGTTATTATATGGACGTAATATAAGGAATAAATAGGAACTTAATATTTAGGACGTGTGTTACTTAGTGTTATTATATGGACCTAACATAAAGAATGAATATTTACTTAATATTTAGGACGTGTGTTACTTAGTGTTATTATATGGACCTAACATAAAGAATGAATATTTACTTAATATTTAGGACATGTGTTACTTAGTGTTATTATATGGACGTAATATAAGGAATGAATAGGTAGATCTACTTAATATTTTGGACATGTGTTACTTAGTTTTATTATATGGACGTAACATAAAGAATGAATAGAAACTTAAAATTCGAAGCACGTTCTTTGGTTTTAAATTGTTTTTACATAGCATTAAAAGGTTCTATGGGATTATTGTAAGTGCTTTAACCTATATTCTGACCTGGCTAAGTAAGGGACGCCTGCAAGCTTTCATTAGTTTTCGTTCAAGAAAACCAGTCTGTTTTTTTTCAAAGTGCTATGTCACTTGATCTCGATCGCCTTAAATAGGGATACAATTTTATGAATTGCTGTGCCATTTTCTACAAGCTCACTTCACTAGTTTATGTAAAAATTATTTTCAAATTTATTTATAGTCGATGTATCTTGTATAATAAACGATTTTAACAACGCACTTGTCGCTAAAATACTTTTAAAGCTAAATATGAACAAACAAATAAAAATATTTAAAAAACACAACTAATGCCTATTTGATTAAAACAATTTTAAAGAATTGTTGTTGTAAAAACTTCTAATAAACTTTGATCAATGTCAATTGTTTGGTATTTCTGCTGAGATGATTTCAGAAAATAATTATTGTATCATATTGTCATTAAAGTAAATAAAAATGTGTGAATGCACTAACCTCCATTTTTTTATTTGATTCACCGACAGCATGTCTCAACAACACGTAACGTTTATCAGTGAAGTCAATTAAAGTTTAATAGTCACACGCACACACAGACGCACATTCACACATAAACATAAACACACTCACACACATGCATATTCACACAATCAGATTATAATCAAGATAAAAAAGTAACATCAAATAAATTAATAGAATAAAAGCTTCATGACGCCACTTAATGTTTTTTTTATTTTACGGCGCGCAAAAGCACACCCTCTGTTAATCTCAAACCCAAAATCATTATGATTTTTACGTCTATATTTTCAATTTTAAAAAAGTAATCAAGAGTTGCGTGGTATAGGGGCTTCTGACTGACTGACGGACGCGCTTAGGCGCATTATTATATAGATCAGTAATTGCGTTTAGATTTTAATGAATTTTTAGGAACTCCTGTGTGTTGGTGGTGGTAGGAACTCTTGTGTGTTGGCGGTGGTAGGAACTCTTGTGTGTTGGTGGTGGTAGGAATTCTTGTGTTTTGGAGGTGGTAGGAACTGTTGTGATATACATCATGGGTCTAGGACTTTCATACTTCCAGGAGCTCTACTGCCACTACAAAAGGTCGGATCGAGTAACTGAGTGTTGATGCACAAATGGCAGGTCAGGACATACAAAAAACATATATACATTATAGGTCTAGGACTTATGGATGCTGAGATCTAGGGTGATCACAGACGGACGGACGGACAGACGGACAAAACGGATACAATAGCGCATTTCGATTTCTCGAAAATGCGCTAAAAATGGGTGCATGTTGATTATTCTTTAACTTACATATATGTTTATTTATCATTTACTAACAGTTATTAATGGTTATAAGCTGCTGCTATCTTAGTTTCTGTCATTTAAATTATGTAAATGTGGTTTATGTTCTTGTAAATTTGTGTTTTTAACATACAATTTAGAAACTTAAGAAAAAAATTAAATTTTTTTGATGTTGTTAAAAAATTACAATGGGAATTGTTTTTCCCGCTAGCGATGCACCACAAAGGACCGCCAATGTATTTACGATAAAAGCTAGAGGTTTATTTTTTATTTTTTTATTCACCTAACTTTAAACAAGTAGATCTAATAGATTCTAGATCTAAATTAGAAATTATTTCTTCATAAAAATGTTAATTTATATATATGCTACAGTTGTATGACACTAGTATTAAAGACTTGTGTTATTTAATGTTTTGTATGGATGTTAGATAAAGAATGTATAGGAACATACAATTCGGTAGAAAAATGGGTTTTTAAACTGTTTTTACATATAATTATATATAGAGTCTAACTATAAGATTATCTAGCATATTTGCTTTCCATAATATATTAGTAATAGTGTCTACTATTTATAATATTTTCTGACAAGAAAACCAATCTATTTTATTCAAGTGCTATTTCACTTGATCTCGATCTCTTTAAATAGGACTAAAAGGTCATGAACTGTTAGGTTTCAACAAGGTCATTTCACTGGTTCAGTCTGTGATTCTTTAAAAAAAAATCCAATAGCCGACATATAGTGTATAATAAACTTGACTTTGTTGTCTACAATAGTAAATACTTGATAAGTTTTATAAAAAATTTTATACGTTAGCTTAAAAGGACGCTACTAAACAACGCACGTGTCGCTAAAATTATTCCGTAAGTTAACAAGGAAAACACAAGTAATGCCTATTTGTTTATAATTTTTAAAACAATGAAAAGAAGAAAAGAGTGGTTCAAAGATTATAAGTTGTAATTGAACATTGGACGGGGCGAGGTACATTAGTGACAAGGTAATTTGGGAATAAACTTTCTAAAGATGTATAAAGCTCTCACCAGATTAGATAAATGTGTTGTTCTCTCTGATCTTTTATAATTTGTTTTTCTCTGCTGGAGAAGCTATGATAAATGAACTTTTCGATATGGTAGGGGAGATAACTGGGGGCTATAACACTTATTGACGGAAGAGCTACAAAATACAACTGAAAAGAAACTTCATTTTTTGTATTTGTTACATAAAATACACTAACATGATTTTGAAAATGAAATTATTATATGTGTATTAGTATTATCGTACGTAGGTATAGATCCTCTTTAAGAAATTGAAATAGAGACACGGAGCTAGAAAACAGCAGGTAGGAGACCCCTGCGATACGACACTGATAATGAAAGGTAAACTGATTAGATTGACGTATGAGATACGGCACTGATAATGTAAGGTAAACTGATTAGATTGACGTATGAGATACGGCACAGATAATGTAAGGTAAACTGATTAGATTGACGTATAAGATACGGCACTGATAATGTAAGGTAAACTGATTAGATTGACGTATGAGATACGGCACAGATAATGTAAGGTAAACTGATTAGACGACGTATGAGATACGGCACAGATAATGTAAAGTAAACTGATTAGATTGACGTATGAGATACGGCACAGATAATGTAAGGTAAACTGATTAGATTGACGTATGAGATACGGCACAGATAATGTAAGGTAAACTGATTAGAATGACGTATGAGATACGACACTGATAATGTAAGGTAAACTGATTAGATTGACGTATGAGATACGGCACAGATAATGAAAGGTAAACTAATTCAAACTAACTGAGCGTTGAATGTTTACAACGGTAGAGCGTCTTCCCTGTACAATTCAATTTATGTATGTTGGTACTTCTTAGTACAATAACTTTCTTGTAAACAAATGATCTATTCACAATGAGACGGTCACACGTGGTGCACGTACATTTTCAGTTGTAAAATATACGCACTGTACATTTTCACGTTTCATTGTAAACTAATCAACTTTTATATGTGGTTCATGAATAGGATAGGAGACTACAATAATAAAAATAATAAATCGGTAATTGACTCAGAGTTTTACCCACGTAAAGACTTGGCTCATAGTGCTTTACATACCAAATAATAGCCTATATACAAGTATTAATGGATTAAATTATCATTCATATTCATAACGTAAAGACTTGGCTCATAGTTATTTACATAAAAATAATCGCCTATATACAAGTATTAATGGATTAAATTAACATTCATATTCATAACGATCACAAAAATTACAATACGGTACAAATAAGCTACGTTTATCGTGAGGAGAATTGTTGTTTATTTTTAGAATTAAAGTTTGAAGAGATATGTCTTAAGTGAATTATTGAAGGCTTTTGTTTACTTACAACATTTAAAGAAATACATCTTTATTTCTACCATTATAGAAGTGATATCAGGGAAATACATCTTTATTTCTACCATTATAGTAGTGATATCAAGGAAATACATCTTTATTTCTACCATTATAGTAGTGATATCAAGGATATACATCTTGATTTCTACCATTAGAGTAGTGATATCAAGGAAATACATCTTTATTTCTATCATTATAGTAGTGATATCAAGGAAATACATCTTTATTTCTATCATTATAGTAGTGATATTAAGGAAATACATCTTTATTTCTACCATTATAGTAGTGATATCAGGGAAATACATCTTTATTTCTACCATTATAGTAGTGATATCAAGGAAATACATCTTTATTTCTACTGTTATAGTAGTGATATCAAGGAAATACATCTTTATTTCTACCATTAGAGTAGTGATATCAAGGAAATACATCTTTATTTCTACTGTTATAGTAGTGATATCAAGGAAATCATAGCATAGAATTAATTCCATTTCATCAGTTAGGGCAGATGCGTTCAAATGACTTCCTCTCTTTCAAAACTCTCGAATGTATTTAATTGTCATATTTGCATATGATTATGTTTTGAATGTCCTGACAGTACTGTGATTGTTTGTGTCATTGTTATTTTCATTTAGAATGAAGCATTCACCACAATCTCTAGTCCATCAATAACGATAATGTTCATATCCATCATTTTCAGTGACAGTTTCAGCTTGTAAATCTCTTGGATAAAGTTTTGTTTATTTTCTGTCCTTCACGTACAGAGAATTACAGTTGATGTCTTCACATAGACCATATATCATGTTGTAAAAACTTCTAATAAGTCTGGGTTAATGTCAATGTCTTGTATTTCTGATGAAATGACGTCATCAATTATTCTTGTGTAGTATTGTTATAAACTAAATCAAAAAATGTTAATATTGTAATCTCCCTTCCTATCAAATGAATGAGATAAAACTGACAAGGTTATTGAACAGAGTAACAGAATAATGATGTTTTAAAATTACATCAATCACAGATTTTTGTGTGTGTTGAAAACACGATCGATGATGTGATCATAATACAATTGTCATGGGAATAGAATACAAATGGCATGGTCTTTATAATACGCTTATAATAAGGATCACATTACAATTGTCCTAGTGATCATAATAGATAATAATATTGATATCGTTAACATATTTATTAAAAAATTGATAATATTTGTTTTCAGTGATTGATTTTTTAAATTACAAATCATTAACATATGGGAATAATTATTGGCACCGACATGTTTATCATCGATTTTTTTTTCATATTGGTGTTTACAAAATCGCTCCATCCTCTCCTAACCACAATAATATTTGATATTACAACTGATTATAAAAGTGATGAGTTTTGAAGACCTAAAAATTATTATTATCTCTGCAAAGAAGAACTATATCACGTGATGTATATAATTTATTAACTATGCATGTTTTACTTCATTATTTGATAGTGTGTTGTTTTATCTTCCATGTTGGCAGGCTGGTGGTTTTTAATCTCTAATATCAACAACATAGTTATAACCTGGTATTTGCTCGAAATAAATTCTGACTAGCATTTATAAAACACAATTATAATGCCAATTAAAAGCTAATAATTGAATATTTATTGAGTACCTTTATATCCCTTATTGTAGGAAGCGAAATCAGTGGCATGCCATTTGAGAAAAATAAAATCCTACTTTACGATGCTATAAATGTGACGCAACCCATACTGTTACACAATTATATTAATAATAAAATATGAAAATAGTTTATTGTTTTAACAATTATAAAATAATGACATCAAATACTTTTTTCTTCTTTCTAAATTTTATTATATTGTCAAAAGTCAAGTAATAAAACACCAAGACATTTAAATATGAAAAATTATTTTTTCAAAGGTTTTATAGATTTTTAAATTTACTTTTAAATGTGTTATTTTAGTATAAATAATTGCTATTTCTCTCAGTAGAAACGTTTTCTCAAGTATATTAAAACATTGCATTTACATATGCTCGAAACGGTGCTTTGTGGTGCAGCACTAATGTAAACACAAATTAAACTTGAGTACTTTATTAAACTTCTTACTTAAATGGTAGATCTACATATTTCATTAATCGTTTTATTAAAATAATGTAAATTACGTATCTTACCTGTTACAGTTGCTCATTCCCTTCAGAAGATTATTGCGTCCGAAATGGAAGGTATGTAATTCTAAGATGCTTTTGAGTGGTAGTTTTTGAAGTATTGCAATTGAGTCTTACTGAATCTTTCATGAATGGAAAAAAAATTCAAATGTTAGATCCAGGGGTTTAAAAGACATGGAAGGTCAAATTAGAACGTGAGGGAGTAACGATTGGACATTACAGACAAACGTAATTTACAGATGATTATTCATTTCAACGTTGTTGTATAACAGACGATTATTCCTTTCTACGTTGTTGTATTACAGCCGATTATTCCTTTCTACCTTGTTGTATTACAGAAGATTATTAACTCCTAGGCTCTTATAATACACATTATTATTTCTTTCTACTCTATTTTATTACAAAAGCCTCATTGCTCTCTACACTCGTGTATTAACTGACTTCTCTTTTTGTACCTATGACTCACTTTACACAAGCTGAGCCCGCATGCCACTCGATCACAGGCCCCCCCCCCCCAATGTACATATAAAGAAATCTATAATTAATTAACATCATAGAAACCGTTGTACGTGACATTTGTTTAATAACTTTTATGTATAATATATAATTGGTCTTTTCAATTTGAATTTATTTTAATAGAAACATTAATCATTTAAAACGGTCGAGAGATGCGAGTACTACACCATAATCTAACGGCAACAGATAAAATACACACTAGCTACGTCATTGACATCCTTCAGCAATAGAAATAAAAGTCGTTTCTTGTTGTGGAAATATTAATATTCACCTGTTGACTTGTTGACTGATAGCAGTCACCTCGACTCTAGAAGATCATAAATGACGTCTTTTTTTTTTTACCTAAGAAATACGCCCCTCCTCCCAGCCCAAGTAATGACATTACTATCGTCCGATGTGAAATTTATTGGCGTTTAAATGGAGCTCAGAGATAGCATTAAGTATAGATTTACAATTAGTATATGTTATATATTTCCTCATTATTGTTTTATACACTCCCTTTTACAACTCTATAAATAAACCCATCACTTTGGTGCGTACTGTAGTAAATGTGTTCAATTAAGTAGATTTTTTAAGTGAGTTCATAGTTTATACAATGTTAGCAAAGTTGTATGTTGTGTGGATTTTTTTCAATTAAATTTCTTTGTTATTAAATGTTGGTAATGAAAATGTTTATTCTTGTTAGGGATGCACCACCAAGCACCAGTGCTTTTGAAATTAATAGTATCTTGAATTTTTCTTTTTTAAACTACTTACTTTGGACGATTAATGATTAGAATATTTTTTTCCTTTAAAAAAACCGATCCTTTTAACAATATAAATTGTAAGAATTCTCAATGTTAATGCCATTTGTTTGTTAGCTCGTTCTATGGTTGTAAATTTTTTTTTTTTTAATGTATATAAAAATCCAATAATAAAAAAGCTTTTTAAAATAGTATTTAATTCGAATTTAATGCAAACCATAAAATGTTTATTTATATTTTATAACATATGCTTAGGTTACTGTTGAAAGAAGTGAACGTCTTCTCTTCTCTGCTTAGAATAGATAATATATCTCTTTCATTCAAGTGCTAAGTCACTTGATCTCGATCCCTATAAATAGAGATACAATGTCAATTAAATGATAAGATTCTCCTACCTCAGATAAAATCTAAGTCCAATTCCAAAGAACTTATTTCATTGGGTTTTAGAATAATTCTTAAAAATACTAATTTATAGTTGACACAGATGCTATAATAAACTTGTCTTTGTTATCTACAAGAATAAATACTTAAGATTTTGCAGAATATTGCAATACGCCCGCTTGAAATTTAAAAAAAAAAAAGCGCACAAGTCACTAAATGATTTCATAAGCAAACAAGAAAAGGACAACTAATGGTCGTTTGGTTTAATTTTAAAAAAAAACCGACAAATTAAATGGAGTGTTATGTACAGAAATAAATGACTAACACAAATAAATAGAGTCGTACAGAACTTAATAAGTGCTAAAGAAATATTTGACGTGGCAAGGTACACTAGCAATAAGTACTAAAGAAATATTGGACGTGGCG
>MUZC01004545.1:351832-373865 GCA_002072015.1 Radix auricularia | reverse complement strand
AGTCATTAGAGAGAACATATTCAGTCTTGGTTGTCCAATACGAATTCTAACTAATTTTTGTATTCTTTTCAACTTTGCAAAGATCGCTCTCTGCTGCAGTTTGAAGTCATCATTGAGAGATAGATGCGAATTTTGATGCTACATTTGTAAATAACTGAAATTTAGCTCATTCAAAAGCAGCAAAATTTATTTTTAGCTCTGTGCACTTGTTTTGAGTTTCACATTGTGCTACTTCCTTTTCCTTACCCTAAGACTGGGGCTGGACAATAAGTTTTTTAAGAGTTCTGAAAATTGGACTAATTGTGAAGGTAAGCAGTCTTCGAAATTACTTTAATATTCTTCATTAACTTGGCTGCTGCCCATCGAATGGCGTCATTTCTGAGCTCAGAATGGATGTCTTTATATGCGCTTACTCGATGTTGTGGGGCTTCAAAAATATCAATCTGACACTTTCTCTTCTTTAATAGTATTCTCGATTATTTATAGTCTTTTTTTCCCACGGACTTGTCCTTTCCTTTGTCTTCATATGAATCAAATTAAAAATGCTTTCTTTTAACAAACTCATTGAGAGACTTCAAATACTTTGCTGAAATCAAATATATTCTCGGCTCTTGAAGGGACAATTTTGTTTTCTGAAATCTCTCTAAAATTGTTTTCCCTAAAATTCAAGTAACATACCGACTTTAATTTGTTTAAGTTCCTTCCGAAATCTTTCTGCTTCAAGTCAACAGACACGGGGCTGATTTTCGTTGTTATTAATTCTTTCAGTGCTGCAATATTTGTGAGAGTCATATTGTGTTGTTGTATTGACATAGTATGAGCATGCGAGTTGACTGAGTATGAAACACGTGGTTTGTGCTGTGAACGGAAAATATTGTGTGGTCGGGAAGGGAGAGGATGCATGGCTATTAATGTAAGGTTCGCTACGTAACAGAGGTTGACTTAGGATTCCTTAAAGATACTTGCTACCCAGACTACAAGGAGTTGAAGCCGTGTGTCTTGACTTGAAAGTTCTTTTTAAGCCACCAAATTCACTTCGATTAGGGCCTCTAATTCCCTTAGGCCGGCCCTGCTTATAGCATTATGTCGGGCTGACCATCTTGTGTCAAACAAGGCTTTATTAACTTGTATCACTTTTATGTGTTTTGGAAGTATCTGTCGACGATGAGTAGATGCAACAAGCCAGGTATAAAGATTTTGCAGAAGTCAACTGCTCCACGTGAAGGGAATGAGCTGTACATGGCACAAAATGAGCAGCACTGCACTTCTTACAAAGATTAGCCCAGACTCTGTTATACTTCCTACTTGTAACTGCAGCATTGACTTATGACTGTCTAAGGCATTTTCAGGGATTCATACAAAAATTTGCCCATCTTTATAATACATTATGATAACATTTAAATTCTTAGGGCCCCCTGGCTTTAGTCCGCTCATCCCCCTCCATTTAATCAACCATGGGGGAGGGGTCACGCATCTGTGACCATGTGTGACTGGGGGTGGGTGTGTTTAAAATTGTGACGTCACATAAAAAAAACCCGCAACTTTAAATAAAAGTCCCCTTAAATATTTGATTGTTTACAATTTATTTAATGACGTTTTCAATGGCTCCCTGCGTGTTACGATACTAGAGTGCATACTTACACTAAATACATATTTAAATGACAAAATACTTATTTGCAACATGCTAAATTTTATTGAGAAAATTATGGATTTGGAGACGTCATAGCGGAACAAGGGGTTGGCGTTTACGTTTTTGTGATAAAGTATGATGCGGGTTAAAGGGGGGGATGAAAATTGGTAACCTCACGTGACACCATGAGCTACCGCCCCGGGTGACACCAACCCTAGCGATGCCCCTGCTCAGTGAAAACATCTTTAAAAATTGTTTTTTAAATCCACCCATTTCTCAAATTCAAATTGCTGAGTAAGCAGTAGAACCAATTACATATGTGAGTATGGATGATCTTTTGTTTTTAAGATAGAGCTAATATTTAAAATGAGAGCGGAATCAAAACATTGAGAAATCTTACCTTATCTTGAATGTCTGGATGTGTAACCATGTACAGCACAGCCCACTGTAAAGTGCTGGCAATGGTGTCGAACCCGGCACCAATCAGCTCTTGAACTGTGGTCAAAATATGTTCATCTGTCAAACCAACCGCCTCTTTCTCTTCACTTGGCGTGTCATATACTGCCTTTATTAGACAATCTGTGACATCACGAATAATGCTGTGGTCATAAGTGTTAAGATGCTGATTCAGTTTCTCATCACAGAATTTGTTCATGAGGCCCAGGATTTTCAGAAAGCCATTAAAGGATCTGTTGAATGCAGAATTACATTTTATGAGAAAATTAATCATCAAATATATTTAGATTAAATTAATTACATATGCAAATATACAGCAGCACTAAATGCAAATAAGAATACCTCAAACTTAATTTAATTTTAACTTAAGACATATGGAGTTTAAATAATATAGAACTAGGTAAATTAAAAGTTTTAGTCTTAACATTTTAAAATCGGTTTATACTTTAGTATCATTGTGCAAAGAGAAAAAATTGTAATGTAATGCAAAACACAGCCCTTTTCCTTCTACACAAAATATCTTCATTCTTAAAATGATGAGACAAATTATTCATATAGTAAATACATTACCTTTTGGTAAAGTGTCTAGTCCATGGCATAATATCCACTGGATTACCTGCCCCTGCAAAGGCCATGAACTCATCATTTAGTTTGACAAGGCGAAGAAAATCAGGGTCATCTCTCCTGGATAGAAAAATAACTGATAAGTTTAAGATTTTTTAAAGGTCTGCCCCAAATTTCAAAATGTCCACATGTCATTGGGAATGTCCTTATCAGATCTCAATAAACAGAACTCTCCCTATCAAGCTGCATCAATGGAGTGAATGAGAACACAAACTCTTCAAACATTAAAAAATTTTTGCATAGCTTTTCCAAATTATCTCAGGCCATTTAAACACAATACTCAAGACAATCCCACACATGACACAAAACTTACTTGTATCTTTTACCAAAGCAGATATCACATATGATACTTCCAACAGAGAGGTAGATCTCGTTGTGAGGGTTCTCAGGCTGTGAGTTTGAAGCCAGGAGAATTCCAACCAGAGTGTCAGCCTCCGTACGAATGTTGGTCTCAATAGGTTGAGACTTTTTGTTACAGAAAGTTGCCAGGGCATTTTGGGCAATCCTGGAATAATGGGCACATAAACTTTTTTTTTGTTATTTCATAACATTTGTTAAACAATAATTTTTTAAATAACATCTGTACAAATATAAAAAAATATTTTTTTTTTAGTAAATCTAATAATTACTTTGTAAGCAAATTAATTATTGTTTTAAATTTAATGAATGTAATGACGCAACTTACTTTCTGTGCATTTTCCACCGTCCACCATAGTCACCAAATCCCATGCTATTCCCATTCCCGATGAACTTAAATGAGTAAAAGTCTGGACGCCCAGCAAAATCTTCTGCCTGTTTGACCAGAGCCTGTCGTATAGCTTTAACACCATTGATGACAACCGTAGGCCGGCTGCCCATAGTTATCTGATAAACATCACCATAAATGTTTCTGTGGACAGTTTATCCAGTCTTTGCTGACATCGACAAATTAATTAGGAATCTTAAGATCCATTCAGGAAAATAATTATTAACATTAGGTCAACTAAGTTTTTTTTTAAAGTAAAAAGAAATAATATAAAATGTGTTATTTTAAGGTGAAATTTTGTATAGCAACAGTTCTAAAAAAATATTAAAAATTGACCTGAAATCAGTAAGAGTAAGATGAGGCTTCTTTCCTAACTGCAACAGGTTGCCCAAAATTGGGATACCCCTGGGGCCAGGCAGTGTTGTCCAGTCTGCTGAATACACTGACCGTTTGATCAGACTGATTGAAAGTAGGATAATTATGACACACAGAACAGGTGTGCTGGAGAGTATGGTCAGTTGGGTCAGCTCCATTGAAATGATTGATCTGTTACATTGAAATAATTGATCTGTTACATTGAAATAATTGATCTGTTAAATTGAAATAATTGATCTGTTAAATGGAAATAATTGATCTGTTAAATTGAAATAATTGATCTGTTAAATTGAAATAATTGATCTGTTAAATTGAAATAATTGATCTGTTAAATTGAAATAATTGATCTGTTACATTGAAATAATTGATCTGTTTCATTGAAATAATTGATCTGTTTCATTGAAATAATTGATCTGTTTCATTGAAATAATTGATCTGTTAAATTGAAATAATTGATATGTTAAATTGATATAATTGATCTGTTAAATTCAAATAATTGATCTGTTAAATTGAAATAATTGATCTGTTACATTGAAATAATTGATCTGTTTCATTGAAATAATTGATCTGTTAAATTGAAATAATTGATCTGTTAAATTGAAATAATTGATCTGTTACACTGAAATAAGGGATCTGTTACATTGAAATAATTGATCTGTTTCACTGAAATAATTGATCTGTTAAATTGAAATAATTGATCTGTTACATTGAAATAATTGATCTGTTAAATTGAAATGATTGATCTGTTAAATTGAAATAATTGATCTGTTACACTGAAATAATTGATCTGTTACATTGAAATAATTGATCTGTTACACTGAAATAATTGATCTGTTACACTGAAATAAGGGATCTGTTACATTGAAATAATTGATCTGTTTCATTGAAATAATTGATCTGTTAAATTGAAATAATTGATCTGTTAAATTGAAATAATTGATCTGTTACATTGAAATAATTGATCTGTTTCACTGGAATAATTGATCTGTTAAATTGAAATGATTAGTTAGTTACATGGAAAAATGTTAAATGTGTTTACAGGTAAAGTAAAAATTTAGTAACTTGATAAAGCATGAATTCTAATTTCTTTCATGATTTTTTCAAACATAAATTCTTCTTTAAATTTAAAAAAAAGGAAAAATAAAATTTACAGTTTGTTTATCTTATCAATTTTCCTGTAAAATACAAGTAATACTAAGGAAGAACAATGAAGGAAAAAGTGAACAATTAAAGAAAAAGTAAACTACTAAAGAATGAGGGAAAATATAAAAGAAAAAGGGAACAATTAAAGAAAAAGTGAAGAATTATTCTAAAAATTATAACCAGCATTTCTTTCACAGCTGAAGACAGAAGTGAACTAATCCAGCTGGTGTTTATACCTGACCTTGTAATTATGTCAAAAGATAACATTTAATCCATACATTTAGATCTGTTTAAGATCAATAATAGCACAGGAATGATGATATTAATCGCTTTCTATGGCAAGTTCTGGAAGCTAACTAATAAAATTTGAAGCATCTTTCTTTTTAACAGCAATAAATTCAAGAGAGCGTCAATCATTCTTTGATAGCACAAAATGAGGTAGATCTAATGAAATGGTTAAAAATCCTTTAGTTTTTGTTACAAGTCATTACTGTATTTCAATATTTTAACACGTTTTAACCTCATGTTCAATATGATGTACATCCAGCAGTATGGTTATTGAAAACATTTCTTTTCATTCTTTTTTTTTTTATTATAAAATTTTTATATTTATTTTTTAAAATCCTGTAGTGTTTTCAATTCTAGGCTATAGGAGTTTAGGATCCTAGAGTAAAAAAGGAAATGTTTTTCTAACAGTAGCTTACTTATTGGTAAAAAAAAATTTCTTTGTGCTAACAAGCAATCTCATAAAGATGTATACTGTATGAATGAAATGAAAAAAAGAGTTGAGCTATTACCAGGTAATCACACGTGCTTGTGTGTGTCTGATGAAGTATACTGGAATCAGTGTGAAGAGTGAACTAGTTCCTTGCAGTGACTGACTGCCCAACACTAATGTGTCCAAAACACCTCAATAAACGTCACGTGACTGGTCTAGTAGTACTGATGCACCGACGTCTTTGTCGGGGTCTCTACCCCTCGTCACCCCACCCCACCCTACACCCTATAGGCACTACACAGAGCTCCATGGACATGGGCAGGAAACTAGGTCACGTGGTCAGTTTTATACCGACAGTCCTATCAAACCGGGTGTGACAAGAATGGATGCCACCTCCCCTCCCACCCCAATCGGTAAGCTATTGCGAGCTTTTGACGGGGAGGGGGTGAGAGAAGGACAGTGATTTATTTAAAAAAAAAAAACTCCCTCTATGAAGAGATAGAAATATATATTTGATGTTAAGTTAAGTCCAATGCCCCCTCCCCTTCATTTCAGTAGAGTATTTTTCAGGCATACATCTTTCATTTCTTTATAGTCTTCAATTTAAAGTCTTGTTAGCAAGATGAAGGACCTACATTTGAAAGGGGGGGGGGGTTTCCATGCATGGAGGTGGAAAGTCATGGATAGGTAGCACTGAACAATGTAATAGAGCAGACCAGGGCCCTTCATGTGCAGTAGATTTGGCAGAACAGTGCCCATTTTAAATCCCTTATATTAAAATCGTCTTGTCATGATCTTATCTTATCTATATAATACAGACGCTCCTTCTATACTGAAGTTTATTGCATCCTACGCTTATCTATGGTTTGTGCCTAGTCCTGCATTCTTATGCGAGTTTCAAATGTTGATAGATAACTGTTGGTTTTCCTGGTTTCTTCAAGAAAAAACGAAAATTTGTTTTTGGACTTGCAAACGGAATAAAAAATGTGTTTTTATCCTTAGGGTTGTATTAAGTTATCTTTGTGTTGTATTTCTAAATTGGAATTGATTGCTTTATGTATAATTACTAATTTACTCTTGGTTCTTCTCTAGTGTTTAAAAGTTTAATGGTTTAACTAATGGTGTTATTCTTGTCAGTTTTGAATATTCTCCAGTAATGAATCTTGCAGCTCTTTTTTGAATTTGTTATAGTTCATCAATGTTTTCTTTGGTGGATGGGTCCTATACGGAAGATGCATATTCTAGTATAGGTCTCACCATGGTGAAGTAGCATTTTACTTTTATATTTCTATTACATTTGTTAACATTTCTTTTTATAAAGCCAAAGGTTTTATTTGATTTTTTAACTTCATTGACATGGCGATTCCATAATAGTTTCTCATTTATTATGACTCCTAAGTATTTTGCATCTTTAGTTTTCTTAGTTCTTTTCCATTGGTCTGTGAGAGAGGGATAGTGTAGAGGTAGTGTAGAGAGAGAGAGAGAGAGAGAGAGAGAGAGAGAGAGAGAGAGAGAGAGAGAGAGAGAGTGAGAGAGAGAGAGAGAGAGAGCGAGCAGTTACTTAACAACTGTTTATTCTGTGTCATGAGTTAATTAACCTGTTTGATATCCATAGCAATTAGTAACTTGGACTTAATTGTTTAAATAACTTAGCCACCACTCGACTGCACATGGAAATGTGTATGCTAGTATGTCGCGTATTATATTGAACATGCTTCTCGATCTGTAAATGTTTAAGCTTGTCTGTCACGCCGTGCGTATTATTCTGAACATAATCAATACATTTTACTAGTTTCATATATAAGGGATTTATAGTAAAAAAAAAAAATCTTTATACAAGTTTTAAAAAAATTAATTGTTGTATTACTATTCTTTGCACGGAAGACGATAACAGTTTTGGCCAAGTCATTGTAGAGTTCGCTTATTTTTCATGATTTTGGGACGCTGTTTATTTGTTTCTCATGAGTTCAGTACATTGACCCTCAGACACAAACTATTGACATGGAAATAAGTCAAACGGCAGTGAATAAAAAAAGGCTGGGATAATACTGGTTGGTGATAATATTGTGTCGTGCATTAAAAAAAATGTTTGTTACCAGTTACTCCCCTTATAGAACAGTTATTTGTAGGGCCACGATGATCAAGTGTTCAGTGCCACAAAACTGGTCGACGAAACTTATCTTATCTTAGATATACAGATGGTCCTTCTATGCAGAAGATAATTGCGTTCACAGACCATGAGAGATGATTTGTTTGCAAGTGATGCAGCGTTCCACGTATTACCCAGCCACCTAACTATTGTTAGTTAGGTGCCCATTCGGAGCTGGGTGACTCAGGGACACCTTGGGCCACAGGAACAAATCCTTGTCTTCGTATGGATTCGAACTCGTGACCATCGGTACGCCAGTCGAGCGCGCTTGCCACTCGACCACCGTATCCCTTAAAACTTGAGCCATGAGTCATCCTTCGACCAGCGAAATCGACGAATACGAAATGGCCAAGAAATAGAGTAGAGTCCTTATTTAATTCAGGTGTATGTTACGATTTATGTTGGTGTCACCCAGTACGGTAGCTCATGGTGTCATCCCCTCACAACTTAGAACATACACCTCCTCCGAGTCTGCCAGGGCCAAATGACGGAACATACAGATGTCACCCCTTAAGATGGTGTCCCCCGGTTCGGTCCTCACCTCCTCCCCCCCCCCCCCCCCAAGTGACGCCTCTGCAGGAGTGGAAAAAAAATTGATTCATCATACACATAACCTACAAAATAATGAATAGATAAGGTTCACTGCCTTAAAAGCCCTGGCCCCAATACCATCGCAAGTCGTGTACTTCAATATATTTTTTTAAAATGTTCTGGCTATTCAGTGAGGAGCCGGTGTAAGGAATAAGACTGTCAATATAATTGGCGTCATGTAAAGTCTGTAAAGACAAATATTCCAAGCCAAATGCTGAGATTCTCCACTTGCCTCCATTTGTCCTCTCCTCTGTCACGGCATTATATAATCCTTCTAGTCATATATTTCAGTAGTTTCTCCAGCATCAGCAAACACACATTTACGCCAAGATGTTCGACGCATTTCTGGTGTGTCTGTGAGGGGAGGGGTGGGGGTGCATGTCTTTATCCTAAGCAGTGCGAACAAAATTATGCCATCTACAAATGAGCGTACCAAGTTTGACATTATACGTGCTACTAGCGTCTCAAACCCGTCCCTCCTCTCACTTTAGCACAGATGTACTATTTGTACGTCAAATTATAAGGTTCCTTCAAGTTCCCAAACCACCACCAGTGTTTGCACAGCAGAGTTCAAAATAGAATGGTTCTCAGCACAAAAAGCCCAAGGACCCAAGGGCTGGTAGTAGTAAGACGTGATTCAGCTTTTTGTGTGCCAGAATAAAATTTAAGTAAACCCTTACCGAATTGAACATGTGTGTGTGTGTGTGTGGGAGGGGGGTTGGGGTTGGGGGAGAAATTGGGAAAAAGGGGAGGGGGTAAAGATTGATCAAATATCCTGGTGGATTTGAAATTTACGATTTAATGTGGATTTTTGTCAACATATGCCATTCTAAGATCTTTGAATCATATTTTTTTGAATACCGGTTGTATAGGTGTATGCTTAGAGTCTTCGGGATGGTGTAACGCCCATTTGAGCAAATCTCAGTCGTCTGCTACTTCCCGGTAATCTCTAACCTGCTACCTCTTAGCGATCTCTCGGCTGGCAGTTAGAGTTGGGGAATCAAACTGAGGAGCATTTTTTACTGTTTGACTAGAAGATGCTTCGTTCGGCTGCGGTTGTGGGACTTTTTGTCTTGATTTCCTTACTAGGAAATGGACTGAGTCAAGGAACGAGTGAGTACACGTTGGTGAAAAGTGAGAGAGTTCGGTAAAACTAGAGATAAAATACATGATTTAGAGAGTGCTGTGATGGCTTTTAGGTGGGCTATGTAGGGGAGGGGAGGCGTCTTAATGTAAGTTGTAATGTATGTTATGAATTAGATAGCGATGAATGCTACGATGTATGTTTTGATATATTTTAAGATGTATGTTGTTGTGTATGTTACGGTGTATGTTAAGATGAATGTTACAATGTTTGTTACGGTGTATGTTACGGTGTAATTTAAGATGTATGTTACTATGTATGGTACGATGTATGTCACGGTGTATGTTGTAATGTCTATAACGATGTATGTTGTATATACATGTGACTCTTGGAACGTTGTTCGGCCTATAATTAAAGAGGCGATATCACGATATCAGAGAAGAAGTAGTTTGTTGAGACATTTTTATTTGAAGACTTATTTTAAAAAGAAAACCTTTGTGCTGGAACATTTTTATGTAAGAATTTGAACACAGAAAAACTTTGTTAACTGTCTCTAAAAGGCTCATTCACTTGAACTTAGACGTTTGAATTATGGTATGGTCAACCAATGACTTCCTGTGTATACGTCCCATAATGGAATTATGGGATGGTCAACCTATGACTTCCTGTGTATACTTCACATATTGGAATTATGGGATGGTCAACCTATGGGGCCGTCCATAAATGACGTCACGCAATTTTGGCCGATTTTTGACCCCCTCCCCCCCCTACGTCACGCGTCGTCACAAAATCGTAGACCCCCCCTCCAAAAGTACGTCACAAAACTTTGACCCCCCCCCTTCAAAAAAAAAACACTTTATTTTCAAAATAAGTGTTTCAAATCACTTTTTTGTCATTTAAGTATTCATTTAATGTATTTCTACAATATAATATTGTAACACGCGTGAAGCTAAGTAAAAGACATTAAATAAATTGTAAGCCAGTGATTCTCAAACTTTTACATATCAGACGACCGCAAAGAATTTTTCCATTTCACCAGGTACCGATGCATTCTTTTGCCCGTTTGACATGATTTTCTCTGTACTGATTTGATAGCAAAATGAGGCCCTACAAAACTTAAAGCCCTATAAGATTAAGTATGAATTCAGATTGTCTTATTTATTATATTTTTAAAATAAATGTTAAGTTTCCAAGGCATTGCAAGACAGCTAATGAACAATGCAGCGGTAATGTCAAAAACCATTGATGTGATTAACCTTCATGATTAAGCTCGTGAATATAACCGTTGATGTTACAAGAATCATTGCATTGTTGACAGACCTAGAATATATAGATACAAGTAAGACAATTCCTCCAATTGATTTCAATCTTTTAAAGACAGTTTTCCTACTAAGTATATGCACATCAAAGGCATTTGATCTAAAATTATCACATTGGTATCACGTCTCATGTTTTATAAAAAAATTATTAGGTATGCGCTGGAAGAGGAAATCGGAAAATAGCCAATACTGTACGAACCCCACATTTGTGCAGTAAAGTAGAGTGCCATCTTGTAAATTCAGTAATTCCTGCAAGTTGAGGACTGAAAAATTACTATAACATTATTAAAATATCCAATCTTATCATAACTTTTTACTCCGAAGCTCACAAGTTTGTTTGTTTTGTTGTTGTTTTTTTTCAATTCTTTTCTCTTCAGGATTTCACGTACGTCACACAAGAGTTGTAAATATAATGTCATCAATGGACGAGGAGTGTTTAAATTGTTGCATCCTCTTGTGGAATTTATAAACTAATGAAAAATACATGGCTACCGCTATCGGCCTGTTAAACCAAGGGGTCGGTTAACAGCGATAAATTATCTCATTTGGGGTAAAAAGGGAACTCTTGGGGGTAATGCTCAATCATAATCATTGTGGGGATAAACGGCCGTGAAAAAAACGAAATGTGTTAACATCATTAGATTATATTTTATTTTAATTCATACAAATTAAACATTGACTATAAATCATTAGTGTTAACTTCTTTGTTTAAAAAATTTTTTTAAATAATATTTTTAAAATGCATTTTATTAAAAAATTGCTCAATTGACTGACGGGCATTCCTTAAGAAAGAGGTCGGCTAACAGGGGTAAATTACCTCATCTTGGGCTTGGGTCAAAAGGGAATTTTTGGGAATAATGCAGACTCATTTGGGACATATAACATCCACTCCACTCCACTAGATATTTTCAAATACGTCATGTGTACGTTGACGCTTGTAACATATGCCCACTATTGAACCGGTTCTTTCCAGAAAATGCATTTGTTAAATTTGTTATCTATGTAGATTTCTTATTTACGTAATATACGAAGACACCTAAATCCAACCTACTTTCATTTATGTTGACACAAGTTACAATAATCTTAATCAACATGACTGGACTGTATCAAGTATCCTTTATGTCATATTTAGAATTAATGCCTTAAAAACTGAGTTCAGAAGAAAGTGATTTTGTGCTCCTCTTGAATTGCGATGTCAAGAATTTGATGCATTCAATAAAGTTAATGAATACTTTTGACTAATTTTAAATGAACACATTTATCATTATATTTAGAATGCTCAGAGGTGTTTGACCAAAACCCAATCGAAAATTTTATCAAACTTAAAACGTTTATAATTGTATCAAATAGATTCCCCTCCACCACCCACCAAATGGATATTCCGTGTCGTTTTGACTTAAAATATCAACAAATAATCCTATCAAGATCTTTTTTTTAGACACATGTCCTGTTTGTTAAACTATACAGTTGAAGTTGGGGTGGGGTGGGGGGATAACCAACCAAAAAAAAAAGTTCGCAGACTCCTGCCGCGAGAGAACTAAAAAGAAGCTGGTGACATCAAAAACGCTTAGATGTCAACGTCAATCGTCGCAGCGTAACAATTTGGTATGTTCTCTTGTGGGTTCTCAAACTTATAATTATATTTAATTTTCGTGTCTTGATAACTTAAACCAACCGGCGGCTGATTGCCTATCGACAGGCACTTTGAGAAGCACTGAATAAAAAAAAAGTCATTAAATTTAAATAAATTTTAAGAGACCAAATATTTCAATGGAATGAGTGGAAGTTTTATTTAAAGTTACTGTTTCGATGTGACGTCACATTTCTTCAACCCCCCTCCCTCCCCCACGTCACGCATCGTCACAAAAGTGAGACCCCCCTCCCCTCCTAGGTGCGTGACGTCATTTATGGACGGCCCCTATGACTTCCTGCGTATACTTCACATATTGGAATTATGGTAGAAAAAAATTATAAATGATACTGTTTTTAAAGAGACGGAACAGGACGTTTCAACATGAACTAACCAGAGTTGATGTCTCAGTTTAAAATATGGGACTCACTAGGTTTAAAATACCCAATCAATCTCAATTGTCATTTTTTGTAGATGGTTTCATTTCAACAGGTTAACAGTTTTTTTAGTTCCCCTTGCTTAAGTTTTGTGCCTTCGTTCTGTGTAGTCTTGTGGTGGGAAACAATCAACGAGGACAACAACATTCCACCTATCCACTTTGTACACTTTTCCATTTTGTGACGCATCTCATTAGCGCAGAAATTTCCCTATGTGTTAATATATATCTCCAATGTGTAACATATGCCTTCTGAATAACCCTTGACGGTGCACTAATCAATACCCCCCGCCCACCCCTGGGAGCTTAAGGATGAAGAACATAAAGGAAAAAAAGTGTTATGATCTTCATCAACACCGGGATCTTGTTGAAAGCACATGAGCCGAAGACCGTCAGCGCCGTCCAAGGAGTCGGGGATTAACATCATCGTAAGGGACTGGAGAGTAAATCTGGAGTAGAACTTCGTGGAAAAGATGAAACAGTCCAGCCCCCAACCCAAACATACAGTGAATCAACCAGGATTCAAATCGTAGATAACAATTTCTGAGAGAAATGGCTCCAGGGCTGGGCTGAAGGCAAGATGCAGAGGCGTAGCTAATATATTTGATGAAAGTGAGATTCAGAGGCGTAGCTAGGTTATTTTACTGAAAGGGAGATGCAAATGCGTAGCTAGAATATTTTTTGAATGGGAGATGCAGAGAGGTTGCTAAAATATTTGATGAAGGCGAGATGCAAAGGTGTAACTAGGATATTCTGAGCCCAGTGACGAAATGTAACACTGGTGCCCTAACCTACACCTACAGAGTAATTAAATTCATTCTCTTGGTGGCTTGTTAAAATGCAACACTTCAAGCCTCATTTGGCATCCCTTTCATTGGCGCCCGGGGACATATGAAACTCCTCCCCTCCCTCTCTTTGCTTAAGTCACTGATGAGACGTCTTAAAAGCTTTACCAATAGTGCCGCCACCGAGCAAAAAACGAACCCAGCTCGAAACTGTATCCTAGTATTAGGAACCACATGAGAACTGACCATTGTCCTCACATGAAGCTAGCTTCAGAGGCGTCACTCTAGAATTGATCCCCACTGCCAAATTGGAAAGGAAAACTTGAACACCTTTGGGGGAAAGTCCAGCCATGGGGCACGGATGGGAATTCGGTATGACAGGTCCTCAATGATGAGGTGTACGATGTCCTGTACCAATCGCGATTCCCACTTGATGAGGTTCGAGGGTTGTATTATAAACCAGGTTATTATAGGGCCAGCTCAACCCAACGTCTAAGTTTCTCAAATTGTTACGTTTATGGGCTGGTGGAGGATTTTCAATATTGTACCAAGGAGCGACGCCAAAATTAGTCAATATTACAATTCAACCTTACAGTGGACTAAAATTTGATGATTGTTAATCTATAAGTATAGTCCGAAAACACAACAAAACGAAATGTTTTTACGTATTGGAAAGATTACCAAAGGGCAATGTTTAATAAATGTGCTGTAGGCTTCACACGACACACATCGGGGCACGGCAAACATTGACAACACGGCTGTTTAAACATTGACATAAAAATCGCACGATTCAAACCAAGCAGACGTAGACTCCGCCATCGTGGCAGAAAACAGGGGCTGCAACTGATGTTGACTTAATTACGCCTGCTATCTTACTATTTCAATTTCCATCGAATTTTCAAACCCTATAACTAACTCAGTCATCCACATTAAAATTATGTATTAATTATGCATGTATTAGTAGTATTACCTTTAAAAGGTAATTATACATAAAGCAATTTATTCTAATTTAGAAATACAACACAAAGATAATTTAATACACCCTCAGATGGACATAATGATAAAGAACAAAGGTATGCAAGAACAAGCACATCCAGGTTTTCACTCTTCCCGTGCGGAATTCGGGCGTGTATTGGGTTGCCTGAAGAAACCAGGAAAGCCAACACTTTATCATAATTTAAAATTCCAATAGGAATGCAGGACTAAACACAAACGATAGATTAACGTAGGCCACAATAATCTTCTGTATAGAAGGAGCGTCTGTAACAGATAAGATAAGATAAAAAAATATTGTTCTGCAACTAAGAATGATGAAAGAATCAATTCTCTCATTTATTTTTTAACAGGGGACAAAAAATCATGAACTCTATGTTGAAAACTTAGGTAGATAGATATATGAATACATTTACTAATGTTTAAGGTTAATGGGAGAATAAAATACATCCGACAGATATGATGGATGCTGGACAACTGAATGGATAACAGATAATTGCGAGTGTCGTATGTGGAACAGTTAACAGAGTGTAAGATGGTAGGAAACAAAGGAATATTCAAAATAATATATTATTTGTGACATAGGTTTGATGTAGTTATGATTCATTTGGTATATACTTGTGATTTAGTTGGTATAAGGCCGTAATACAGTTTTGAATTATTGGGATATATATTTGTAATATAGCTATGATATTGTAATATTGCTGTTAAATACCTGTGATATAGTTGTGACATAATTGTGATGTGGCAGTGATATTGTAATATAGCTATGATATCTTATATGTTACAGACGCTCCTTCTGTACAGAAGATTATTGCGTCCTACGTATTTCTATGGTTTTTGTTTAGTCCTGTATTCTTACTAGAGTTTGAAATGATGATAAAGTGTTGGCTTTCCTGGTTTCTTCAGGCAACCCATTCCCCGCCCAAATACCAGACGGAAAGAAAGAAAACTTGTATGTGTTTGTTCTTGCATATGGAATAAGAAAGGTGTTTTTATCTTTATGTCTATTTGAGGGTTGTATTAAGTTACCTTTGTGTTGTATTTCTAAATTAGAATTAATTGCCTTATGTATAATTACTAATTTACTCTTGGTTCTTCTATCATCCAGTGCTTCAAGGTTTAATGATTTAACTAATGGTGTTACTCTTGTCAGTTTTGAATATTTTCCAGTAATAAATATGGCAGCTCTTTTTTGGATTTGTTCTAACTTATCAATATTTTCTTTGGTGGATGGGTCCCATACAGAAGATGCATATTCTAGTATAGGTCTCACCAGGGTGAGGTAGCATTTTAGTTTTATATCTTTGTTACATTTGTAAAAGTTTCTTTTTATAAAGCCTAAGGTTTTGTTTGATTTTTTAATAACTTCATTGACATGGGGGTTCCAAGATAGTTTCTCATTTATTATGACTCCTAAGTATTTTGCATCTTTAGTTTGGGTTAGTTCTTTTCCATGAATGAAGTATTTTGAATTTATTTGTTTCTTTTTCTTTGTTACTCTTAGCAGTTGACATTTTTCTGGGTGGAAGGACATACTCCAGTTAGTTTACCATTTTATTAATTCATCTAAGTCTTTTTGTAAAATTTTGCTATCTTGTTCTGACTTGATTGTTCTATAGATTATACAATCATCAGCAAATAACCTAACTTTAGTTCCTGTTGAGATATTGTTGGGTAAGTCATTTATATAAATTAAAAATAGTAAGGGACCTAGGACAGTTCCTTGTGGAACTCCTGAGTTAACCTTTATTGGTGTAGATTTAGATCCATTAATTATTACAGTTTGCTCCCTACCCAATAGGAAATCTTGGATCCAGTGATGTAAGGGACCTGAGAATCCAAAGTATTTAAGTTTTTAACTAAGGTGGTGAACTTTGTCAAATGCTTTTGAGAAGTCTAGTAATATTGTATCTATTTGATCATTATTATCTTAGCCTTTTGATAGATCATCTATTAGACCTATCAATTGTGTTTCACAAGATCTGTTCTTCCTAAAGCCATGTTGGTGTGGGCATAGGGCATTATATTTTTCAAGGTGGTTAACTATTCTGCTATATATTATGTGTTCCAGTAATTTACAGGTGATACTAGTAAGTGATACAGGTCTGTAATAACCAGGGTCGGACTTATCACCTTTCTAAAAGAGTGGCGTTACATTGGCTAATTTCCAATCCTGGGGTACTTTACCCTGGTTTAGAGGGGCTTGAAAAAGAACTACAAGGATTGGGCACAGTTCATTGCTTAATTCTTTTAATAACCTGGCAGGTAATACATCCGGGCCTGTAGCTTTGTTTATTTTAAAGTTTTTTAGGAGTGAATGTATACCTATCTCATCTACAGCTATGTTACCTATTTCTTTCATTTTATTTAAATTTATTGAAATTTCCTTGTCGCCTGAGGCAGAAAATGATGATGCAAAATATGTGTTAAGGATATTAGCTTTAGTCTCATTATCATTATAGGTTTTATTATTTGAGCCTTTTAGTGTGGCTATACCTGAAGGCTCCATTTTTTTGATTTGATAAAGGACCATAAGTTTTTATTGTTAACTTTAGTTATCACATTGTTTATATAATTATTTTGGAGGTTACGGCTAAGTTTTTGTGTCAATTGTTTAATTTTTAAGTATTCTTTGTGTATCCTTTCTAAATTGGTAGCCTTAAATTTATTAAATAAATTCTCCTTTAGTTTGCAATACTTTTTTAATTTAAAATTGAACCAGCATTTATTAATTCTATTTGAAGTTATTTTTGTTGGAACATTCTGATCCATTATGGTTTTTAGATTTGTTTTTATTTCCTTCCATATTTCTTCTACGGGGCTATCTATGCTGAATTTACTTAGGAAATTTTGTTGGAAATTAGAAGTTGATTGGTGTAATTTTATTAAGTTGCATTTATTCCAAAGATATATTGTTCTTCTAGGCATCTTATTTATTTTAGTTTTAATTGTGTTGGTTACCCTAAAAATATCATGGTCAGACAGCCCAGGAATTATTGTGCAGTCTAGTACTAGTCCTTGTCTGTTTGTTAGGAATAAATCTAGTATTTTGTTTTTCCTAGTTGCTTTTTTACTATCTGTTCTAGGTTTATGTTGTTTATAGTGTCTAAGAAATGTTCATTAATTTCTTTATTATTTTGGTGGCTATCAATTGTATAGTTTTTCCAATTTATATCTGGAAGATTTAAGTCCCCCATAGTCCAAATTACAGCATTTTTATGATTTTCTTTAATAGAAATTAGTTGACTGCAGAGATTCCTCATGTATTCTTTGTTTGTATTTGGTGGCCTATATATATACTGCCTATTATATTGTAATATTGCGTTGATATAGCTGAGTTATTTTAACATTAGTCGGATATATCTGTAATATAGTAGTGATATTGCTGTAGTATTGTAAAATTACCGTGATTCAACTGTGTGATATTGCTGTGATATAGCTGTGGTATTGTAATAATGCTTTGATATAACTATGAAATAGTTGTGATATCAATGTTATATAGCTGAGATATAGTTGTGATACAAATGTTATATAGCTGTGATATAAATGTTATATAGCTGTGATATAGTTGTGATATAAATGTTATATAGCTGTGATATAATTGTGATATAAATGTTATATAGCTGTGATATAGTTGTGATATAAATGTTATATAGCTGTGATATAGTTGTGATATAAATGTTATATAGCTGTGATATAATTGTGGTATACATTTTATATAGCTGTGATATAATTGTGGTATAAATGTTATATAGCTGTGATATAATTGTGGTATAAATGTTATATAGCTGTGATCATCATGATCATTCTTCCGTCTCGATGGTCTTTCACATACGGTGGTCGAGTGGCAAGCGCGCTCGAGTCACGAGTTCGAATCCAATCCTGTGGACAAAGGAGTCACCGAGTCACCCAGCTCCGAATGGGTACCTAACTAACATTAGTTAGGCGGCTGGGTAATGCATGGAACCCTCATAGCCGTGGCCTTTGACCGCTGCATCACTTGCCAACAGATCATCTGTCATGGTCTGTGGACGCAATTATCTTCTGCATAGAAGGAGCGTCTGTATATCTAAGATAAGAATTGGGTTGGGTTTGCATCTCCTGGGTGGCTGAGCAGTCCTATTCTTGAGTGACAGTCTTTACCAATATATGTGATATAATTGTGATATAGCTGTGATATGGTTGTGACATAATTGTGATATTGCTGTGGTATTGTAATATTGCTTTGATATAGCTGTGATATAGTTTTGCTGTTGAAATATTGCTGTGATATAGCTGTGATAAAGTATGACATTCACAATCTGTGATAGAAGCCAATCTGCATCTGTGCTATTAAACTGGTGTGTATGAGTTACATCATCCTTATCCAAAATAATAAAAAGCAATTCTCTCTGAGGTCAGCGATAGCGATTGGTCATTCAAACTCTTAAAGACTCCCACAGCCAATCAGAAAAATAATAATTTAATCTCACATTGAACAAGTTTACGCGGACGTTCAAAGCAAGTTAGTTTTAGTGCAGTATTTTTTTCCAAGGCTTTATTTCGACGATGCACTTTCAAAAACTCTTTTTATTGTCTAACTACGGTGCGCACATTTTCGTGTACGCACATTCAATTGAGATGTGTTTTTTACGGGTACTTTCCGTATTTGATAGATACGTAAAAAAATGTTTAATTACAGTTGTCACATGATGCAAGGTTTCTATTTTTATTAACGTGTAAATGAAGCTGTGAATTTTGTTAAATTCTGTTGGAATACATATTTCGTTATAAATTAAAAATTCTAATTATCATTTTGTAAGTATTGTGTGAATGTTTCGCGGAAAGTGATGGCCCAAGTCAAATATTTCAAATATAGAGATAATTATAAACACATATATAATTAAATGCTATTCATGTTGTCGTAACAAACTAGGGGACAGCCGGATATCCGGCATGCCGGATATCAGACAGGATATCGAGATTTCGCCACTATCTGGATTCGACAAATACTTATCGCAGATCCGTCTAGTAACCGGATATCAGTGTAGTAAGGAAATTTTTAAAAATTCAAATTAAATTAATATTAATACGTTTATAAACAAATGTGTGTTCGTCGGTCGAGTCGACGAGGACCACTCTAGACATCCGAGGGTTGCTGAGACTGGTTTTGTCTTTGTGAGCACAGATGGCTGACGAGACCAATTCTGGCATGGAATTTTCGGGAACAGAAAGGACATGGGACGAGTGGGACGTCTCCAGGAGGGTTGGCAGCACGGGCCTTTCGGGCTTGCCTCTTCTTTTCTTCGGCGGTGATCCTGTTTGCCTCGCATATTCTGGCACCTTCGTGGATAGATTGGCGCCAGTTGGACCGGTCCATTACAACTCTTTCCCACGTATCTGGGTTGATGGCAAACGCTTTCAGTGAGGCTTTCAAGGTGTATTTGAAGCATTTCTTTTGTTCACCATGGGACCCCTGGCCATGCTGGAGCTCGACATAGAAGAGTCTCTTTGGTAGTCTCTCGTCTGGCATTCGGGCTACATAATCAGCCCAGCGGAGCTGTGATTTCATCAGGAGGGTGAAGATGCTGGGGAGACCTGCTTTGGTCAGTACCACTGTGTCTGGAATTTTGTCCTGCCACTTTATGCCGAGGATTTTTCTGAGGCTTGTTGTGTGAAATATAGCATAAAGCAGTGTAGGGAGCACCACTGCCCTGTATACTTCCACCTTGGTCTGGATGGCATTGCCTCTTCTGTTCCAGACATTTGGGTACAAATTGCCAAAAGTAGAGCTTGCCCTGGCAATTCCGGCGTTCACTTCGTCATCGATGGTGACATTTTGAGCCAGTGGGCTGCCTAGGTATTTGAACCGTTTCACTGCGTTGAATTTCTGGCCATTGAACAGTTTGTCATCTGTGCGGTACTTCTGTTTAACACCAACATCTTCGTTTCTGAAGGCCTCTGACAATATGGCAGAAAACATTAGGGTAAACAGTGTTGGTGCCAGGACGCATCCCTGCTTGACACCGTTGTGGCTGGGAAAGGGTCAGATGACTCTCCTCTTCCCTGGACTCTAACCTGCATGCCTTCGTGGCATTGTTGCACGAAGGCAATGCATTTCTTTGGGCAACCGTACTTGGCCATGATCTTCCACAGACCCTCTCTTCCAACGGCTTGGAAAGCCTTGGTCAGGTCAACATAGGCGGAGAAATGGTCGGAGTTCTGCTCCTGACATTTCTCTTGCAGCTGCCTGGCAGCAAACACCATGTCGATGGTTCCTCGCTCTCTTCGAACACCAAGCTGGCTTTCAGACAGGAGTCATTAGTCAAGATGGGCTGTGAGGGGGCTGAGCAGGATTCTGGCAAGGATCTTTCCTGTGATAGAAAGCAGGGATATGCCTCTGTGATTGTGACAAGCCAATTTATTTCCCTTTC
This sequence comes from Radix auricularia, assembly GCA_002072015.1. Classification (NCBI taxonomy): domain Eukaryota; kingdom Metazoa; phylum Mollusca; class Gastropoda; family Lymnaeidae; genus Radix; species Radix auricularia. The sequence continues at coordinate 352,771 of MUZC01004545.1, read as the reverse complement.
CTTAATAAAGATGTATGATATAAATATATATATATATATAAACAATAACCAGAAATTAGCGGTACGTGTTGGAATTTATAGTAAAAAACTTTGTTCTTACGGCTTATTTATTATAACTATCATGAATAGTATTTTTGAAGTGGTGCAAATTTATTGGAGGTCGAGACGGCTCCGGCTGATTGTGGGGGGGGGGGGTATACCGTGCAACCGAAAAGACGGCGGGACGTCCTTGGACGGGCTTTGTTGATCGAATATAATACACGGCAATTTTCTGTGCAGTCATTGATAGCGATTGGTACCCCAAACTCCTAAAGCCTCCCACAGCCAATCAGAAAAAAATCTCATATTGAACAAGTTTAAGCTGATGTTCAGAGTTAGTCTGTGTGCAGTATTTTTTTTCCAAGACTTTATATTGAGCGGTGCGCTTTCAAACATATTTTATTTTTCACATTTTCGTGTACGCAGATTAAATTGAGCTTTGTCTTTTTTACGGGTTCTTTATTTTTTTGATAGATACGTAAAAAATGTTCCAATACAATTGTTACGCGATGCAAGGGGTTCATCATTTTATCGTGTAAATAAAGTTGTGAATTTGGTTAAATTCTGTTTTAATACATATTTCGTTATTAATTAAAAAAAAAACTCTAATTAAAATTCTGTTTGAATTATGGGTAGAAAGTGATGGCCCAAGTCGAATATTTCCAATATAGAGATAATTATTAACACATGCCATTTTTGTTTCATTAAATGCTATTCATGTTGTCGTAATAAACTAGGGGACAGCTGGATATACGGCATGCCGGATATCGAGATTTTCGCCACTATCCGGATTTGACAAATACTTATCGCAGATCCGAATAATAACCGGCTATCAGTGTAGTAAGAATTTTTTTTAAAAATAAATAAATTATATTAATATTAATTAGTTTTTTTTAAAAA
>MUZC01004545.1:322304-351685 GCA_002072015.1 Radix auricularia | reverse complement strand
ACCCGGGGAAGGGGCTTACCTCTACGTGGTCCCCGGGATGAGTAGGGTACGCGAAACCCGAAACTAAAGTCCCGACCAGGAAGGTCGAAGTCCGGTTAGGGCTAGCTAGGAAGTTAGACTGATGATTACAGCCGCCGTACGGAACTAAGACAGAGGCGACCATGGTGGATATCGCCTCTGTCGATGATGAAAACCATTGTGCCCGTTGAGGGTCGGGTCATCCGAGGCGGCCGTTTCGTCCCCCTTTCTAGTTAGAATCAGTGAACGGCACTGTTTAGGGCCAGGAGGGCCAGTAAAATACTAGAAAAAGTGCCGTGAAGAACTTTGGTCGGACGTCAGCTCTGAGGAAACCTTCCCGATAAGGGGTGCCCTTACCCAACACTATGTGGTTGGTTCTGCGGTTGCCCGCACCCCCCGGGAGGGTTACAATGATGATTCCCCCTATCTTGCGACAGTCCTAGGTAGATAGATCCGTTTCATGCGCTGTGGTGGCACCGCAGTTACGGCGGGTCGAAATAGGCAAATCCACATCCTCCTTAGGGAGGAAACCCCCTTGAGAGGCAGGATGGTGAGCCTCGAGCGAACTTAACCCTGCCCAGGCGGCCCCCTCTTAGAGGGGACCGTGTTGGGGGTGCCCTTGTCAGCTTAGCCATTCGGGGGAGGGGTGGGAGTTTGCCAAGAGATTCCCCAACGGGACCTATAAGAGTTTTAGTAACTCAGGGCCTTTGATTCCATCTCAAATGTCACATAGCTCTCCCTTGAGAACTCTAGTAGCCCTATTTAGCATAATTTAATGTGTATGTGTGTGTGTGTGTGTGTGTGTGTGTGTTTGTGTGTGTTTGTGTGTGTTATTAAATTCAGTCCATTACTTTGTTTAATAAATTTGTCCAGTTCAGCTCTCCCTGCATGCCCATTCACCAATCTATGCATATAAATTGCCAGAAATTAGGTCAAGCACAAGACGCGAGCAAATAAGCACGACGAATGACACTCGCTAGGGTTCGATCAATCATAGTTAATCAGTTAACGATTGGCAAGCGGGGGTCGTGCAGGGTGGGTGGCATGTAACAACAAACCGGAGTGCACATGTCTCGAGACCAACATTGCGTCGGCAGGCCTCCGACATTCACTCGCGTTGTTTTCATTTCTTCTTGCTGTTTGTGTTTATTCTTCCTCCCAATTTTTTGCACTATCTATGAGCAAGTCTGCGGCGTATGCTATGCCGCGGGTCGTATCTAGCATAAATAAATCTATGAAAACAAACTTGAAGATTAACTGATTTCGCCTCCTCTATCATTTCAATGGATGGACCATTAGAAAGCTAAGCTACTGCCAAACAATCGGCATTTTTTGGACATTCTCTATTTTTAGCCTAGGATCCGTAATCACCAGACGATGACTGTGGTACACATTTCTAAGAAACTGGATTTTATGGGATGTGCAAACACGGGGACGGGAGAAATACAGGGAGGAAAGGCTTTTCTGTTTGTCTTTTCGGTCGAAGGTAGCACACCTGCCTACAGTGACTTTACGATAAGCCGTGGCTTGATGACGTCAGCCAGCACCATCTTTGAACCACGGCGCGTTTATTTGATCTTGTCCGGTAATCTGAAGGATCTGGTCTATTTGTAGCACCGTGTTTCTCAGTGTAAGAAGAACAGGGCGTGGCCTCTTTGTGGATAATTGGAATGAAATGATTTGAATGACGTAATTACTTAAGTGTTTTAAATGGGAGTATGTTATGCACTGTTTCAAAAATTGTCTAGTTTCAGCTTGGAATATTTTAAGTGGTTGCGTGGCGAGATGGAAATTAATTGAGCAATAATCGAAATTCCTTAGCTAGAAGAAATTAAGGGAATGGTTTAACTGCCCCTTGTCTGACATTGATGTAGTTTTGTTGTTTTACTGCCCAGTGTCTGACATTGATGTAGTTTGGTTGTTATACTGCCCAGTGTCTGACATTGATGTAGTTTGGTTGTTTTACACCCCAATGTCTGTATATTTGTTTTCCTTGTTCTCATGTCCAGCGCGGTGCACTCTGATGTTACAGAACCAAGGCACCTGTGTACGCAAGAACGAATCGTGTCCAGTCGGGAAGGTGGTCTACGAGTATTACAGCAACTACATCGGGTGCTTCACGTTGGACAAAAAATGCTGCGCGCCACCTAACTGTAAGTGATGTCATTACAGTCGAAACCACTTATCTCGACCTCGGTTATCTCGCCAACCCTATTATCTCGCCAACCCTATTATCTCGGCAAACCACAAGGCCGGCGACATAACCGGGTCCGACTGTACATTGACTTTTGGTTTTGTGGGTCGAGTCATAATATTTTTTTTTTTAGTTCTTTTATGTCCAGGTTGGGTTTAGCGGTAAAAATATTCTAATGGGCAGCTTATCTAATGTGTGCCAAAAAGACGATATAGTTATAACATGAGTTTAAATGAATGAGAGACATGTAACAATGTGTTTTTTAAAATAATATCTTCCAGTGATACCACCCATAATTACGACTACAGCGGCTTCAATATCCACATCAACCTCTACACCAACATCCACACCAACATCTGCATCATCATCAACATCCACATCAACATCTACATCAACATCTACATCCACATCTACACCAACATCTACATCCACATCCACACCAACATCTACACCAACATCAACATCTACATCAACATCTACATCATCATCAACATCTACATCCACATCCACATCTACACCAACATCATCTACACAAACACCAACGATGACCGCCAGCACCACAGCTCAACCCCCTGTTCCTCCTATCGTCTCACTAACATGTGGACTTGGCAGCACAGACAACTTCGACAGGATATTGGATGGTCAGCCTACTGGCGTATGTGACTGGCCATTTGTTGTGTCCATTAGGTAAGACAGGTCTGTGAGTGGCCATTTGTTGTATTCGTTAGGTAAGACAGTTCTCTGAGTGGCCATTTGTTGTATTCGTTAGGTAAGATAGGTCTGTGAGTGGCCATTTTGTTGTATTCGTTAGGTAAGACAGGTCTGTGAGTGGCCATTTTGTTGTATTCGTTAGGTAAGATAGGTCTTTGAGTGGCCATTTGTTGTATTCGTTAGTTAAGACAGTTCTCTGAGTGGCCATTTGTTGTATTCGTTAGTTAAGACAGGTCTGTGAGTGGCCATTTGTTGTATTCGTTAGGTAAGACAGGTCTTTGAGTGGCCATTTGTTGTATTCGTTAGTTAAGACAGGTCTTTGAGTGGCCATTTGTTGTATTCGTTAGTTAAGACAGGTCTGTAAGTGGCCATTTGTTGTATTCGTTAGGTAAGACAGGTCTTTGAGTGGCCAGTTGTTGTATTCGTTAGGTAAGGCAGGTCTATGAGTGGCCATTTGTTGTATTCGTTAAGTAAGACAGGTCTTTGAGTGGCCATTTGTTGTATTCGTTAGGTAAGACAGGTCTGTATCAGTCAACTGTCGAGTGTAGGAGCGACCAAAAAGCTCGCATCGCCCCTGGCAGCGTAACTCTATTTTAATCACAAGATTTTATTTAACAAGCCATTTGTTTACAGATTTACACAAAAAGTATAGGTGAGATAATGTATTAATAAACTTTGGTTGATAATTTCATATATAGCTCTCACTGCTTTGTTCCTAAATCTTAAACTTTGCATTTTAATTCCATCCATCAAGGGCTTTGCTACAAAGCTCAGGAACACTGACGTACGAAACTACGTCTCATGCCTGCCAGGGAGTTCTCATTGGACCGCAGTGGGTACTTACCAGCCCATACTGTGTTCTAGGGTGAGTTTCTTTATGTAGAGCGTACTGACCAGCTGTTACTGTATTCTAGGGTGAGTTTCTTTGTGTAGAGCGTACTGACCAGCTGTTACTGTTTCTATGATGAGTTTCTTTAGAGAGCGTACTGACCAGCTGTTACTAAGTTCTATGGTGAGTTTCTTTAGTAGATCGTACTGACCAGCCATTACTGTGTAATATGATGAGTTTCTTTAGTAGAGCGTACTGACCAGCCCATTCAGTGTTCTAGGGTAAGTATCTTTAGTAGAACGCACTGACCAGCCCATACAGTGTTCTAGGGTAAGTATTTTTAGTAGAGCGTACTGACCAGCCCATACAGTGTTCTAGGGTAAGTATCTTAGGTAGAACGCACTGACCAGCTGTTACTGTGATCTATGATGAGTTTCTTTAGTAGAGCGTACTGACCAGCCCATACAGTGTTCTAGGGTAAGTATCTGTAGTAGAACGCACTGACCAGCTGTTACTGTGATCTATGATGAGTTTCTTTAGTAGAACGCACTGACCTGCTGTTACTGTGTTCTATGATGAGTTTCTTTAGGAGAGCGTACCGACCAGCCATTACTGTGTAATATGATGAGTTTCTTTAGTAGAGCGTACTGACCAGCCCATACAGTGTTCTAGGGTAAGTATCTTTAGTAGAACGCACTGACCAGCTGTTACTGTGATCTATGATGAGTTTCTTTAGTAGATCGTACTGACTAGCCCATACATACAGTGTTCTATGGTGAGTTTCTTTAGGAGAGCGTACTGACCAGCCATTACTGTGTACTATTGTGAGTTTCTTTAGTAGATCGTACTGACCAGCCATTACTGTGTTCTATGGCGATTTTCTTTAGTAGATGGTACTGACCAGCCATTATTGTGTTCTATGGTGATTTTCTTTAGTAGATCGTACTGACCAGCCGTTACTGTGTACTATGGTGAGTTTCTTTAGTAGACAATAGTGTAACAAACGGTAAGTAGACGTAACTTTTGTGTGCGACTACCTAAATAAGCATGGTATCGATGCATCATAGGTATGGATCTATATCCGGATCACCCCCTTTTTTTAACAACTCAATATATATACTTTATTTTTACAGACTATCCAGTATTCTCTGGATTGCACCTTATTAGCAAAACCAAAACTAGATAAGAACGTGTCACCAAACACTATAATATATATGAACGTACCACTAAACACTATATAAGAACGTACCACCAAACACTAGTTAAGAACGCACCACCAAAAACTAGTTAAGAACGCACCACCAAACACTAGTTAAGAACGCACCACCAAACACTAGATAAGAACTTACCACCAAACACTAGTTAAGAACGCACCACCAAACACTAGTTAAGAACGCACCACCAAACACTAGTTAAGAACGCACCAGCAAACACTAGATAAGAACGCACCACCAAACACTAGTTAAGAACGCACCACCAAACACTAGTTAAGAACGCACCACCTAACACTAGTTAAGAACGCACCACCAAACACTAGTTAAGAACACACCACCAAACACTAGTTAAGAACGCACCACCAAACACTAGTTAAGAACGCACCACCAAACACTAGATAAGAACTTACCACCAAACACTAGTTAAGAACGCACCACCTAACACTAGTTAAGAACGCACCACCATAACACTATGATATATATGAACGTACCACTAAACACTAGATAAGAACGTACCACCAAACACTAGTTAAGAACGCACCACCAAACACTAGATAAGAACGTACCACCAAACACTATAATATATATGAACGTACCACTAAACACTATATAAGAACGTACCACCAAACACTAGTTAAGAACGCACCACCAAACACTAGTTAAGAACGCACCCCAAAACACTAGTTAAGAACGCACCACCAAACACTAGTTAAGAACGTACCACCAAACACTATAGTATATATGAACGTACCACTAAACACTAGATAAGAACGTACCACCAAACACTAGTTAAGAACGCACCACCAAACAATAGTTAAGAACGTACCACCAAACACTAGTTAAGAACATACCACCAAACACTAGTTAAGAACGTACCACAAAACACTAGTTAAGAACGTACCACCAAACACTAGTTAAGAACGCACCACCAAACACTAGTTAAGAACGCACCCCCAAACACTTGTTATGAACGCACCACCAAACACTAGTTAAGAACCTACCAGGAAACACTAGATAAGAACGTACCACCAAACACTAGATAATAAGGCCCAACCAAACTATTATAAGAACGTACTAAACACTAGATAAGAACGCACCACCAAACACTAGTTAAGAACGCACAACCAAACACTAGTTAAGAACACACCACCAAACACTAGTTAAGAACGCACCACCAAACACTAGTTAATAACCTACCACCAAACACTAGATAAGAACGTACCACCAAACACTAGATAATAAGACCCACCCAAACTATTATAAGAACGTACCACCAAACACTAGATAATAAGACCCACCAAAACTTTATAAGAATCAACCACCAAACACTAGTTAAGAGCGCACCACCAAACACTAGTTAAGAACCTACCACCAAACACTAGATAATAAGACCCACCAAAACTTTATAAGAACCAACCACCAAACACTAGTTAAGAACGCACCACCAAACACTAGTTAAGAACCTACCACCAAACACTAGATCTAAAAGCGAGTCTAAAGACTTGAGTGCACGAATTTGCTGACAAAATATTTTCTCAAAAATCTCAGAGCAGCCAATACTGTGCAGGAGGCTCCAAGCCGTTTATTAGTGGTAGCGGGTGAGTACAATGTCACTGGCATTGACCGTGACCCAGTTACTGGCCTGCAGCAAGAACAGCTGATTGGAGTAAAAAGTGTTTATCTCTACCCAACGTACGCCTACAAGACTAAGATTGAAGCCTTGCCGTTTAACGACAATGTGAAACTTAATAGTAAGTCTACCCCACCCCTTCCACTTAATTTAATTAAAAGAATATAAAACTGATATGCTACCTCACTTTGGTGAGACCTGTACTAAAACATGCATCTTCTGCATGGGACCCATCCACCAAAGAAAACATTGACTAATGTTTGCGGCTCCACATGCCCCCGACAGTTCTATACTGTTGGGTCCAGTTTGAGGGTATTGAATTAGTACGCCGTATCCACTTCTTCCGTCTCTGAAATGTGAGCCGTCTGTGAAGACTTTTACCACGCTTTCGTTATAGGCCTCGATCATTCTCAGATTCTCTTCTCGCTGAAGTTCGACGGGACTGGCTTTTGTCACCGCAGTACTTGCCAGTGTCAAACGTAGTTCAGACGGGTCAAAGCTTTCATGTGGTCCTCGAACTGCAAGTAACATAACTGAATATCCTACATGTGGAAGAAAGTCACCAGTCCCGAGCCTGCGCTCTTCATGGGGCTTCCCGGAAAACCCCCTCAGCTCTCTGGCCCTCTAAGGGACGTAAAAGCTGAGAAGCCACCACCCGGAGCGGTCGCTTCTAGAAGCGGCCACCTGGGCGTTCAGGACACTAGGTAGAAAACGCCTCCCACTAAGTTGATCTCTCAAGGGAGGGGTGGAATTTTCCCTACTTCGACTCGCTATCACTTCGGCGCCACCCCGGCAAAGCTTAAGAGTCTCAATGGTTTGGACCGCCGCAATGCGGGGGATACTCACTGCCCTACATAGGGTTTAACCCCCACTGGAAGGTTTCCTCAGAGCTGGCGTCCAATGCGTTCCTAGCGGTACCCTTTGCTAATCCGTGTTGGCGCTCTTGGACCTAAACCGGCACCGCTCAGTAGCGTTGCTAGTTAATTGAGGGGGACGAGACGGTCGCTTCGGAGTAACCCGACCCTCAACGGGCACTTTGGTTTTAATCATCGGCATTGCATCTAAATGTTTTGCCTAAGATCCGTGCAGCGACTGTAATCATGTGTGACTAGCACCTAACACCTAACATATCGGGCTTTGGCATTGCCTGCCAGGAGTTGTCAGTTTCAGGTCTGCTCCACGACCTTACTCGTCTGTCGAACCGCGTAGAGGTCGCCCCTTCTCGAAAGGGTGACATAACTAAAAGTATTGATTATGTTTAATATAATACGCACCGCGCCACAAACATTTACAGTCTGCACGTGGCTGCACGTGACTGAACTCCCCTTGCACTTGGCGGGAAGTGGGTTATTTTTTACTTTTGTTTTTCCGCCCATCCGCTAGCCCCAGACACTACGGTGGAGCTTATATAAGGGATTTAACTTTTGCTTTTAATGCTTAATTTGTTTTTCTTAAGGTTTATGAAGTTTTAATAAAAATTGAAAAGAAAAGTTTGATTAAGATTAACTTTTAAACTTATTAAACATCGAATTATTTATTTATAGATGGTAGTTGAAGGATTACAACATTTTAATATTGGCCTTTTCAGCATAGTTTCCATCACAGCATAGCAATCATTCAACAAAACTAGAATTACGTTTCGAAAACGTTTTTTAAAAAATAGACAAGAATTTAATGGCGAATTTTTCTCGCAGCTGATGCCGTTGCCCTGATAAAACTCGCCGAACCAATCAATGGACATTGTTCCGGGATCATTTGTCTGCCGTCCACTGGGGAAGCGGCCAACAACTGTGCAGGATATGAGGAGTGCGTCATCACAGGATGGGGACTCTCCACTGAGACATTTGATGACAGTAAGTCGAAAAACGACAACTTATTCCAAAGAAAGTTTAGGTACCTATAGTGTAAGTCCTCGTGGCAATGATTTCTAGATGAATGTTTACAAGTTTGTTTTCTCAAAGTTTTGTTGCCAACACTTTAAAGCACAGTGACCATGTGTGTCTGGATGTGCGCAGTAGTAACCACGTGTGTCTAGTTGAGCACAGTAGTAACCATGTGTGTCTGGTTGAGCACAGTAACCACGTGTATCTGGTTGAGCACAGTAGTAACCATGTGTGTCTAGTTGAGCACAGTAGTAACCATGTGTGTCTGGTTGAGCACAGTAGTAACCATGTGTGTCTGGTTGAGTACAGTAACCACGTGTGTCTGGTTGAGCACAGTAGTAAATATGTGTGTCTGGTTGAGCACAGTAGTAAACATGTGTGTCTTGTTGAGCACAGTTGTAAACCTGTGTGTCTGGTTGAGCACAGTGGTAAACATGTGTGTCTGGTTGAGCACAGTAACCATACGTGTGTCTGTTTTACCATCATTTTATGGGGATATTCTATTTTTGGTTTGTAGTTACAACAAATTTTGATATTTTTAATGGTCACGGCAATCTCAATGACCCAATAGAATTACAATTTTCCCCTTACATCAAGACCTCTTGACAAAATTTAACTATTTTCTACGCTATACACTCGGGACTATTTACCAACCTGGACGCTAGCAGTGTCTGGTCTCAGCATGTGATGGTTCTGGGTTCGACAATGACCAGCTATCTCTCTCTCTTTCTCCCCCCTTCTCTCTCTCTCCCTCTCTCTCTGCCTTTCTCTCTCTCCCTCTCTCTCTGTCTTTCTCTCTCTCTCTCTCTCTCTGTCTTTCTCTCTCTAATAATTCCTTTCTCTTATAATCTCTCTCTCTCTCTCTCCATTAGGAGAAAATCAACCTTCGATATCTTCTATTGCCTCTTCCAAGTGTTTTGGGAATGTTAGTCAGATATCTCTGAGTTCACACAAACAGACATCCGCATCATCGTTAGTTGTGATGTGTAGGATGTGTTTGCTATAACCTTAATACAAACTTTTTTCTTGTGTTTAAGACTTATCACCTCAGTACACACTCACCTTGTTGTCTCTAGACCTATCACCTCAGAACTCACTCACCTTGTTGTCTCTAGACCTATCACCTTAGTGCTCACTCACCTTGTTGTCTCTAGACCTATCACCTTAGTGCTCACTCACCTTGTTGTCACTAGACCTATCACCTTATTTCTCACTTACCTTGTCGTCACTAAACCTATCACCTTAGTGCTCACTTACCTTGTCATAACTAGACCTATCACCTTATTTCTCACTTATTTTGTCATCAACAGACCTATCACCTTAGTGCTCACTTACCTTGTCATAACTAGACCTATCACCTTATTTCTCACTTACCTTGTCATCACTAGACCTATCACCTTAGTGCTCACTCACCTTGTTGTCACTAGACCTATCACCTTAGTGCTTACTTACCTTGTTGTCACTAGACATATCACCTTAGTACTCACTCACCTTGTTGTCACTAGACCTATCACCTTAGTGCTCACTTACCTTGTTGTCACTAGACCTATCACCTTAGTGGTCACTCACCTTGTTGTCACTAGACCTATCACCTTATTTCTCACTTACCTTGTCATCACTAGACCTATCACCTTAGTGCTCACTCACCTTGTTGTCACTAGACCTATCACCTTATTTCTCACTCACCTTGTTGTCACTAGAACTATCACCTTAGTGGTCACTCACCTTGTTGTCACTAGACCTATCACCTTATTTCTCACTCAAGTTGTTGTCACTAGACCTATCACCTTAGTGCTCACTCACCTTGTTGTCACTAGACCTATCACCTTAGTGGTCACTCACCTTGTTGTCACTAGACCTATCACCTTATTTCTCACTTACCTTGTCGTCACTAAACCTATCACCTTAGTGCTCACTCACCTTGTTTTCACTAGACCTATCACCTTAGTGCTCACTCACCTTGTTGTCACTAGACCTATCACCTTATTTCTCACTTACCTTGTCGTCAATAAACCTATCACCTTAGTGCTCACTTACCTTGTCATCACTAGACCTATCACCTTAGTGCTCACTTACCTTGTCATCACTAGACCTATCACCTTAGTGCTCACTTACCTTGTCGTCACTAGACCTATCCCCTACACAGTTATCTTGTACCTAGACGACGTATCACCTTGCACTCGCTCACCTTGTTGTTCCCAGACTTTTTACCTCAACTACTCAGTGGTCGAGTCAAGCTATCGTCCAGAGAGGCGTGCAGCTTCCTGACCGAGAGACTTGAACTCCAGACTGCGAGACCCAACGGAACCACCTGCCAGGCCCCAGCCGGTAGCAACACAGACAGTTGCCTGGTATGTTGGGATGAAAAATTATGACACAGCTGCTAATAAAAATTGACTTTTCAAAATAATGTGAGCAAAACAGAGGTTGCTGCTTTGCGTTTTGCTTTTCAAAGAATCACTGCGTGTAGTATGAACCGTTTGTTAAAGTATTCGCTATCGATATTTTATTTCGCAGTCTCGGACGATTCTATGATGTAATAAGTCTTGATGTTTCGTTGACCCCTTCATTAAATTTGAAGTCGTTAAACTTAAATCGTAAAGTGAAAAGGAGAGAAATAACTGCATCCACTAACTGTTAATTTGCGAACATTTCCTCTTTTAACGAAAGTAGATTCTACCTGATAACTTACATGCCGGCTTTCATGTTATTTGTTTCATTCATTGATATCAACGAAGCGACCAGATTTAGATAAAACCTTGTGTAGTTGTAGGGTCTAAATCTAAAACATGTTTTTAAAACATCAAATAACAACAACTAAATCCTCATAAAATCTCTTTCATGACTATGGGGCTGTCCATAAAGTACATCACGCTCCTGTTGATGGGGGGGGGGGTGTAAGAAAGTCTTACAGTTTTTGACAGGGGGAGGGGGAGTTAAAATGGTCTAAAATATGGACGGCCCTTACAAGAATTAGTCTCAAGATACAGGTCTGAGATTGTTAGAGTTATGGGAACTTTCATTCCTAAATTGATTTTAGCCATCACCCCCTCCCCTTAATTTTTACTCAATTCTTTGAAGAGGTTTTAGAACATTTTGAATGACTGACTGCTTGTTGATATTTGCGGTGACCTGTGAATTGGATGAAACTTCAAAGAGGACTTGTTTTGGGGACTTTTGGACAAAGCACTGACGTAACATTAGATAATCTGAGTTGAAATCCATAGTGTAGAAAAATATTTTCCCGTTTGTTTCAGGGTGATGAAGGTGGCGCAGTGATGTGTTACAATGGTTACAACTGGGTGGTCCGTGGGGTCCTGCCCTTCAACTTTTGCGCCAGCGGACGCTACAACCTCTTCGTCACAGACGTGGCGCCGTATCTCAGTTGGATCCAAGACACGGTCAACGCTAATGGTGGCGGCCTAGGTGTACCACCCAACATAGGTTAAATGACGTGGAATAACAAAACCTTTCGGCGCATCTCGTAATGTAAAAGTATGTGAATGGCAGGACATGACGTCATTACGGTCACATCACTTTCAGGAATAATATAAATCTCATTATTTATTTGTGTAGATTTTTCTAAAACGGAGAAATTGTATCTAAAATAGTTTATTTTTAATTTAAGAATGTAAAATGTTTTTTTATTGCAAAGAATTAATTATATTTTTGTATTTAATTAAAAAAAATACTTGAGACAATATATTTTTGAAATTAAAAACCTGAAAATATTTGAAATATCGTATTTTTATGTTTCATTTTAATGAATAAAAATAATAAAAAATAGCTTGATCGAATAATTTGTCCTTAACTACCATGTAAAATAGACATGAAAATTGATAGCGAGTTCAGTTGAGGTGTAAAAAATAGCGAAAGAATTCAAGATAAACATAATAAAATTGTTACATTTCTTATTATTCTCAAAGGAACAGACAAGTCACGTGACATGAACTGTTCTTAAAAGACCATATGCTACGTCACGAAATGTGACGTGGTCTCATACATGTGGATATTTTCGACTCAGAATGTGCTCATAGGATCAAGGAAGCCCTTGAAGGATCGGATTTTAAATCACATATCATAATGAGGCAAATTAAATGAAATTGGCTGATTTTATAATTCACTACGCCTGAGTAATAAGTGAAAAAAAAAACTACATTTTTAAAATACCAAAAATTCAAATTAAAAAAAGGGATAATATTTGAACTAGCTTTACGTGTAACAAAGAGGACAAGTTGTTTTGAGAGGTAAAAGGATATAAACAGATGTGTAAAAAAAAAATAGAGGTAAAATAGATTTTGAAAAACCACTTTTTTATAAGTGGAGTAAATATAAAAAAATATATTAAAACTTATAAGTTCAAGTACATTAATTTAATATGACTTAAAACGTGGGGCGGGCGCATATGAGGTTTATATATGCAGTTCACTCACTCTCTCAATGATAGATTTCTCTTTTGCCTTTTGAATTATACATATTTTACATTTTTATACCAAAAACCTGTCTTTGTATTGTATTCCTAAATTAGAATGGGATTTTGAAGAACCCGCCCTATGTTTTAGTCATTTAGTCATATTAAATTTGCTGGAACTTACAAGTTTTAATCTATTTTCTTCTCTGTAGTCCACTTATAAAAAAGTGATTTTTAAAAGTCTTTTTTTATTTTATTTTTACCTCTATTTCTATTTTCTTGTGTTTAGCCCATTCATAAAAAAGTGATTTTTTAAAATCCTCTCTTACCTCTATTTATTTTTACACAAGGTGAAATTTTGAGATCTCTAGGACTATTAGAAGTGGTCAATTTTTTCTTCACTGACTGAACTCCCCTTAAACACGAGGATGTGTTTATCGATGGCTGGCGTGAGCACAGGTTTCACGTGGATGTAAACCGTAGCAGACGAGATCCGAAGATACATAAATAGATAAACTAAAAATGCATTAATTTAAATATGGTTCATTCGATTAATGCGAAATTCTGATACAATGCATCGTCATCCAAGATCTATATGTGGTAAAATTTTGAGACCTCTAGTTCACTACATCTGAGTAATGAGTGGAAAAAAAAAACTACAAATTTTAAAATGCCAAACATTTAAGTAAGAAAAAAAGATAATATTTGAGCTAGCTTTACGTGTAACAAACAGGACACGTTGTGTTGAGAGGTGTAAGGATGTAAACAGATGACTGACTAAAGTGTGTAAAGCCATGTACGCTGTGTGTAGTGCACACTTGTACATTCATCATGTACTCAAATGATGTTCACCGACATGGATCTATTTATCAAATCAATGGAGTTTTTAAATTTCATGTTTAACTCTCACAGACGGTGATCATCACAACCCACAAGACATTTAACAGCAGAAGTCGAATCATGTAGTTCATATCAGTAAACTCAAGTTTCTTGAGTTTATGAGCATAGGTCACAGTGGAAAATTTCATTGAACTGTTCAATTTGCTGACAAATCTAGGTCTAGTAGACTCACACACAGGCTAACATGGAGGTTAGGGCGGATATCTTAGATCCCCTAGGGCCAATATCTTATATCCATTAGAGCCGATATCTTATATCCATTAGAGCCGATATCTTAGATCCCCTAGGGCCGATATCTTATATCCACTAGGGCCGATATCTTATATCCACTAGGTCCGATATCTTATATCCATTATGGCTGATCTTATATCCACTAGGGCTGATATGTCATAACCACTCTGTTCCTCAAGTATCGTGTATGTTTGATGTTTTGTGGGTTCAGTGATGTTCCAGGTGTTCAGTTGTCTTCCATGTGTTCAGTGATGTTCTTTTTCTTTGTTTATCTCCTATGTGTTCAGTGGTTTTCTATATTTTAAGTGGTGAATTTTTTGTTCCGTGTTGTTCGTGAGGTTGACTATGGAAGCTAGCGGCTCAATAAAACCGTCAAGACAGTATTTACACGCCTTCTCCGACCCTCCTAGAGTTGCCGCCCTTCACCTGCGGGACAAATAATGTCCCTGAACTTCACATGATATTTTGTGACCTTCTAAAAACACGTCTTGTAGGATCTTGACACTAAGAACGAGAACTCTTTGCGAGTGTGTGTAAAATGTAACTTGTAAGTGCTTCCTTTCTTGTTGTGCCGCCATGTACCGAAACGTGTAGCCAGAAACATTGAGTTGGACAGGATGGGCAAAACTAGAAACATTGAGTTGGACAGGATGGGCCACCTAGAAACATTGAGCTGGACAAGGTGGGCCACCTAGAAACATTGAGTTGGACAGGATGGGCAAAACTAGAAACATTGAGTTGGACAGGATGGGCAAAACTAGAAACATTGAGTTGGACAAGATGGGCCACCTAGAAACATTGAGTTGGACAGGATGGGCCACCTAGAAACATTGAGTTGGACAAGATGGGCCACCTAGAAACATTGAGTTGGACAAGGTGGGCCACCTAGAAACATTGAGTTGGACAAGATGGGCCACCTAGAAACATTGAGTTGGACAGGATGGGCAAAACTAGAAACATTGAGTTGGACAAGATGGGCCACCTAGAAACATTGAGTTGGACAAGATGGGCCACCTAGAAACATTGAGTTGGACAAGATGGGCAAAACTAGAAACATTGAGTTGGACAGGATGGGCAAAACTAGAAACATTGAGTTGGACAAGGTGGGCCACCTAGAAACATTGAGTTGGACAAGATGGGCAAAACTAGAAACATTGAGTTGGACAAGATGGGCCACCTAGAAACATTGAGTTGGACAATATGGTCTCGACCAAAAACGTGGGGGGAAAAAAAACAACAAAAAACAAACTAAGTTTAAGTCCAATTTATTCTTTTCACAAAACATAAACAGTCGCAGACAAGGTAGACGGCAACAACATCAGACAAAACCGCAACCCCCCCCCCCCCCCCACACGTCTCAGCTTTTATTTTCAATATGTCCAAATCTTTTTTCTGATTTTCAGATCGCTTCTGTCAGTTCTGAATTTCTATCACATCTAATTGTCACATCTATCAGCTCTATATTTTAAAAAAGCTCGAGAGGAATGCATGTACAACCTTATCTTATCTTATCTTATCTTATATGCTACAGACTCTACTTCTATACAGAATATTGTTGCGTCTTACGCTTATCTATGTTTTGTGTCTAGTCCTGCATTCTTATTAGAGTTTTAAATGTTGATAAATTGTTGGTTTTCTTGGTTACTTCAGGCAAACTATTCAACGCGTGAATACCGGACGGGAAGAGCACGAATTTTTATGTGTTTGTTCTTGCATACAGAATAAGTATTTTTAAATTTGAATTAATTGTCTCGTCTATTATAATTACATAACTCTTTGTTCTTATATCCTCCAGTGTTTCCAGTTGTAGTGATTTATATATTGTTTTTATTTTTAATAATAATAATAATAATAAAAAAAACAGTTTCGAAAAATCTCCAGTAATGAATCTGGAAGCTCCTTTTTATTTATTTATTATTATTATTTTTTAAAAATCTGTTCTAGTTTATCAATGTTATTATTTTTTTTTTTTTTGAAATACACTAATGTTATCCTAGTCTCCCCCTCGCCCCTCCACCTAAACCACGCTTCCCACTCCAACACCATTGATAGACTCATTTTGAAATTTTCTTCAATTGTTTAACAAGCTTCTACAAACACGAACCATTACTTCTTAGGTTAACGTGTAACTGTTCTCTGCATTTCAAGCGTGCCAATTTGGGTTCTTAACCAGAGAAATAGCACGAGGAGGGAAGAGATAAAGAGACAGATGTGGGGATGTGCTTTAACAGGTTTAATAACATTTTGTAAAAAATTTAGAATTTCAGAATAGTGTAAAAATGAATTTTATCAGACTTCAGGCTTTTGTAAACACGAATCTTGTCAGATATTAGTAATGGGTGTACATGAGTCTTGTCAGATATTAGTAATGGGTGTAAATGAGTCTTGTCAGATATTAGTAATGGGTGTACATGAGTCTTGTCAGATATTAGTAATGGGTGTATATGAGTCTTGTCAGATATTAGTAATGGGTGTACATGAGTCTTGTCAGATATTAGTAATGGGTGTACATGAGTCTTGTCAGATATTAGTAGTGTGCATACATGAACGTGTCTAGCCAAAAACACTTGTTGTACGTCTCCATTCAATTCCTTGCCAAATTTGTTGATAATTTCTTTCTTTCTATGGTATCCGTGTTCCCATCTTCATGACCAGGAACTTGATATTTGAGCGGCTTATGGCATGGACACACTAATTGTCCACCTTGCCATAAGATTCATTAGCGTTCACCCATTCCTCAGTCGTCGGTAGTATTTGCACAGGAGATTCCTGCATTTAGAAAGCTCCTAGTCACACAAATACCCCGCGACCCAAGCAACTGGCGGTGATCATGATTATTCCCCCTCTCCCTTGTAGCTCTTCTGTGAGAGGAAGGCATTTTAAATAAACCAACACCGAATCGGCATGGTTGGGTGCGGGGTGGGGGGAGAGAAAGGTTGTGAACAAAGTTGATCAAATATCCTGGTGGACTGAAAACTTACCTCTCAAAGTGGACTTCCATAAACATCTACTATTCTTAGATCTCAGCCTTGAACACAATATGTATCCCTGTCAGCCATAAGGATTGCCAATTAAAGACTGTGTAAAACACCCATTTTGAACGCATCTCTGTTACATCCCTGTCCTGCTTGCTTGCTTACTGAGCCTGCTACCTCGCTGAACTTTTCTCTTCGTTTGCCTTGAAGTTGACAGAACTTAACCCACGAGGTTTCGGTGGAAAAATGCGTCGCACTGATGTTGTAGTTGGATTTGGATTCTTGATTTCATTGATTGGACATGGAATGTCTATGGGATCACGTAAGTACAATGATGTGTCTATTAAAGGGTTTTAAAACTAGATAAAACGTGTTTACAAGTTTATAGAGACAACGAGGTTCATTGGGCGGAACTTCAGTTTTTGACACGGTGAGCTGTTGAAAGAATATATTGATAATTAAATTATTTCTCAAAATTGCAGCAGTATAAAATAAAATTAAGCGTTTAAAGATGGATAACTCCTTTAGGAGATGAGCAAAGTTTTAAAATAACTTTGAGAGTAATATTATTTTTTTCCAAGCCAAACATTTTTTGTTTAGCTATAACAATAAGAAATTTTCAATTTATTACTTCAAATATCTATCATTATAAGTCATTTTCAATCCTAACATTTTTATTTTCTTCATATATTTCCTCAAACTATTTATTGCTAGCAGATTATCGTGGGGTCAATTTAAAAGAAACATTTGCGCATCTGGACATTGATGTTTAACAAGTGCTAGAGTGTTACCTAACAAATTTCCCACATACATTCAATAACTTTATATTGCGAACAACTCTGAAATCGTATATTGCTATCTTTCGGAAAGCATTATAATTAAATTATAAGATATTTAAAACTCTAATAAGAATGCAGGACTAAACACAAACAATAGATAAGCGCGAGCCGCAAAAATCTTCTGCATAGAAGGAGCGTCTGTAACAAATAAGATAAGATAAAGTAATTTATATCAAATGAAAAGCTTAATAAAAGAAGTAGTGGTACAAAATGATGATACGGAAGTTTGCAGAAAAAAAATAATTCCAATACTCGATTTTTATTCAAAAACTTTCCGCCAATATTTGTTGTTATCTTTTTCTGAGACTGTGTAAAATTAATGTTATTTAAATAAACTCAATGTACTGAATCGTAAACAAGTAATATTTTTTGTCTTCTTGCAACTGAAGCAGAATTAAATTAAACTAAAATTTGATAAGAAATTTATTTTGCCTTTAAAAAAAAACCCAGTTGTATTTTTGTTGTAATTCATCTGCGTGGTGAATCTATTTACATTAGATCGATCTTTATTACATGTTTGCTGACCGTTTTCTACCTTTCAATGAGATATTTTAGACTACCTCTTCATCTAAACTAAACTTAACACATATTCTCTAGGCCTGAGACTATTATCTTAAGGCCTTAGCTAATACCTGGGAAACCTGCTCAATCTGCTGCGCAGAGCCATACAACATTGTCTTAACGTGGGACTCTTTTGCCTTAAACATGTAGTTTTTTTGTCGCTGCACAGCACTGAATGCGATTTTGTTTAATAAAATAATATTTTATTTAATTCATTGGGCTGTAAAGTCTACACTGACTCAACTTAGCAAATCAATGCCAAACACGCGTCAAATCATCACACAATAAAACACACGTGTCAAACCATGGTACAATGACACACACGTTTCAAACCATGGCAAATATCACACACGTGTCAAACCATGGCACAATATCACACACGTGTCAAACCATGGCACAATATCACTAGGGCTGTCAATATTGTTGAAAAATGCTGCCCGGGTACCCGTCCAAAATTTGAACGGGTACCCGGGTTACCCGTTCGAAATGCCTCAATCAAAATTTTCGTCATTTTTTTAATGCCCGCTATTACTACCATTAGCCTTTTACTGCTTTGTGTATTGGGGAAATGCAAATTTTGATATGAGTCAACGATTGTAAAATGATGACATTGAAATACTACTGTAGTACAGTGGTGTAAAAACAGTGAGCAGAGGGGTGGTAAGGTGATTTTTTGAGCGGGGGGGGGTGCTAATGGTATGATGACATTGCGGGTTATTTCTAGTTCATTGCTGTAGCTGACAACTGTTTTAATTAACTAAACGTTTCAGGACTTGCCCCTACTTAGTGGACCCATCCCCCAGTATTTATTTTTGTAATACGGTACAGGTTGTTCAAATGATTGAAATATGATTTTATAAATACAAAAAGTTTTAAAAAATTACCCCCCCCCCCTTTCCCAGAATATAGCAGGTGTTTATTTCTTTTTAAGTATGCTGGGGATGGGATTGGAGACATATGTTAGTGTGTGATGGGGGGGGGGGAGAAAAGAAATTGGCGCGTCTCAATCGGTAACATAGATGAGCGGCGTATTTCAAAGCCAATTTGAAGGTCATTTCGAGCCCTTCCTAGTTAATAGTAGTTATGGGTGTTGTGTTTTATTTTCCTTACTTGAACAATTCAAAGAACAAAAACCTTTTTGTTTTAAATGATTTTTGTATCATGTTCTTGGAAAAAAAAAGTATATCAAAATACTTTGTAGTTTATTGTCGAGACCGTGTCTTATTTCCCTTTAACACTTATTTCATTTTAACCATTTTCATGTTAATACGTATTTCACAGTATTTATTTCAAACGAAAAA
Organism: Radix auricularia; assembly: GCA_002072015.1. NCBI lineage: Eukaryota > Metazoa > Mollusca > Gastropoda > Lymnaeidae > Radix > Radix auricularia. The sequence goes on along the minus strand of MUZC01004545.1, from coordinate 331,988 downwards.
TTTTAATTTGATAAATTATTCTCGAGCCGAAATTTGAACACATAAGAGCCACAGTTTAAACACTGGTGATAATGATATTGCAGTACCATTTTCACGGGTACCCGGGCGCCATTTTACTACCCGGGTAATATTGCTCGCAAACGGGTACCCGGGTCCCGGGTACCCGTTGACAGGCCTAAATATCACACACGTGTCAAACTATGGCACAATATCACACACGTTTCATACTATGGCACAATATCACACACGTGTCAAACCATGGCACAATATCACACACGTGTCAAACCATGACACAATATCACACACGTGTCAAACCATGGCACAATGACACACACGTGTCAAACCATAACACAATATCACACACGTGTCAAACCATGTCCGAAAAACACACTGAAGTAAAAACCATGACATAATAAAACTCATGAGTCAAACCAGGGCTCAACAATCACACACGAATGGTATAAGAATACTCATGAGTTAAACCATATCACAATACTACACATGCATCGAAATGTTGCACTATAACATGTACGACAGAAACCTTAGCATCGGCTGGAAACAAGGGCTGCAACTGTATTGACATAATCAATTTTGTTAGGTTTTATTTTTGTCTTCAAACTACATGATCATTAGCAATCTACGTTGTCACGATTACCCATGTATTGATTAAAATTATGGTTATAAACATACTTAAACGAAAAAACCCACTAAAAGACAACTTTTATTAGAAAGAAAAATAACATCCACGATTTAAATTAACAATCGTGTACATTATTCTACGTTAACAATCTACAATTTTTTCAAAAGCCCAAGTAAGTTACGTGAATGTTGTTGCATGTGTTGGTATCAGTGTGTACGATAACCAAAAATTGGTATGAGAATGAGTTCAATAAAAAGTTTGAATAATGAAATTTTAGTTCATTACAATGACTGATTTTTCAAAAAAATTATCTACATACAACATTTCGAGTAAAGATCATCGTTGTCAACCAAACTATTAACGGATCTTTTTACACCGTTCCCTTTTCCAAAATTAAAATATAAGCTCAAACAATGACGTCATATAATATAATACGGTGAGAAACACCACACGCTCTTTTAATATCGAAACCAAAAATGATAACAATTTTACGTGTATATTTTCATTTTTAAAAAAGCTGATTATGTCCCTTAGCGTTACAGAGTGATGACCCTTAGCGTTACCGATTGACATGGGCTTTAATATTATATACTAGATTGTGCCAGGCGCCGTGGCGCCTGCGGCGCCCCCTTTTTTTGGGCGCCTACGGCGCCAACCTTTTTTTTAAAGACCAACTAACTTGTCCTTTTTTGATAAATACGAATTATTAAACTTTATGAAATGTACGCAAAGTATTTATTTAATAATAATAATAGGGGTTGTATTTTGCGTACCGATGCACACCAAACAATGACGTCATCATATTAAATATTTTTACAGCGCTCATCAAAACACGATTTTTCAACTAAACTAACTGCTGTAGACTGTCGTACATCGCTCCTCAGCGTTTCAACTAAACTAACTGCTGTAGACTGTCGTACATCGCTTGCGTTACAGCGTTACGTTACAAACATACCCACACCACTGGGTGTTTATATTATTTAATGTTTTTAGTCTTTCATTACTCAACATACACCAACAATTCAATTTTCAATCGCATTATCTTAGCCAGGTTAAAAATTAAGATTTCGATAAAAAAATACATATGTACTTAGGAATTGTATTGACCGGGGTAGGGGGGGTGGGAATACGTAAATCAAGTAACTTGACCGATTCATTATTACTGTGCTGGATGTAAATGTTTTCAAGACTATTTTAAACCAAGATTCCATCACCGCCTAATGATGACTTTCTCCCCCTGTTCTAAGAAACGGTATTGTATGGCTCCCGCATACACAGAGGGGGATGGGGTGGATACAGGCTATGTCCTCTATTTGTTTTGGCTGTCGAAATAGGCAAATCTCTCTCGGTGTATAGCCAATTTACTGTAGGTCGTTTCTTTCTTCTCTCTTTTCTTTTTCTTTCTTGATGTCTGTCTGGATGAACCCTCTTTTAAACCAGGATACGTTTATTTGATTAAGTGCGGTAATCTAGTGACTAAGTCTTTCTTTAAAGAAAACGGTGTCATTTGGTATAGGTGGAGAGGTTGTGCTTGCTTAGTACGTAAAACTATCACGGGATGCGCGGCAATGTCATATGTCATCTCGAGATGTGAGAGCATGTCATGTGTGGTCACGAGATGTTAGAACATGGCATGTCATTTTTCATCAAGAGATGTAAGGTCATGTCATGTGTGGTCACGAGATGTTAGAATATGGCATGTCATCTTTCATCAAGAGATGTAAGGTCATGTCATGTGTGGTCACGAGGTGTTAGAACATGGCATGTCATCTTTCATCAAGAGATGTAAGGTCATGTCAGCTGAAATAATAGAATTAAGGATGTGTTATCTCTTTTGATAAAATAGTAAGAAATAGCATCCGTCATTACAAGCTGTTAGAGCATGTCATCTGACATTACGAGCTGTTAGAGCATGTCATCTGTCATTACGAGCTATTAGAGCATGTCATCTGTCATTACGGGCTGTCCGAGCATGTCATCTGTCATTACGAGCTGTCCGAGCATGTCATCTGTCATTACGAGCTATCAGAGCATGTCATCTGTCATTACGAGCTGTCCGAGCATATCATCCGTCATTACGAGCTGTCCGAGCATGTCATCTGTCATCACGAGCTGTCAGAGCATGTCATCCGTCATTACGAGCTGTCAGAGCATGTCATCTGTCATCACGAGCTGTCAGAGCATGTCATCTGTCATCACGAGATGTCAGGATGTAGCGGGGAATCAAAGTCCTAAATGACCCAGCCAGCCGTTACTCCTCCCTTTTGAAGCTATGATGCACCCATCCATCTATCTCTGTTTCATTTAGAGCCCAACCGATACAGGTTAACTAGCTTCTCTGAGTCGAAACTTCGGCTGAAAGTTTTAAGAAATACACACGACTAAAACCAAAGCCGAAACTTACGCGTAAAAAACTTTCGGCAGAAACCGAAGTCAAAACACAAAATCCATCATCGGCGTCCTTCCGTCTCGTAAGACGATGGTGCATCACCGTTGGGTCGGGTTGCATTTCCTCGTGTGGCTGTGCAGTCCTTTCCTTGAGTGACAGTCTCTACCACAACTTTTGCATATGAGTTCTGTGCTTCCCAATGTTTTGGCCTTTCTCCTGGCTCTTCTGTCTGTAGCCTCCTCCATCCTTCGCTCCTCGGCTACTATGACGCTCTCTTTTACAGCTGTGTGACACGCAGATAGGTCTTTTGCCTTACACTCCCAGGGGCTTGTACGTATTCTGACTGCTTTAATGTTCCTTTGACAGACATCTTAAAACCGTAGTCGTGGGTGACCTTTCTTCCTTTTTCCCGATGCCAGTTCTTCATATAGGAGGTCGTTGGAGATGCGACCAGAACGCATTCCTTTTACATGCCTTAGCTACCTCAGGTGACTTTAACTAAGGATTAAGAACATGCTTTGGGTATTGGCCCGCATCAGGACCTCATTATTTGGCACTTTGTCCTGCCATTTAATGCCAAGGATGCGACGCAGGCACCTCAAGTGGAAGCTATTAAGCTTGCGCTCATATGATGTATAGGTGATCCATGTCTCGCTCCGGCATAGCAGCGTACTGATGATGCTGGATCGATAGACATGTTTGTATTTTTAAAGCTGATTTTCAGACCAAATACTTTGCAGGCCCTGGAGAAGCTTGAGTTGCCACAAATCAGTTTCTGTGTGTGCTGTCAGCGCCGCATTACCCGCACAGATTAGCTCGCGAATTAGGAATATGTCATTTTCGTTTGGCTCGTAGGCGGAAAGTGGTAAAAAAATCCTTCATCAGCTCTAGTGCGTAACCGGATTCCATCATTGATATCCTTGAATGCTTATCGAAACAGTACAGAGAAATATATTGCGAAAGTGTTGGTGTGAGTACACAAACTTGTTTAACTCCGCTGCTGACTGGAAATGCTTCTAACTTAGCACCATCAAAATACACTGTGCCCTTCACATTTCCATTTAACTGTCTGCTGATAGCTAGCAGGTGTGGGGGACAGCTGATTTTTGTCCAGGATTTGGAATAGCCCGTTTCGACTGACTAAATCAAAGGCTTTCGTAAGATCCACAAAGGCAATGTATAGTGGCATCCGCTGCTTTCTGCATTTTTCCTGGAACTGCCATGGGAGAAAACGATGTCTATGGTTGAACTATTAGCTCCGGAAACCACTCTAAGATTCTGGATAAACTCGTGATGCTAAACTCTGTAATTGTGTTAGTATAACACCGGCAAAAGCTTTTCCTACAATACTAAGGAGTGAGATGTCGCGATAGTCATTGCAGTCTCTTCTATCGCCCTTGTTCTTTTATAGTGTCACCATATTTGCATCCAAAACCGAAAATTATATGCAACTCAGTGGCGTAGCTAGAGCTTTTGCCGCCCGGGGCGGTCTCCAATATGCCACCCTTTTAGGGGCCACCCATAAAATACCGCTTGTCTTTGTGACGTCACATTGAGGAAGGGGTCTAAGTTTTCGTTTCGTGACGCCGGGTGACGAGGGGGCAGGGGGTGAAAAATCAGCCAAAATCATGTGATGGACGGCCTCTTAATTAAGTTAATTATATGATGCTTTTTATAAATTAATAAGCATGAATAAATAATTGTAATTGAAACAAAGTACATTGTAAAAGGGGTGGGAACAATTTTACCATTGCACGCCCTATTTATGTAAGCAGTAATAAAAGAGGCCGCATAAGATGATATACCTATAAATACACATGATAAAAATACAAGATAATTGTTTTGAAGGTCACAAGAAAGTTATAGGGTCACAGGTCCCCCCCACCCGAAATTAAACAAAAGATATTCCAAATTTACACCCAAAAAACTTTAACAAGTAATATGCTTTTATTTTTTATTCATATATATAAGAATTTTTAATAAATAAAAAAAGAAATTGTATACATCAGTATGTAAATATACTTTTTTATTATTTATAAATTTACTCACTAACCTTACTTTCATAGTTAAAAAATCGTGTATTATTTTATCAAAATTTATATTATTTGTAATGTCATGTTCTATGGACAATATTGCAAGATTTTGTAGTATTAAATCACTTATTGTGGAGCGATTTTAAAAAAAAAAACTTCAGTTTGGAGAAGCTCCTTTCACAACTAGATACACTGATGGCAATTGTTGAAAAAAATTCTTAGCAAAATTGTACTGTTGGATAAAGAATTTTCCAATATTTACTATTAAATATATTTTAATAGATCAAGGGGGTATTTCCCTTCTTTTTTAACATAATGCCTCTTCTTGTAGTGTAGGTCTTAGGCTCCTGCAACCTATGCGGTCGCAGTGGGCCTAGCGCTTTCATAGGCCCAAACTATCTTAATTTGCACTTATTATCATTAATACCTTGTCCCTACTCAAACTGGGGCCCACGCAATCAGTTTCGCATAATAGGCTGCATAGGTGCCCGCAATAGCTAAGACCGGCCCCGTGTACTGCCAGAAAAACCTAGATCCTTTCTCTTTCAATCTCGAACATTTCTTTATCAATGTAAATAAAGAAATTTAATTCATGTTCAAATTCTTCATTTAGAATCCCAGATGGTATAGTATTATACACGAATATTTTCTTGCAAAGACATGTAACTCATCACCTCGTTCTGTTATTTTCTTTTATAATTACATCTACGGATAAAAATATTTCTCGTTGTACTTCTTGCTCTACGGATAGAACCACGTCTTCTGAATTTTCCCCACTCATATTTTTCTCCTTTTAACTTGGTATTTAGTCGATATTTCCAACTCTCTGTAACAGCGTTCTGTATTAGCAAATATCTTTGTTTCATCAAATGGGTTTGCATAGTTTGCATTAATTTAAAAAAGACGGGTTCCCATAAATTGAGACACCATAGAAAGGTAAAAGATTGCCATGAACTGAGTAAAATTCCAGCATCTGATCTCGTTGTCCTAGATACTGCAGATGTCAATTTTCCAAGACGCTTGAAATTTTTAAATATGTCTTTTTCGGAATTATTTATGTTATTGTGGTGTTTATTAACGGAGAAATGAATAATCGTTCATTTTTAATGAATAACTGTATATTAATGAAAAATACAAGCTATATGTGTTACTTTAATGTAATAAAAACAAAGTAAATTTAATTTTTAATAAGTTACCTTACAATAATATAATTTACTATTTGCAATTTAAACACAATATTTGAACCACTATGTCATGTAGTTACTTGTTAGCGCATCGTTCTGCGAATGTCGAAATTCCACGCTAAAACGGTCGTGCGATATTACTACTACATGTATTCGTACCTACGTTGATGTGTTGCTGTTTTTTGTGCTGTTTTCTTATAAAAGCGCCATCTATGACGTATACCGCATAATTTTGCAAACAAATAGTTACCTTTTTGAGCGATTAAAAAATTTTAAAAACTGTTCTGCGTTAGTTATAACAACCATTCTGTAATCAAACATATTTTGCACGAATCCGTTAATTTAAACTCAAAATTGAGATTATTTTTGTTTCACTATGGTTTTGCCCCTTCAAAAGAAAAGGGGCGGTTTTCGAAAATGGCTGTGTTTATTTTTCAAATGCTCTGAAATGCCGCCCTTTGAATGAGTGCCACCCGGGGCGGATCGCCCCCTCCGCGCCCCCCCTAGCTACGCCACTGATGCAACTTAAAGTAATAAGGGCATACATGCCACGCAATTTTACATGTATACTACTATCGAATTCAGGTCCCAAACGTTTGATTCGGATTTCTCAGAAAACGAAAATGACGACTTTTATTTTTAAAATACAAATATAGTAACAGTTCAAATAGTCCACGTATCTTCTATATGGAACCGATCCGCGAAAACAAATAAAACAAAAATAAATAAATAAATTAGAAGAAATTTAAAAAATGAGCTGCCAGATTCATTATTGGAGACTATTCAAGACCTACAAGAGTGATACCATTGGTTGAATCCTTAAACCTTGAAACAACACTAGAGACGAACCAAGAGTAAAATAGTAATTACACATAAAGCATTTAATTCTAATTTAGAACTACAACACAAAGCTAACGTAAGGGGCCATCCATAAAGTCAATTGCGCTATTTTTGAAACTTTTTAACTGTCGAAAATCTTTGACACCCCCCACCCCTAAAGTACGTCACATTTTCAAACAAAAATATTTTTTTATTAACAAAATAATTCAAATTTAATCGGAAACACCGTGACGTCACACATGGCCGGAGATCCCCTCCCCCTGTCACAAACTGTCACACTTTCTAAAACCTTCTCCCACACTCCTTCCGGAGCATGACTTACTTAATGGACGACCCCTAATGCAACTCTCACATGGGCAAAAGCATAAAAACACCTTTCTTGTTCCGTATGCAAGAAAAAAAACACATAAAATTCTCGTTCTTCTCTTCCGGAATTCGTGCGTGGCATGGGTTGCCTGAAGAAACGAGGAAAACCAAAACTTTATCACCATTTAAAATTATAATAAGAATGCAGGCCAAGACACAAACCATAGATAAGCGTAGGACGCAATAATCCTTTGTATAGATGAGATAAGACCACGTGATCGGTCAACTTAAGTTGCACGTGTTTTCCATGTCCGGATGTTTATTTTGTTATAGTGTCATATTGATGACCAGTGGTCAGAGGAAAACTGTTAGTTACATTTTACTTTGTCTCAGATTGAGCAAATTTTGTTAATTATAAGGCATAATGCCTCAGATTGACCTAGTTTTATTAATTGCAATGCAAAATGCCCCAGATTGACCTAGTTTTATTAATTACAATGCCCCAGATGGACCTGGTTTTTATTAGTTACAATGCACAATGCCTCAGATTGACCTAGTTTTATTAGTTGCAATGCGAAATGCCTCGGATTAACCTAGTTTTATTAGTTACAATGAGCAGTGCCTCACATTGACCTAGTTTTATAAATTGCAATGCGCAATGCCCCAGATAAAAAGCTTTATGCAGTCCCATTCTGTATGACACAGTTTTTACACACGAGTTCTGTGCTTCCAAATGTTTTGGCCTTTCTCCTAGCTCTTTTGATGCAGCCTCTTCCATTCTTCGCTCCTCGGCTACTATGACGCCTTTTTTACAACTGTGCGCCACGTACATCGGTCTTCTGTCTTACACTCCCAGTCACTTGTACGTATTCTGACTGCTTTCATGTCCCTTTGACAAGCATCTTTAAATCGCAGGCGTGGGCGACCTGTTTTCCTCTTTCCCGAAGCAAGTTCACCATATAGGAGGTCTTTCGGAATGCGGCCGGGGCTCACTCTTTTAACATGACCTAGCCATCTCATGCTTCTTTCACCAAGGATTATTAGTTATTAAGTTTTATTAGTTACAATACACAATGCCTCAGATTGACCTAGTTTTATTAGTTACAATGCACAATGCCTCAGATTGACCTAGTTTTCTTTGCCACTATGTCCAGCACTCTGCAGCTCGATGCTACAGTACAAAGGTGTGTGTGTACTCAGGAACCAGGCGTGTCCCCAAGGAACAGTAGAGTACTCGTATTACAGTAACTACGTCGGCTGTGTTACCATGGACAAAAAGTGCTGCGCTCCCCCAGGCCGTAAGTAACATAAATGGCTTATTTTTTTGCTTTACATCCACGTATCTAGTTAAGGCCTTACATCAATGCGTTAACTTTCTGCCTTGCATTAATGGATTAACTTTGTGATTTACATCAACTGATTACCTAAGCGGCCTTTACATCAATTAATTAACTTTGGGCTTTAAATTAATGGATTAAATTTGGGAATTCATGAATGGATAACTTTGGGGCTTGACATCCACCATATCACGGAGTCAAATTTGCCAAAAGATTAATGATTATACCAGGGAGTCAGATCACCTATAAGATTTTGTCACGGAGTCAGATCACCTATAAGATTTTATCACGGAGTCAGATCACCTATAAGATTTTATCACGGAGTCAGATCACCTATAAGATTTTATCACGGAGTCAGATCTCCTATAAAATTAAACAAAGGAGTCAGATATCTAATATGTTTGATAGTGAAATAAGGCAGTGGCTATTGAGACGCTAGCGTCTTAATAGCCCACAGGCTATTGAGACGCAAACAAAATAAGCCAATGAAAATTAAGTAGTCGTCCTCGATTGACATCACGCGCCAAGTGGGGTAAGGGAGGGGGTCATGCATTTGTGACGGTGTGTGAGAGAGTGTTAAATATGATGTCACATGTAAATTAGCAACTTTAAATAAAACTTCTACAAAAATGTTCGATAGCTTGCTATTTCTTTAAAAAACAAATTGCACAAACTATTTGGGTAAGAAGACATAAATTTAAGCTTTATTTATGAACTAATACTAATAAAAGTAGACGTTTCGGCTAATGCCTTCATCAGTACAATAACATAAATAATTACTTACATCAGGGGCGGATTAAGACTGCACGGGGCCTCGGGCTGCAATCAAACGGGGGCCCTATCCAGCCAGCGTCCATTAAAATGATTGTTAACAGCTAATATAAGACTGTAACTAAATATTAATAATGAAAAAAAAAAAACGAACACGAAGAAGTAACTGTTTGAAGTGTTCGCC
>MUZC01004545.1:296691-321870 GCA_002072015.1 Radix auricularia | reverse complement strand
AACAAAGGTTAAATTAATTAAAAATTTTAAAGATTATTAATTTTTTGTAAAAAATGTCTACAATTTTTCTGGGGCCGTTTTGGTCGGGGCCGTTTTGACCGGGGCCTTTTTGACAGGGGCCGTTTTGTCGAGGGCCGTTTTGACCGGGGCCGATTTGTCTGGGGCCGTTTTGTCAGGGGCCGTTTTGTCCGGGGCCGTTTTGTCAGGGGCCGTTTTGACGGGTCACCATAATATTTATTTATTTATTTTAGTTATTATATTTCCAAGGGTTCGTGCAAACATTTGTGCACTTCTATTATAAAATATAAAAAGTTTGGGGGCCCCCAAACCGTCGGGGGCCCCTGGCTTTAGCCCGTTCAGCCCCCCCCCTTAATCCGCCATAGACTTACATAAATCTTAAAACATATTATATGATAAAAAATGAAAAGAAAGGAAAAACAAAAACAAAGAAGGACACAGAATATAGGAAAAAGGCGGAAGTTAAAGTATCTAAAGTCTAAAGTAACAGTGAAAGCCACAACGGGAAAACGATCTTGCGTATGGATGCGTACGGAGGAAAGGGGGGGGGGGTCTCCACTGAATGGGTACTTACGCACAACAAATATAATTTGCATAAGACTAAGCCTAGTAACGTAAACGGCGCAGACTCTAACGGCATTTGTAAATACCTGACTGAGTCAAGACCTATATGCAATAATATTTTATAAATTATATTTAAATGCAAACGAAATTCTGAACTTTTAAATTCAGACCAAACGTTCACACATTGCTAAAATATATCCGTCTGATTTATATTTCCATTTCTTGAAATAAGAAGATGGTTCTCTTTCGCCCAGTGTTTCAGCCGTTAAGTTATATAAACATAACGGGATGGCGATTTCACTGCTTATATCTTTATATTTTAGAAGTTTTTTCGCCGTCCATGAATGACGCCATGCGATTTTTACCCCCCTTTCCCCATTGTCACAAAACGTAGACCCCCCCTCTCCACAATGTGACGACACAAAGCTCTGATCCCCCCCCCCCCAATTTTTTTTTCTAAAAAAATTACCACGTTTTAATTAAAATTTTTGTCATAGAAATATGTAATAGTAATATGTATTTAGTTCAAGTCTTCACTCTAAGTCTAATATCGTTAACACACGTGAAGCCATTGAAAATGTAACTAAATAAATTGTGAGCAATCAAGTGGAACTTTTATTTCAAGTAGCACATTTTGATTTCTTAAACGTCGCCACACCCCCTTGTCTTACATCCTCACTAATGCGTTACCCTTCTCCGCCCCCACCCACAGGCGCGTGACGTCATGCATGGACGGCCCCTTCATGCATTGTTGAAGACAATAAAATTAGAACTTTCTATTACTTCTATTGTATTTTTTCAATAAATTCCACATGAAAAACACACTGTTACATTTAAATATGTATTTACTGTAAGACAAAAAGAATATTTTTGTAGAAATTTTATTTAAAGTTAAAGTTTCGCATTTACATGTGACATCATATCTAACACACTTTCACACATCGTCACAAAGGAATGACCCACTCCCTTACCCCACTTGGCGCGTGTTATCAGTCAAGGACGACCCCTAAATAGGCCAACCTTAAATACTTAATTTTCATTGGCTTATTTTGTTTGCGTCTCAATAGCCTGTGGGCTATTAAGACGCTAGCGTCTCGATAGCCTGTGGGCTATTAAGACGTTAGCGTCTCAATAGCCACTGCCGTGAAATAAGCCCCAGTGCGTGTTATATTGATGTTTTTTCTTTCTTTCACTAAGTTTTTTTAAAAAAGTGCTTTCGGTGTAATGATTATTTTTAAAACTCTCTGAATCAATGTCCAAATCCTTACCATCGTATTGGTTTTAATTATATTCTTAAAAATTATACACTTAAGATTTTTTTAAATCTTAAAAACCTATACTAAAAGTATTTAGTTTAAAGTTTAAAGAGTTAATGACTAAATTACGGGATTAAAAAAATTAATTTATAATCAATATAAAAGGTTTGAAAATAATCTTTATGAGCCTTTATTAAATGTTTTAAATTATATTTTGCAAGCATATAGTTATATTTCTTAAAATATTCTTTATAGTATAGAGAGTAGCCTAAAGGTTTATTAAAACTACTTAAAAAAAACTTCTATAAATGATTTTCAAAATGCATTTCATAAATCGGTTTGATTGATTTAGTTTTTTTTAAAATTAGCCTATATTTAAGGTTTTAAAATACAATTTACTAATATGTTTTTAAAAAGTTACCATATACTTCAGTTTTAACATCAACTAAGACCACGACAACAACAAAGGCCCCTGATGCTCCGCCCACATTCCCACCCACATGTGGACTTGGAAGTCAAGAACGCTTTGATAGGATATTGGATGGTCGGCCTACTGGCGTATGTGACTGGCCATTTGTTGTGTCCATCAGGTAAGACAGGTCTGTGACTGTTCATTTGTTGTGTCCATTATAAGACAGGTCGGTGACTGTCCATTTGTTGTGCCCATCATAAGACAGGTCTGTGACTGTCCATTTGTTGTGTCCATTATAAGACAGGTCTGTGACTGTCCATTTGTTGTGCCCATTATAAGACAGGTCTGTGACTGTCCATTTGTTGTGCCCATTATAAGACAGGTCTGTGACTGTCCATTTGTTGTGTCCATCAGGTAAGACAGGTCTGTGACTGACCATTTGTTGTGTCCATCAGGTAAGACAGGTCTGTGACTGGCCATTTGTTGTGTCCATCAGGTAAGACAGGTCTGTGACTGGCCATTTGTTGTGTCCATTATAAGACAGATATGTGACTGGCCATTTGTTGTGTCCATTATCAGACAGGTCTGTGACTGTCCGTTTGTTGTGTCCATTAGGTAAGACAGGTCTGTGACTGTCCCTTTGTTGTGTCCATTATAAGACAGGTCTGTGACTGGCCATTTGTTGTGTCCATTATAAGACAGGTTTGTGACTGGCCATTTTGTTGTGTCCATTATAAGACAAGTCTGTGACTGTCCATTTGTTGTGTCCATCAGGAAGGACAGGTCTGTGACTGGCCATTTGTTGTGTCCATTATAAGACAGGTCTGTGACTGGCCATTTGTTGTGTCCATTATAAGACAGGTCTGCGACTGGCCATTTGTTGTGTCCATTATAAGACAGGTCTGTGACTTGCCATTTGTTGTGTCCATTATAAGACAGGTCTGTAACTGTCCATTTGTTGTGTCCATTATAAGACAGGTCTGTGACTGGCCATTTGTTGTGTCCATCAGGTAAGACAGGTATGTGACTGTCCATTTGTTATGTCCATTATAAGACAGGTCTGTGACTGTCCATTTGTTGTGTCCATCAGGTAAGACATGTCTGTGACTGGCCATTTGTTATGTCTATCAGGTAAGACAGGTCTGTGACTGGCCATTTGTTGTGTCCATTATAAGACAGGTCTGTGACTGGCCATTTGTTGTGTCCATCAGGTAAGACAGGTCTGTGACTGGCCATTTGTTGTGTCCATCAGGTAAGACAGGACTGTGACTGACCATTTGTTGTGTCCATTATAAGACAGGTCTGTGACTGTCCATTTATTGTGTCCATCAGGTAAGACAGGTCTGTGACTGGCCATTTGTTGTGTCCATCAGGTAAGACAGGTCTGTGACTGGCCATTTTTTGTGTCCATTATAAGACAGGTCTGTGACTGGCCATTTGTTGTGACCATCAGGTAAGACAAGTCTGTGACTGGCCATTTGTTGTGTCCATCAGGTAAGACAGGTCTTTGACAGGCCATTTGTTGTGTCCATTAGGTAAGACAGGTCTGTGACTGGCCATTTGTTTTGTCCATTATAAGACAGGTCTGTGACTGGCCATTTGTTGTGTCCATTATAAGACAGGTCTGTGACTGACCATTTGTTGTGTCCATTATAAGACAGGACTGTGACCGGCCATATGTTGTGTCCATTATAAGACAGGTCTGTGACTGGCCATTTGTTGTGTCCATTATAAGACAAGTCTGTGACTGTCCATTTGTTGTGTCCATCAGGTATAACAGGTCTGTGACTGTCCATTTGTTTTGTCCATCAGGTAAGACAGGTCTGTGACTGGCCATTTGTTGTGTCCATTATAAGACAGGTCTGTGACTGGCCATTTGTTGTGTCCATGATAAGACAGGTCTGTGACTGGCCATTTGTTGTGTCCATTATAAGACAGGTCTGTAACTGTCCATTTGTTTTGTCCATTATAAGACAGGTCTGTGACTGGCCATTTGTTGTGTCCATCAGGTAAGACAGGTATGTGACTGTCCATTTGTTGTGTCCATTATAAGACAGGTCTGTGACTGTCCATTTGTTGTGTCCATCAGGTAAGACTTGTCTGTGACTGGCCATTTGTTGTGTCCATCAGGTAAGACAGGTCTGTGACTGGCCATTTGTTGTGTCTATTATAAGACAGGTCTGTGACTGGCCATTTGTTGTGTCCATTATAAGACAGGTCTGTGACTTGCCATTTGTTGTGTCCATCAGGTAAGACTGGTCTGTGACTGACCATTTGTTGTGTCCATTATAAGACAGGTCTGTGACTGGCCATTTGTTGTGTCCATTATAAGACAGGTCTGTGACTGGCCATTTGTTGTGTCCATCAGGTAAGACAGGTCTGTGACTGTCCATTTGTTGTGTCCATTATAAGACAGGTCTGTAACTGTTCATTTGTTTTGTCCATTATAAGACAGGTCTGTGACTGTCCATTTGTTGTGTCCATCAGGTAAGACATGTCTGTGACTGGCCATTTGTTGTGTCCATCAGGTAAGACAGGTCTGTGACTGGCCATTTTTGGTGTCCATCAGGTAAGACAGATCTGTGACTGGCCATTTGTTGTGTCCATTATAAGACAGGTCTGTGACTGGCCATTTGTTGTGTCCATCAGGTAAGACAGGTCTGTGACTGGCCATTTGTTGTGTCCATTATAAGACAGGTCTGTGACTTTCCATTTGTGTTGTCCATTATAAGACAGGCCTGTGACTGGCCATTTGTTGTGTCCATTAAATGACAGGTCTTAACTGTCCATTTGTTGTGTCCATTATAAGACAGGTCTGTGACTGGCCATTTGTTGTGTCCAACAGGTAAGACAGGTATGTGACTGTCCCTTTGTTGTGTCCATTATAAGACAGGTCTGTGACTGTCCATTTGTTGTGTCCATCAGGTAAGACATGTCTGTGACTGGCCATTTGTTGTGTCCATCAGGTAAGACAGGTCTGTTACTGGCCATTTGTTGTTGTCCATTATAAGACAGGTCTGTGACTGGCCATTTGTTGTGTCCATTATAAGACAGGTCTGTGACTGTCCATTTGTAGTGTCCATTATAAGTCAGGTCTGTGACTGGCCATTTGTTGTGTCCATTAGGTAAGACAGGTCTGTGACTGGCCATTTGTTGTGACCATTATAAGACAGGTCTGTGACTGTCCATTTGTTGTGTCCATTATAAGACAGGTCTGTGACTGGCCATTTGTTGTGTCCATTATAAGACAGGTCTGTGACTGTCCATTTGTTGTGTCCATTATAAGACAGGTCTGTGACTGGTATAATGAATCTTAAATAGTAGGGCTGTTATCGATTAATTTAAATTTAATCGTTAACTTTTGAAAAATTACCGAATAATTAATCGATAATTTTGATTAAGCTAAAAATAAGATGTATGACGCCATTAAACTGAAAATTTCAAGCGAAGTAACAAAAACTGGCCATTAAAATTTTTTAATTGAAATATAAGAGCTTATTTTAAAATGTTACACTTTAAAAATCTTTTTTCTTAATGGAGAAATTTTTAAGTAAAAAAAAAGCAAACTATGATTAATTATTTATAATTAATCATTGATTAATAAATCGTAAAAAAATTATTGAAAACGAACTCTTCAATTTAATCACTATTTTATTGATTAAAATAATATTAATCGATAAAATTTTTTAACGTTTAATAGAGAAATTAATCGGTAATTTCCGCAGCCCTATTAAATAGATTAATGTTTTTACTATTATTCCAATTTTGATTTAGTTGTTTGGTTGCGTGGTTTGGGGATGTGTGAGTATGATTTCATTTTGTAGCCCCCTTTCTTCCAACCCCGTTAGTGTATATGGATTTACTAGCTCATGAGTCCAAAGCCTAAACATGTAAGAGTTAAAAAATTCTAACTTAAATTGACAACACCCAGCATTCCATTTGTGAATAGCCTGTCATTAAAAACTTTAAATTATCCCTTTAAAATCTATGGCTCAATGTTTTGTTTCCGTAACTGGCATTTTTCTTTGACATTTCATCCATCAAGGGCTTTGTTGCAAAGTGCGAGACAATTATCGTATGGTACCACGTCCCACTCGTGCCAGGGAGTTCTCATTGGGCGACAATGGGTACTGACCAGCCCCTTCTGTATTCTAGGGTAAGTATGCATTAGGAGATTTGAAATTCTTCACATAAAAAATCCACTTTCAGTTTCACAGTCGATCCGTTTAAATTGATTTAAAACTTACCAAACTTAAGATGATTTAATTTTTAATTTTAGTACTGGTCTGTTTATATAAAACATACCAAAATTACAGCTGTTTTAATTTTAAGTCTAGGATAGGTATTAAAATTATGGTCGGACCAATTTTCAGTCTAAGGTATGGGTATTAAAATGATGGTCGGTCTAATTTTAAGTCTAGTATATGTATTAAAAGGATGGGCGGTTTAATTTTAAGTCTAGTATAGGTATTAAAAGGATGGTCAGTCTATTTAAAACTCTGGACGTCTACCAAGTATAAACCAGACTGTAACTCTACCATATCTAACTTGGTCTGAACCAACCATGTCTACCCCTATCTACCATGTCAAAACTAGTGTGGATCAACCGTAACTAACCTAAAGTCATATAGGCTGTACCTCTACCAAATCTTTATTAGTCTGAACAACTTATGTCTAGCCTAGTCTGTACCTCCAACATGTCTAGCTAGTGTGGGCCAACCATGTGTCCATGTCTAACCTTGACTGTGCCTTCACCGTATCTATGTTACTCTGGACCAATTATATCTATTTCAGTATGTACATATGACATGTCTAAACCAATGCAAACAAACCATGTCTGATCTAGTCTATACCTTTATCATATATTTGCTAGTCTGGACATATTATGTCTACTTCAGTATGTCCCTCTACCATGTCTAGTATCATGGACCAACCATGTCTGAGCTAGTCTGTACCTATACCATGTCTAAACTAGTGTAGACCAACAATGTCTGACCTAGTCTGTACCTATAACATGTCTAAGCTAGTGTAGACCAACAATGTCTGACCTAGTCTGTACCTATAACATGTCTAAACTAGTGTAGACCAACAATGTCTGACCTAGTCTGTACCTATACCATGTCTAAACTAGTGTAGACCAACCATGTCTGACCTAGTCTATACCCTTAGAATGTATTTCCCAGTCTAGACCTGAATTGAATGCCCGAGAGTTCGTACATGTGTTTGTGTGAGTGCGTATGTTTGAGACGGTGTGATTGTGTGAGTGTGTATGTTTGTGTGGGTGTGATTGTGTGGGTATGTGTGTTTGTGTGGGTGTGATTGTGTTTATGTGTATGTTTGTGTCGGTGTGATTGTGTGAATTGTGTGTTTGTGTGGGTGTGATTGTGTGAGTGTGTGTGTTTGTTTGTTTTGTGCGAGTGCATATGTTTGTGTCGGTTTGTTTGTTTGTGTGAATGCGCGTGTTTGTGCTTATCCATGTGTTTGTAGGAATGTTACGTTATTACGAATATTCTCCTGTAGTTTCACACCAAATATTTTACTTCAGTCATTGCTGGCCCTAGAGAATGCGGGGCCCAAGGCAGAAAGTGATGAGTGGGTCCCGGGGCCCAAGGAAACAAGTTATGAACGGGGCCCCGGGCCCAAAGCATCAGACGAAAATCGAGACATATGCAAAAATATGCATTTCTACATATATTGAATTAATAAGAAATACAAATTAAATTACTTAAATTTTTTTACGCTAAAACAGCATTGACTCTTGACCCATCAATAATTACAGCACTGACTCTTGACCCATCAATAATTACAGCACTGACTCTTGACCCATCAATAATTACAGCACTGACTCTTGACCCATCAATAATTACAGCATTATTTTTTTTTATTGAAGATCCTAAAACTGATTAGGTGTGTAAATTTACAGTTTATATAGACATAACACCATAAACGTATAGACTACCGTGTTTAAAAAAAACACATAAAAAACAGCCTTTTACTTCCACCTTATGTGACTGCAGGAATTATGCACTCAATAATTGTAGTGGTCAGCAAGCATGAAACCATCACTATCATTACTTTCGCAGGCTGTGAGCTTTTTCTCCAGATTCTTACTGCAATTCAGCAAATCAATTTTTGTTGTAATTGATGAAATATATAATGAAATCCAAACGACTTACAATTCCTTCGCATTTGTTCAAAGCGACTGTCCATTGACATGATTGCATATCGACAATCTTTTTAAAAACACATGCGCGAAAATTTTCGTATGCATCTACAAATTCTTTATCTTCTCCTTCAGATGTAAGTTTAAAAATTCTTTGTCTCACTCTCGTCTCTTTGAAAATGGGCTCAAATTCAAAGTCCGGGGCGATTTCTTTTTTGCAATTATTATCGCTATTATTATTGTTTAAAATCCGCAATTTCTGTAAGCTTTCAACTATTTGCAAGTATGTTCCATTCTGACACCTGCAGTTGCTAGATCGACAGAAATAATTTGTAAATCTTTGCTGATGTATTATTAAATTGGAACAAAATGTCGTTCCAAAAAGTGTTTGAAACAATGAAATTGAAGTTCTGAAGTTGTTTTCACAACGACTCTGCTTCACTTCGAGCTTTTGGATCGCTACTTTGCTCTGAAACTCCGAAAAGTGCACCACGGACTTCGCCTGATTGTTATCGCACAGCCTTTACAAACCACTTTATGCTTTTTCTTCTTGTTTCAAAAGTTGTTTTACATAAATATTTTGAACATTCTTGGAAAGGATAGACCATCGCTTTTTTGAAGCAGAAAATGAAGTATAGATTTGTTCAATTGTATAAAAAAAAACGTCAATGCATTAAGACAAGTTTTTACCATATCCCACTTCAGAAAATTTGTAATTGTGACTAGTAAAAGGGGTAAAATATGTCTTGGGATTTAATTGTAAAAGGTAAGCTTGTACGCCTCACTTATGCCCTTATGCCCTTTCATGTTCGCACCGTTGTCGTATTCTTTACCGGGGATAGTATAAAGACCTAAGCCAAATTTAGTCAGTTTCAATGGTAAGACTTCAAGCAGGTGTTGCCCAATACTTTCTTCTACTTCTAGAAAACGTATGAAATGCTCATGAATTACTTCAGAATATCCACCTCCTGGGCTTACATAGCGAATTCTTAGTGACAGCTGTTGTTGCTGACTTTGATTCGGTGTACAATCAAGTACGACCGTATTACTGAAAAGTCTCTAGCTAATTTTACTCTTCCTACAATAATTTTCCATACCTTATTTCCCATTAAACGAAATGAGCTCGTTTTGAATTCGCTTTCCCAATGAGTGATCATGAATTTCATCAGTTTGTGTTCTTCGTTTAAGCTCCTGCAAAACACAGTTCAAATTTGGCCAGCAATTCAAAGAGTCCCAAAAAGTTTCCATTGTGTGCCTGACGTAGTTTATCGACTAAACTACAAAACTAGGAAAAAACCATGCTGTGCTCAGCAAGAATTTGGACAAGGGCTATGAGAAGTTGAAATAAACTATTCTCAATGTTCCTTAACCGACGCCGCGCAGCAGCTTAGAATAACCGCGCACCATTTTGTAAAATATGAACAAAAACTGGATGTTGCTTTGCACACGATTTTTAAATATTATTTTGCACGTGGACTAATGAACCTTAGAGTGAATATTGACTGTACCAACGAGTCATCTCACTGTTTTGACTCTGCTCGTCAATTACGCATCGCTTTGTTAGACTGTTTTCCTGCTCAAACAATTCCAAAGTAGATGTGTAATGTCTCTTTGATTATTCATGAGCAGACAGTCTCACACTAGCATTTTTACAGTCACAAATCTCGTCTGATTGTTTTTAGCTGTTGAAATTATAAGCAATTTTTGGTTGAGAACTTCTCCATTTTCCATGTCAGTTGCAGTAGGTGGTAGAATATTTTCATCTATGGCTATCTGATGGAAATCCTTTTTTTTTTCTTCTCTTTTTAAATAAATTTAAACTGCTTACAAAAACGCTCCAGGAAAAATAATTTTTTTGAATTAGAATTTAGGCTCATTATAATATTTTATTATATTATTACGCTATATATTTATACGGAAAATTAATATAAAATGTTTGATACCATTGTTTAAAAAAACAAGTATTACGTGAAAATATTAAAATTGTAAAAAAAAGCAGCTAGAAAAAAAGTAGCCATACCGTGAGGCCCTGAAAAGCGCGGGGCCCAAGGCCCCCTGCCCCCTTCGCCTTGCCCTAAGACCGGCCCTGACTTCAGTGTTCAATGAATGTCTGAGATTTACCCGAAGCTGTCTGAGGCCCAAGCAGAAATATTTAGTTTTTAATATTCTGTCCAAACTTTCAGAGCGGCCGGCACCGCCCAGGAGGCACCAAGCCGTTTACTGGTAGCAGCGGGTGAGTACAATGTCACCGGCATTGACCTTGACCCAGTTACTGGCCAGCAGCAGGAACAGCTTATCGGAGTAAGCAGCGTTTACTTCTACCCAACGTACGCATATAAGACACAGCTGGAAGCCTTGCCGTTTGATGACACAGTAAGACTCAACAGTAAGTCGACGTTCTCTCAAATAGTTGAGTTTTATTAATAACTTGTTAAAATAAAAACACATTGGGGACCATCCATAAATGTTGAGCAACTTTGGCCCAGTTTTCACCCCTCCCCCATCGTCATATAAACTTAGAACCCCCTTTTTCCGATTTGACGTCACAAAGCTTTGCCCCCCCCTTATAAAAGCTGTATTTTCTATTTGAAAAGGAGCATTTTTCATATCAGTTTTTTTAGCACATTTTCGAGAAGTCGAATGCGCTATTGCACCCGTTTTGTCCGTCCGTCTGTCATCACCCTAGATCTCAGCATCCATAAGTCCTAGACCCATGATGTATATATGTTTTTGTATGTCCTGACCTGCCATTTGTGCATCAACACTCAGTTACTCGATCCGTTAAAAAACCCCGTTAAAACTACCAAAAAACATTGCGAATCGAGAGATAACACTGGCGCAGGCAACGGCCGCCATTGCCGGAAGTCTTAGTATTATCAAAAGTATTAGTTTTTTTTTTNTTTTTTTTTGTTGACGTCATTAGAATATGTGTAAAAGTTTAGAGAGTTTTACGTCATCATTTGTGGTGACTTCAATCAAGATCTTAGCGGCCCAGGGGCAGAAATTGAAAACTTTTTCGAAACAAGCTTCAACATTCAACTACTTTCACCAAGATTGGCAACTACGATCTATCAAACAACAATTGACGGAGTATTTGGGCGATTAGCTGATTACAATTTAGAATGTTTCATTTATGAGTCCTATTTCAGTGACCACAAACCACTTGTAGTTAGATTAAAGAGAAAATAAAAAATTTTAAAATGTCAAGAAATGAATTTTAAATATTTTTTTTTCAGGTATATTCATTACACAAGAAAATTCATAAAAATATGTCTAAAATCTAAACACAATTACTGATAACTACATAATGCTGATATCTAACATAAGTACTGATACATAATACGAAAATGCGCTAACGCGTCCTGAGTTCCAAAAGGGACCAGGCTTAGCATGATTTTTTTTGTCATTTAAGTGTTTATTTAGTGTAAGGCTTCACTCTGAAATCTTAAAACGCGTTAAGCCATGTGAAACTTAATTAAATAAATTGTAAATAATCAAATATTTAAGTGGAACTTTTATTTAAAGTGGAAGTTTTGATGTGACGTCACAGTTATTAAACACCGCATCGTCACAAGTATGACCCCCCCCCCCCTTTTTTTTTTTTCTAAAGTGTGCGTGCGTCATTTATGGACGGCCCCTTATGTTTGAATCACTACACACCACCTACCCTACTACCCTTAGCATGTATATTTTGATAGCTATCATAGTTCATGGAATTGAAAATTTAAAAAAAAAACGCCTGAAAGGTTGCAGGTTAAAATTTTTGAGTACTAGATATATACCCGCACTTTGCAGCGGTAAAGGTACCGTTTTTAACGTTTTATTCACTGGGTGAACATGTAGTAACATATGCCTATATGTATTTTATAAATATCCTTTTGTATCTGTATCAGACGATATAAGTGTGGCTTTCCGGTTGCAATTTAATCATACTGTTTTACTCTTGAATGCCACTCACAGTTGGCAAAAAAATATAAATATGAAAACTTTTATTCCTTGAGATTGAGGAAATTCAAGAGAATGTATAGATAGCCATGGGATTAAACAAAGATTTCATAAGGGGGATAAACTAAATTTTAAAAAACCTTAAAACATTTCTCAAAAGCATATAGAACTTGAGTAGCAATAGATGGCACTAATAAAAAAAAAACCTCATAGTGTTAAAAAATTTAATGAAAAGAAAAAACACCACATAAAATACAGTAAAACTGTTTTCGTTAACATTAAGTTCCGTAAGTGTCGTTTTCCCCAATGGTCCCAATAAATAATGGAATCCCACACTTAGTGTTTTGCTGTTTCTCCTTTTAAGAAATTCGATTTTAAAAATAAATAATTATAATCCCCGCCTCTTTTCCGGTATTTTGCTTCTGGATATTATAATAATTTAAATGCCATGTTTTTAAGATCTTTGTATCGGTTTAAGGAAGCAAAGTTATCTAAATATGAAAGATTATATGTTTACATTGCATTAATATGTTAATCTTAACAAATAATATTTTAAAAATTTTATGTCCAAAATAATAGAGCAAATTTTAAAAAAAAGGAAAAAAACCAAAAAAAAAAAACCACATAATTTTGCTGGTACTGATTTTTAAAAATATGTTTGATTAATAAGGAACACATATAATAGAATTATTTCTATTAATTATATTTTTAACGCATATATAGATTCACTTGAGTCGCGATTCACTATTTCGCGAAATCGGTTTAGTGGCGGTAATTCCATGGCTTTTTACATTTTGTAACATAACACAGCAATTGGTGCTGCTATGCAAGAAATAAGGATGAAAAAACCTTTTTGTTTACTTATGCTCAGCTAAATAAATAATAATAATACGAAGGAAAAGTATGTAAGTGACACAAAATATAAATTATTAATAAAGTGGAGGAAAAAATGTGAGAAGTATTATATTTTTTAATCGACCAAATTAATATTAATCAATTATAAGTTTTAACGCTTAATCTATTATTAAATCGTTAATTTGGCAGACCTAATTCTAATATATTTTACGCGAGAGTTGAATTCGTTTGGAGCAGGTTTCCTCTTAAAATTATCTCACTATTTCTAGTGTGTGTTAGTATCTCTTTTATTTGACGATTGTAAGTTTGGCGCAATGTTGGCAATTTAACTAAATTGTGCGCTGAGCTTACTCATGAGAATAGTACTTAAAGCTGACCAGAAGTAGATCTATACAGTTTAAATAGTTAATCTCTTACAATTAGAAAATTAGACGCAATATTAAGAGTAACAGCGCTGTGGGTAAAACAATTCAAAAGAATATTAATTTACGTGGCAAAACCTGGATAGAAAAATATCTCATAGCCTTCAGAACCGGCTAAGAAAGGAATTGCATTAGGAATAAACACATGTTTTTTTAAAATCGTTTTCTGATTGTGTCACTGAGTGCGGTCAACATCACTAGCACCCCATAGTGATGTCACTGCTAAAACTATCTGCATATATAAGCTCGTGCCATTATTTGATCTTTTTTGTGACTGTGTAACAAAGAATTGAATGAAATATACAAATAAACACCTAATTAGCTTTATTTATATTGATAATGTAGAGATGTCCTATTTGTTTTAACTGTAGAGATGTCATATTTGTTTTAACTGTGGAGATGTCCTATTTGTTTTAACTGTGGAGATGTCCTATTTTTTTTTACCGGTAGAGATGTCACATTTGTTTTTACTTGTAGAGATGTCCTATTTAGTTTAAACTGTAGAGATATTCTATTTGTTTTTACCTGTAGAGATGTCCTATTTGTTTTTACCTGTAGAGATGTCCTATTTGTTTTTACCTGTAGAGATGTCCTATTTGTTTTAACCTGTAGAGATGTCCTATTTATTTTAACTGTGGAGATGCCTTATTTGTTTTTACCTGTAGAGACGTCCTATTTATTTTTACCTGTAGAGATGTCCTATTTGTTTTTACCTGTAGAGATGTCCTATTTGTTTTTACCTGTAGAGATATTCTATTTGTTTTTACCTGTAGAGATGTCCTATATGTTGTTACCTGTAGAGATGTCTTATTTGTTTTAACCTGTAGAGATGTCCTATTTGTTTTTACCTGTAGAGATGTCCTATTTGTTTTTACCTGTAGAGATGTCCTATTTGTTTTTACCTGTAGAGATGTCCCATTTGTTTTTACTTGTAGAGATGTCCTATTTGTTTTAACCTGTAGAGATGTTCTATTTGTTTTTACCTGTAGAGATGTCCTATACAAGTCTGCGTCGATGTTCCACTCCCAAGCAAGCACACAACGTCGGCAGCTTTCTTCTTTAAAAGTGAACTTAATTAAAATACTTCACAAAGCTTCACATTAAACAAGAGTTAACACGAAAACTTCCTAGTCTAATATAAACGCGCCCAAACTCAAATTTAATAGCAAACTGTAACTTTAAGCAGAGGCGTCACCAGGGTTGGTGGTGTCATCCTGTGCTGTGGCTCATGGTGTCACCCGCTCACGACTTACCTCATGCAGCCCCTAGCCCCCACCCCCGAGTCTGTCAGTTACAAAAAACGTGAACATACAGAATTTATTTTTATTTTGGTGTCAGCCCTTGTGATTGTGACCCCCCCTCCCCCGGTGCCGGATCCACAGNCATTTGTTTTTACTTGTAGAGATGTCCTATTTGTTTTTACCTGTAGAGATGTCCTATTTGTTTTTACCTGTAGAGATGTCCTATTTGTTTTTACCTGTAGAGATGTCCTATACGTTTTTACCTGTAGAGATGTCCTATTTGTTTTAACCTGTAGAGATGTCCTATTTGTTTTTACCTGTAGAGATGTCCTATTTGTTTTAACCTGTAGAAATGTCCTATTTGTTTTTACCTGTAGAGATGTCCTATTTGTTTTTACCTGTAGAGATGTCCTATTTGTTTTTACCTGTAGAGATGTCCCATTTGTTTTTACTTGTAGAGATGTCCTATTTGTTTTTACTTGTAGAGATGTCCTATTTGTTTTTACTTGTAGAGATGTCCTATTTGTTTTTACCTGTAGAGATGTCCTATACAAGTCTGCGTCGATGTTCCACTCCCAAGCAAGCACACAACGTCGGCAGCTTTCTTCTTTAAAAGTGAACTTAATTAAAATACTTCACAAAGCTTCACATTAAACAAGAGTTAACACGAAAACTTCCTAGTCTAATATAAACGCGCCCAAACTCAAATTTAATAGCAAACTGTAACTTTAAGCAGAGGCGTCACCAGGGTTGGTGGTGTCATCCTGTGCTGTGGCTCATGGTGTCACCCGCTCACGACTTACCTCATGCAGCCCCTAGCCCCCACCCCCGAGTCTGTCAGTTACAAAAAACGTGAACATACAGAATTTATTTTTATTTTGGTGTCAGCCCTTGTGATTGTGACCCCCCCTCCCCCGGTGCCGGATCCACAGAATGAAATAAATAGTACGCACTTTAAAACCAAAATCGCCAATAGGGGTATGCGAGGGATGCACCCCTCACATACCCCTATTGACGATTTTGGTTTTAAAGTGTCTACTTATTATTTCATTCTGTGAATCCCATTTTTTTAATACTCGAGTACTTTGTGCTGGAACAACTTGAATTAATTTTGTTGACCATCTTTCCAACAGGCAATGGCGTTGCCCTGATAAAACTCTCTGAACCAATCAATGGCCGATGTTCTGGGATCATATGTCTGCCGTCATACGCCGAAGCGGCCAACAACTGTGCAGGATACGAGGAGTGCGTCATCACAGGATGGGGGTTCTCAACAGAAACGTTTGACGACAGTGAGTCTATGGGGCTTCAGAAACGTGGAGGGCGGAGCTTGTCCGGTGGGGGAAGGGGTTGATTTTCTCCGCAATATCAGGGTGCGAACTCCCCCCCCCTTTCCGCTGAAAAGAGAGTATTAAAATAATGAACATTTTATTTAATTTAGAATTAGAAAACCAAAATGGTGGCAAGTCTTTCTCAGTATATTCCCTTAGTCCGCTAAATGTTAAAATAGTATTCGCCTGATTTTTTGCTAATTCAAATTTCTCCCGTGGCGCGACTAGGTTTTCAGTTGACAACATGGTATCGCTACAGGATAAACCTGTTGTGTCCGTCTCATGGACTTTAGGCATGTCATTCCCATAGACATATGAACTTTTTCACATAGACTTTCTGCAAGTCATTCCCATAGACATATGAACTTTTTCACATAGAATTTCTGCAAGTAATTCCTATAGACGTAATAAAAGTTTTCCCTTGGACTTTGTTTGCAAGGTTTTTTCCCAAGGGAAAAATACCTGCGGGAAATAAACTTTTGGGAAATATACCTATGAGAAATAACTTAACGGTAAATAGACGTGAAATATAACTTTATGGTAAACAACCTGTGGATAAAATAATTGTGGGAATGTTTGAAAAAAACCTACGGGAGATAGACTTGTGGAAAATGGATATGTTGGCAACAGTCGTATGGGAAATAATCGACATTAAAATATGAATCTCAAGGCATGTGGGATTTAGACCTGAGAGAATTAGGTGTGTGGGTAGTAGGACCTTGGAAATTTGGTAAATTGCCCCATGGAATATGTACCTGTTGGTAATAGAACAGTGGGAAATAGCCAGTCGGAAATGCAGCTATGGGTAAAAGATGTGAGGTGTAAAAATGAGCTTGTTAGAAAAAGGCCCTTAGAACTTTGGGAACTACTCCTGTTGGAAATGTTAGGAAATTGATCTGTGGGTCATTGGAGTGTGGAAATGTTAGGAAATTGGTCTGTGGGTAATTGGAGACAGGAAATTTTAAGAAATTGGTCTGTGGGTAATTGAAGTGTGGTAATGTTAGGAAATAAGTCTGCGGGTAATTGGAGTGTGGAAATGTTAAAAAATTGGTCTTTGGATAATTGGAGATATACAATATACAAAAGATATATAATCACGCCCCGATAAACCGAGTCTTAACATAAGAAAATTCATTATTACCTTCACTTGCATTGTGGTCAATAGAATTATCAGTTCGAACATAATTATTACACACCTAAATCAACAGTGCATAATTTATTTGTTTTGACACCTGTGCCCTGAGTAAATGATCACCTTCTTGTCTCTAGACCTTAGTACTCACTCATCTTGTTGTCTCTAGACCTATCACCTCAGCTACTCACTCATCTTGTTGTCTCTAGACCTATCACCTCAGCTACTCACTCATCTTGTTGTCTCTAGACCTATCACGTCAGCTACTCACTCATCTTGTTGTCTCTAGACCTATCACCTCAGCTACTCACTCATCTTCTTGTCTCTAGACCTTTGTACTCACTCATCTTCTTGTCTCTAGACCTTAGTACTCACTCATCTTGTTGCCTCTAGACCTATCACCTCAGCTACTCACTCATCTTCTTGTCTCTAGACCTATCACCTCAGCTACTCACTCATCTTGTTGTCTCTAGACCTATCACCTCAGCTACTCACTCATCTTGTTATCTCTATACCTATCACCTCAGCTACTCACTCATCTTGTTGTCTCTAGACCTATCACCTCAGCTACTCACTCATCTTCTTGTCTCTAGACCTTAGTACTCACTCATCTTGTTTTCTCTAGACCTATCACCTCAGCTACTCACTCATATTCTTGTCTCTAGACCTATCACCTCAGCTACTCACTCATCTTCTTGTCTCTAGAACCTTAATACTCAATCATCTTGTTGCCTCTAGACCTATCACCTCAGCTACTCACTCATCTTCTTGTCTCTAGACCTATCACCTCAGCTACTCACTCATCTTCTTGTCTCTAGACCTTAGTACTCACTCATCTTGTTTTCCCTAGACCTATCACCTCAGCTACTTACTCATCTTCTTGTCTCTAGACCTATCACCTCAGCTACTCACTCATCTTCTTGTCTCTAGACCTATCACCTCAGCTACTCACTCATCTTCTTGTCTCTAGACCTATCACCTCACCTACTCACTCATCTTCTTGTCTCTAGACCTATCACCTCAGCTACTCACTCATCTTGTTGTCTCTAGACCTTAGTACTCACTCATCTTGTTTTCTCTAGACCTATCACCTCAGCTACTCACTCATCTTGTTGTCTCTAGACCTATCACCTCAGCTACTCACTCATCTTGTTGTCTCTAGACCTATCACCTCAGCTACTCACTCATCATGATGTCTCTAGACCTATCACCTCAGCTACTCACTCATCTTGTTGTCTCTAGACCTTAGTACTCACTCATCTTGTTGTCTCTAGACCTATCACCTCAGCTACTCACTCATCTTCTTGTCTCTAGACCTTAGTACTCACTCATCTTGTTGCCTCTAGACCTATCACCTCATCTACTCATTCATCTTGTTGTCTCTAGACCTATCACCTCAGCTACTCACTCATCTTGTTGTCTCTAGACCTATCACCTCAGCTACTCACTCATCTTCTTGTCTCTAGACCTATCACCTCAGCTACTCACTCATATTCTTGTCTCTAGACCTTAGTACTCACTCATCTTGTTGCCTCTAGACCTATCACCTCATCTACTTACTCATCTTCTTGTCTCTAGACCTATCACCTCAGATACTTACTCATCTTCTTGTCTCTAGACCTATCACCTCAGCTACTTACTCATTTCTTGTCTCTAGACCTATCACCTCAGCTAATTACTCATCTTCTTGTCTCTAGACCTTTGTACTCACTCATCGTCTTGTCTCTAGACCTTTGTACTCACTCATCTTCTTGTCTCTAGACCTATCACCTCAGCTACTCACTCATCTTCTTGTCTCTAGACATATCACCTCAGCTACTCACTCATCTTCTTGTCTCTAGACCTATCACCTCAGCTACTCACTCATCTTCTTGTCTCTAGACCTATCACCTCAGCTACTCACTCATTTCTTGTCTCTAGACCTTTGTACTCACTCATCTTCTTGTCTCTAGACCTTAGTACTCACTCATCTTGTTTTCTCTAGACCTATCACCTCAGCTACTCACTCATCTTGTTGTCTCTAGACCTTAGTACTCATTCATCTTGTTGTCTCTAGACCTATCACCTCAGCTACTCACTCATCTTGTTGCCTCTAGACCTATCACCTCAGCTACTTACTCATCTTCTTGTCTCTAGACCTATCACCTCAGCTACTCACTCATTTCTTGTCTCTAGACCTATCACCTCAGCTACTCACTCATCTTCTTGTCTCTAGACCTATCACCTCAGCTACTCAGTGGTCGAGTTAAGCTATCATCCAGGGAGGCATGTAACTTTCTGACCGAGAGACTCGGTCTCCAGACAAGCAGACCCAATGGAACCACCTGTCAGAGTCCAGCCAATACCAACACCGACAGTTGTCTGGTATGTTGTCATGTGTTTATTTTGTCTTAGGATCAGAAGATCGTGTGAGTGTTTAACGTTGACTATGTAGCATTATTACAATGTGGCACGAACACTTGAACACAATGTAGCATGATGACTATGTGTTACGATGACTATGTAGCATTATTACAATGTGGCACGAACACTTGAACACAATGTAGCATGATGACTATGTGTTACGATGAATATGTAGCATTATTACAATGTAGCACGAACACTTGAACACAATGTAGCATGATGACTATGTGTTAACATGACTATGTAGCATTAATACAATGTAGCACGAACACTTGAACACAATGTAGCATGATGACTATGTGTTACGATGACTATGTAGCATTATTACAATGTAGCACGAACACTTGAACACAATGTAGCATGATGACTATGTGTTAACATGACTATGTAGCATTATTACAATGTAGCACGAACACTTGAACACAATGTAGCATGCTGACAATGTAGTGCCATAATAATGTATAATAATGTGAATTAGCACTATGTAAATAATAATTATAATAATAATAATAAGACAAAATTATATTAAACAAAAAGTGGAAATAAAATACCTCTTAAATACGAATCTGTTCGGTAAATAGAAAAAATTAAAAAAAAACTGAAGGATAAAGAACAAGTCACTAAAGCCGTGTTTCTCAATATGAGTGTAGCGACACATTAGTGTGTCGTGAGAGATTTACAGGTGTGTCGCAAGATTTAGTAAAAATATGTAAAATTGCTAGGGTTCTGAGCTCTGAAGTTATAATGAAATTTTAAAATAAAGCGTTTCGCGTTTGGCAGGACGTTAGATTCGGTTGGCGGCTTTCTACGCCATTTTCTTTTTTCATTATTTCTAGCGGTGTTGTTGGCTTGAAATCGGCATTATTTGACATCGACGAATTTGCTTAGGTGATCAATCCGCTTGCAGTCAGTGAAGAAGTCAGTTTGACGACCAAAGAGGGGGAGAACTGATCGAATTATGACGTAACAAATTCTAATAAACATTTTTCACCAACACGACTTAAGAAGAATTCTTACTTGCAATCATGAAAGTCTATCAATTAGTTTGAAAACAATTTAAACTCTGTTACCATTTTCATCTTCTTGGTTCTGTGAATTTGGCTTTTCGGAATAACTGAAATCAAATGAGTTGCGCATTTGCTTTGTCAACTGGGGGGCCCCGATGGAATATGATGTGTTCTCTTAAGGAGGCACATCCATCACACTGATTTATCACAGGAATATGTGAAAAAAATGTTATCCTTTTTAAAAAATAAGTAAAAATTATTTTTGCGTGTCGCGAAAATTCTCGAAAAATAACATCCTTTCAATGAAATCAATTTTCGTGATTCTTTTAAACGTAATCGCAGGCAGGCACCTGGGCCAAGGATAACTGCACCGGTCCTAAAATTTAATATTCATTCAATCCGGACGTGATGTCATGTGATTCCTCAGATACATTAGTTAATGTGTACACTCTCTTGTGTTTCCCGTTTGTTTCAGGGCGATGAAGGTGGCGCAGTGATGTGTTACAATGGAAACAACTGGGTGGTCCGTGGGGTCCTGCCCTTCAACTTGTGCGCCAACGGACGCTACAACCTCTTCGTCACAGACGTGGCGCCGTATCTCAGTTGGATCCAAGACACGGTCAACGCTAATGGTGGCGGCCTAGGTGTACCACCTCTCGTATAAGTTAAATGACGTAGAACAACAAAACCAATGATGTCACCGGAAAAGTACGTTACTTTCAAAGAGGATGTCATAGTTTGTTGTTGTTGGTCGCAGTTCTTCAAACACCTTTCACTGAACCAAAATCATGGATTTGTATTTTGCATTGTGTAGATATTTTTGATATAAAGAATTGTATCTTATATTAATTTCTGTTGTTACATTTAATTGATATTTAAAATGTGTTCAAACCTTTTCATCGCTGCTTTAATTTTTTTTAAAAATATGAAATTACGACAAAATATAAATTGAAGGTGAATATAAAAAAACAAAACAAAATAACTTAATCTTTGTTGCGTCTTTTTCTTCCAAGCGTAATTCCATGAAGTTAATGTCACATGGATGAAACAATCCTTTCTAATATCTACAATCTTAGATAAATCTTTGTAGGGGACCATTACACCAAAGAAAACAAAGATAAAATACAAAAAAAAAAATAATAATAATAAAAAAAATAAATAAATAAAAAAATAATAATAAAAAAATATAAAAAAATAAAATAAAATAATAACATTTTTAAAAAATTAAAAAAGAGCTCTCAGATTTAAAACTGGAATATATTCAAAATAATTATTAAACCTATAAATACTGGGGCATAGAAGAACAAAGAGCTTAGCTTTAGTTATACGTCAGGAAATGAATTCTAATAACATAGAAACACAACACAAAGATAATCCAATACTGTTATGAAATAGACACAGAAATAAAACACTTTTCTCATTTCATATGGTGATAAGCAAGATCAAACACATACAAATTCTTGTTGTTTCCGTCTGGAATTCGGCTGTTGTATGTGTTGCCTTGTCAAACCAGTAAAACCAACACACTATCAACATTTATAAATTCTAATAAAATTGCCAGATCAGGCAAAAACCATGGATTAGCGAAGAACACCAAATTCTTCTTATAGAATGAGCGTGTGTAATAGATAAATTAAGATAACCAATGACGTATCAAAATCAAGACTTATCTACTCATCTAGTCAACTGTCAATCAATCGCATAATAGTCCAACTAAATCACCTAGTCAGCATTCTATCAATAATAATAATCTTAACTGAACTTACTCAGTCTACTGACCATCAATAGCTAAGTTATCTTAACTGAACTTACTTAGTCAACTGACCATCACTCACTGAGTTATCTCAACTGAACTTACTCAGTCAACTGACCATCACTCACTGAGTTATCCTAACTGAACTTACTCAGTCAACTGACCATCACTCACTGAGTTATCTTAAATGAACTTCTAAGTCTACTGACCATCACTCACTGAGTTATCCTAACTGAACTTACTCAGTCAACTGACCATCACTCACTGAGTTATCCTAACTGAACTTACTCAGTCAACTGACCATCACTCACAGAGTTATCTTAAATGAACTTCTACGTCTACTCACCATCACTCACTGAGTTATCCTAACTGAACTTACTCAGTCAACTGACCATCACTCACAGAGTTATCTTAAATGAACTTCTAAGTCTACTGACCATCACTCACTGAGTTATCCTAACTGAGCTTACTCAGTCAACTGACCATCACTCACTGAGTTATCCTAACTGAACTTACTCAGTCAACTGACCATCACTCACTGAGTTATCCTAACTGAACTTACTCAGTCAACTGACCATCACTCACTGGGTTATCCTAATCACCAAATTTTAATAAAACTGTCTATAAATCACTGAAATCATTTCCTGTCTAAAATTAATTTTTATTTCTAGTAAATTAATTCTTGTTTGAATGGAGTTGTTGAAATCTTGTATGTACAAATTATATTATAAAATATTGTATGCTTTTAAGGTCAATGTGGTTCTAACATTTTAGGGCTTAATGTATACATTTTTCTAAAAATAATCTAATCTAATTTTAATGGCTTTCATCTTGTCTAAAGGTAAGACCATGAACGGCATCAATGATAGAATAGAATGCAGTGATTTCGGCAATAAATGTAAACTATATCCAAGATTTCAGATAAAACAATGATACAACAAATGCAGAAATTTCAGAAAACAGAAAAATATTGGGTTCTGAGCTAACATCTCTATTCACTATGGCGGATTAAGGGGGGGGGGGGGCTGAACGGGCTAAAGCCAGGGACCCCGACGTTTTGGGGGTCCCCAAACTTTTTATATTTTATAATAAAAGTGTACAAATGTTTGCACGAAGCTTTAAAAATATAATAAACTAAATAAATTTATAAATGTTATCTCTACAACTGATCGCAATTCAGACCTTAATAATCGAAAAACTCAGAGAACATAGTATAAATTATAGTTTATATTTTTAAAATTTCTCGATTTTGACCGTTGGCCGTGTGGAGAGAGTATAGGCTCGTAATGCAAGCGGTGTCGGGTTCGATTCCCGGCAGTGGAATGTAAAATTTTTCTTTTCAGACTTAATGGTAACATACCGCGAACACTTCAAACAGTAAACATAAACAAGAGAATATTCCATACTTGTGCCAGCAAAGGCGTGAAAGTGTATATCATAATGTCATAATTAACAGTAACAGCTATGAGATTTTACACAAATTAACATTGGGCGTAATCAACAGCATGAAAGTGTATACCGAAAGGATACCAGCAACAGCACGATAGTGTAAACCCTAAGAACCCCAACATGAGAGTGTATACTTTTTGGGAGGCAGGGGCTTTCTTGACTTGCCCCCAAATACAAATTAAGTCATTAACGTTAATCTGATACTAGACTTAGCAAATGATATGTAAGATACATCACGTTACATAAACAGGGAGAATAACTTATAGATGACAGGACAAACAGGGAGAATAACTGAATAACTTATGGATGACAGGACAAACAGGGAGAATAACTTATGGATGACAGGACAAACAGGGAGAATAACATATGGATGACAGGACAAACAGGGAGAATAACTTATGGATGACAGGACAAACAGGGAGAATAACTTATGGATGACAGGACAAACAGGGAGAATAACTTATGGATGACACGACTAGGGATGTGACGGAGCTGATAAAAATACGCATCCGCCGGATTCGGATTTGGCAAATATAAATCTGTCGGATTCGAATGCGGATGCTGATTTGATCAACACTTGGCTAAAAAAGGGAGTATACCAAGGTGTCAGTCCCGTGCCCCCCATAACAAGAAGGATTTTTAATCACAAAAATAAGTAATTCAAAAACAATGCATATTGCAGTTTAAAAAGATAAACAAAATGAATGAATTTAATTCCACCAAAGTAATTTGAACCTAAATTTTAAAAAACGCTTAAAATCAAGTAAAAAATTAAAACAATTTGACAAACAACATTTAGCGAAATTAAAAACTAAGTTCTTAAAATTGGAGAGTTATGAGAGCATTAAACAAAATTAAAGATACTGTTTATTGTCACATTCACATGAAGCCTCAGTACTTGAAATTAATTAATGGCAGATTAAACTTCAAGAACACCAGTTTCTCTGCATTGTCTGGCAGTAGTCTGCTGCGACGGTCATCTATTCCGAGGTTTAGAAAACTCGGATGAAAACAATTTCGTGAGAGGGGTGTATCTAAAATACGTTCATGATTAAATACGACGTCTAATCTATGGACAGCTGAGTAAGGGTCTAGGAGTTTAGTTTTATCTGTTTTCTTTATTTCGGGTTTTCGAAAGTCTCTAGGTTTTTTAATTTTAGTTACGATTTCTACGGCCGTGTTTCATCTGAAAACGGTAATTTTTCAAATTCGAATCCGACGGATTTTT
>MUZC01004545.1:282606-295884 GCA_002072015.1 Radix auricularia | reverse complement strand
GGCACTTTACCCTGGTTTAGAGAGGCTTGAAAAAGAACTACAAGGATTGGGGACAGTTCATTGCTTAATTCTTTTAATAACCTGGCAGGTAATTCATCTGGGCCAGTAGCTTTGTTTATTTTTAAGTTTTTTAGGAGTGAATGTATACCTATCTCATCTACAGTTATGTTACCTATTTCTTCCAATTTATTTAAATTTATTGAAATTTCCTTGTCGCCTGAGGCAGAAAATGATGATGCAAAATATTTGTTAAGGATATTAGCTTTATTCTGATTATCATTATAGGTTTTATTATTTGAGCCTTTTAGTGTGGCTATACCTGAAGGCTCCATTTTTTTAGATTTGATAAAGGACCATAAGTTTTTATTGTTATCTTTAGTTATCACATTGTTTATATAATTATTTTGGAGGTTACGGCTAAGTTTCTGTGTCAGGTGCTTAATTTTTAAGTATTTTTTGTGTATCCTTTCTAAATTGGTAGCCTTAAATTTCTTAAATAAATTCTCCTTTAGTTTGCAATACTTTTTTAATTTAAAATGGAACCAGCATTTATTAATTCTATTTGAAGTTATTTTTGTTGGAACATTCTGATCCATTGTGGTTTTTGGATTTGTTTTTATTTCCTTCCATATTTCTTCTACAGGGCTAACTATGCTGAATTTACTTAGGAAATTTTGTTGGAAATTAGAAGCTGATTGGTGTAATTTTATTAAATTGCATTTATTCCAAAGATATATTGTTCTTCTAGGCATCTTATTTATTTTAGTTTTTATTGTGTTGGTTACCCTAACAATATCATGGTCAGACAGCCCAGGAATTATTGTGCAGTCTACTACTAGTCCTGGTCTGTTTGTTAGGAATAAATCTAGTATTTTGTTTTTCCTAGTTGCTTTTTTTACTTGATAGAGTCTTGGATGATTTGGTTTAACAGGATGAAAGTACAAGTCGGGATATAACCCAGAACTCGTAGTTAACAGTGTTCTGTAGTCAGGTGACGTCACAGCTGGATTTCCACGGCGGCTTCAGGTTGGGGTGCCTGGTAGGGTATTAAGGGTAGGAGGGAGGGAGGGGGAAGGTGGATCAGTGGGGTCGGCTATTTTAGTTGATTACTTTTTACATCCTCGCCCCCACTACCAGCGCCTTACATTTAACAGTAGAAAAATAGAATTGTAGTTTTAGGTATATAAGAGTACATTACGTTTTTAGTCAACAAACTTAAACAGTGGTTCTAAAATTACAATGACCGGGGGATTAAAACGCGTTGCTTTTTAAACACCTTATTCGAAAGAATTTTACATTAAATGAATAATATTTTTAAAATAATATTTTAAATTAAACTACATGAAATTGAAATAAGTAAACTGTTGTTGTGTTGAGGTGGGTAAATACATTTAAATTATCGACAGACACAAACTGACTACATTTCCATAGAGCAGGGAGCGATTATATAGATTGATGGGAGGGGGGAGACAGGAGTGCGCTTTCTATGTTGGTGATTAATTTTTGTGGATGGGGTGTCGGAGGGTAGATCAAAGATCTGATTGATCTTGATTAAATACTTTTAATTATTTTGTTTACCCGAAATAATCATATCGTCTTTAGTGCTTTAAGAAAGCTAACAAAATTTCAAAGAACTTACAAAGAGAAACTCAAAGACAATTTTGTAGATTTTATTTTTTACAGCAAGTATTCTATCTCCTTACAACTTGTGGGAATAGCCACATGGCGGTGAAGTGGCAGTGAAGTAATGGCAATGGAGTAATGGCAGTGAAGTAATGGCAGTGGAGTTATGTCAGTTTAGTAATGGCAGTGGAGTATTGTCAGTGGAGTAATGGCAGTGGAGTAATGGCAGTGGAGTAATGGCAGTGGAGTAATGGCAGTGGAGTAATGGCAGTGGAGTAATGGCAGTGGAGTAATAGCATTTGAATAATGTCAGTGGAGTAATGGCAGTGGAGTAATGTCAGTGGAGTAATGGCAGTGGAGTATTGGCAGTGAAGTAATGGCAGTGGAGTAATGGCAGTGGAGTAATGGCAGTGAAGTAATGGCAGTGGAGTAATGGCAGTGGAGTAATGGCAGGCGTATAAGGCAGATAAGAGGCGTACTGCCACACTTACGTACAATTCCTGGTGTAAGACAAAGTCAAAATGAAAATAATATTTAGCCACAAGCTTCTTCAAAACAAAATTTGAACACAAATGTTGCAGAGTTATCCAATAACTTATCGAAACAAGATTATCTCCCTTACCCCCACGCCGCTGCACTATATCATTTTGAATTGAGACATCACAATTCTGAGAGGTGCGGAATAAATATGTGTTTTGTAAACACTAATTATATATTTAACGCTAGATGCTAACCAAACAAACTCGTTTAAAGCATAAAAACCGTTATGCGCTGTGCGGAGAAAATCCCCGTAACTCTTGAGTTCCCGGTTGTAATCGCGTTACGGGCTCAGCAACGGGGAATAAATGGCTAACTTCTCTGTCGAGCTATTTAGAGAGTTCTTTTATTACATTCCTTCCTTCTTGGCAGAGATATGGCCATTTTGAGTTGACGTCACACATTGAAAAGTACAAGGGTGAACTAGCGATGGGCTGCCTCGATACTTCTGGAATTTATGAAGTTCTATTTATGGAAAAACAAGAATGTTTTATGTTCACATAACGCAGAGGTCAGTGTGACCTTAAGACGTTCAACCAACGCGGTTGTCAGTTTTACCTTAAGACGTTCAACCAAATATGTGGTCAGTGTGACCTTAAGACGTTCAGCCAACGCGGTGGTCAGTGTGACCTTAAGACGTTCAACCAACGCGGTGGTCAGTGTGACATCAAAACGTTCAACCAACGCGGTGGTCAGTGTGACATGAAGACGTTCAACCAACTCGGTGGTCAGTGTGACCTCAATGTATATCACAGTCGAGTATCAGTAAACACTGTGGTCACCGTGGAAACGAAAAATTTCCAGTTCCAGATATATGAGCAGTGGGAGGAGGGGTGGGTACCATTAAAGATTTGAAAAGTCTTTTTTATGAATATGTGCTGTTTATTTATACTATGACCCACACACTTGCTCATAGATAGTGCAAAGAAAAGTGTGGGGGGGGGGGAGAAGAACGGACACAAGCAGCAGCATGAGGAAAATGGAAACAAAGCGAGTGAACTTTGGGGGACCGCCGACGCATTTTTTGTCTCGAGACATGTGCGCTGCGGTTGATCCCTCCTGGTCCATCATGTCATTCACATCATGTATTTTGTCATTGACATTGACATCTTATCTTTTGTCATTGACATTGGTATCATGTATTTTGTCATTGACATTGACATCTTATCTTTTGTCATTGACATTGGTATCAAGTTTTGGACGAAGTCAAATCTTCGCTGTAAAATTGCTAAAATTAGAAGACAGGTCTTTATTATAATTCTAATAGAAAACTGGACAGGATTATAACTACCTTCTTCAATCTACCGCCAGGCATACGTCACAATTTGGTGTAAAGGTTCATCTGCGTGGGTAGTGGTGTAGTAGAGTGAGAACCCCCGGGGTCTGGGCAAGAGTTATGTGTTACTGATTATACACACACAAACAAACAAACAAACAAAAAACAAACGTCGTATTTAGTTTTAAAAAAGGAAAAATCAAATATACTGAAAAACACAATCCTCCTTTCTATGCAAACGGCAGCATGTATGTACAGCAGTATTACAGTCATGGGCTGTATGTACACCAATTATTGCAGTCATGGGCTGTATGTACACTAATTATTACAGTCATGAGCTCATTGTACACCAATTATTACAATCATGGGATGTATGTACACCAATTATTACAGTCATGGGCTGTGTTTACACCAATATTACATTCATGGGCTGTATGTTCACCAATATTACAGTCATGGGCTGTGTGTACACCTATTACTACAATCATTGGCTGTATGTACACCAATATTACAGTCATGGGCTGTAGGTACACCTATTATTACAATCATGGGCTGTATGTACACTAATTATTACAGTCGTGGGTTGTATGTACACCATTTATCACTGACAAGGCCATAGCTATGTGTAGACCATTTATCTCCATTAAATACCCGTATAAAGCAATGCGCAGTAATTGCGCACCCTAGCACAAGTAAATCACGTTCATCTTACGGAGGACAAGACGCACTCGTTCACTCCTTGTTATTGTGTGAAAGTGATCTTGCAGTCTTTGACGAAGTCAGCCTATAGCGTTAGTTTAGAATTACGTGCCGTCTTGGGTCCCACCTATAGCGTTTCAGAAATGAGAGTTCTAAAATCTGACAATTGACATATTTTGCTATGTATGTACCGTCCGTCCTTTCGTTCGTGACGCTACTATTGTTAGAAAGCAGCGCACCGCTTTAAAAAAAAACCTTGAGGAAAAAATTACTTAACCAAAAATAACTATGTTCAAACATCCGCATAAAATTGTTCAATATGGGAATAAATGAATAAAATAAAAATAAATGAAACTTCTGTATTAGATCTACATATTTTTTTTATTCTTTAAAGTATTTTTTCAAAGTCAATAGATTTCAGCTGAAATATATTTATTTCGAAAATTTCCGTAATTTTGGACGGGTAACATACTCGTTCTGACAAGAAATAAGCAAATATTTGTGATTCATTTATAGTCCCAAGAGTATTTCCGTTTCTCAAATACTTCCTGTGATGTATACAACACACAAATGACGTCATTGATGGCACGGGCGACCACTCACACTTGAATAAACTCCTCAAGTATCCCCCATAAATACAATCCTAGTCAGATTAAGACTGTCTATTGGGACAAACAACTTAAACCGAAGTTACAAGTGGAAACAAGCCCTGACACTTAGTATCATCGAGTTGTGTATGCTTAGGAACATCTTAACTGTATCCTAATATATAAATATATCTTTATTTCTGTGTACACATGTAAAATGCTTTGATGAAGTAATTACCAACAAGTGGTGTTATTCATAGGTTATCTTTGTTTTAATTGAAGAGATAAACACGCATCCCAGAGGTAGGCCTACCGTTAAGTAGCTGTAGCGAAATGAGGAACAAGTAGAACACTTGTTGGACAACAGCCATTTTCTTTCATTGGGTGTTCAGGTACATGAACACACTGGGTGTTCAGCTACATGCACACACTAGGTGTTCAGCTACATGCACACACTGGGTGTTCAGCTACATGCACACACTGTTCAGGTATATCCTCGCTGACATTTAACCGGGTCATATATATGGTCGCATTGGTATTTCTTTGTATTGTTTTAGTTCATATAAATTACAAAAATATATTTGTGTCAATGCGTATTTAATGTATTAATCAATCTTAGAAAAGATTATTTTGAATGGTACCAAATGTTTACAGGTTTAATTATTATTGATTTCATTAGGACCAATACTTTGTTATAAAAATTCAAATTTTGGGGCGGGGAGGGAGAAATATTGACAGAGCTAGAAGAGAGAAACTGTTATGATTGTATAAGTTAGGGGAACTGTCATGATTGTATAAGTGAGGGGAACTGTCATGATTGTATAAGTGAGGGGAAC
Source organism: Radix auricularia (assembly GCA_002072015.1). Classification (NCBI taxonomy): domain Eukaryota; kingdom Metazoa; phylum Mollusca; class Gastropoda; family Lymnaeidae; genus Radix; species Radix auricularia. Next base: position 290,326 of record MUZC01004545.1, on the reverse strand, counting down.
TGTCATGATTGTATACGTGAGGGGAGTTAAAATTGGATTTTGGTTAAAAAAAAAAATGAATAAATTTGCTTCTACCAATCAATGTCCTGAATGGTTGAGAAGAAAAGATATAAAGGAAAACATTGGCGCCTATGACAGTTGCTGACCCGCTATAGAACATTTAGAAGACAGCTTAGTCCACACAACGTGAATGGATGAGGGTTGTGAGGCATCCGCTCAGTTAGATTACCAGTTTTTTAACTCTAAAACCTAAACTTTACCCATAGTTCCCAGCTAACATCCGTTTTTAGGTGTTTCTTCATGATGAACAATGTTTCACAGAGGATTGTGGCATATTCTGTGGTGCCGCAACATACAAAAAATTTTTGACTCAGGAAAGTTATGATAATACAGTAGTAACTCGAGATACAAATGCTCCAAGATACAAGGCCACTCGAAGAGTTTTTTTGTTGTTGCAAGATACGAAAAACGCGTAGCTGAAGTGAGTATAATGGGCATCCTGTGATTGCATACAACGCGCCACCAACAGTTCTTGCACAATACAACGCACCACCAACAGTTCTTGCACCATTCCACGCACCACCAACAGTTCTTGCACCATTCCACGCGCCACCAACAGTTCTTGCACCATTCCACGCGCCACCAACAGTTCTTGCACCATTCCACGCGCAGTTCAATGACATTCGGCTGACACATTTCAGAAACTTTGTAAAATGCAGTCAAAAACAAGCTTCCTCTGATGAACAGTGGCTAAAAGTCCATTAATAAACGAAAATTAAAAAAATTACAAAAAAAAAAAAAAAAAAAGACAAGAAGATGTTGGTGGAAGTGTGGCAATGGAAATGAAAGGCGATACAGAAAATTAGAAAGGACAAAACTAATTATTATTACCAAAAGAAGAAAAAACAAATTTTCTTTAAAAAGATCACAAAAGTTTAAAATATTTTGCTAGGTTTTAAACAAACCTAGCAAAATATTTTAAACTTTTGTGATTTTAACAGTTGCACTAAATGTAAGTGTTAATACGGCATTCATTAATGCAAAGTTTGTTACAAAATGTAACATTTTCATAACTTACATTTTTTCGTACGTAATGCCGTAACGTTTTCTGCCATCTGTTCTCCTCTCCTACCACCTTCTCAGAGACTTGACCACATCGCCTCACTCACATTGGTAGACATATTATTTTTCATTTATTTCATCGGTTTTCATCGTCTTTTTATTTTATTACTTATTTGATTGATAATATTTAGTTTTAAGGATTGAAGAATCCTATGTTGTTTTCTGTAGTTTAACATATTTTCAATTTTATTGTTGTTTCTGTGTGGCTGGAACCGATTAGGTATTTAAGATGTAAAACTTAGTTTGATATACGAAAAATCAAAAGCCTCCCCGGAAGGCATTAATTCGTATCTCGAGGTACCAATGTTGTTTTAATTTTTTTTTTAAACTTCAACTACACAAAACAAAAACTCAACCTGGTCTCCCATCTCAGACTCTTGAGTCGTGGTTCACCAGGTGCTATCACCTTGTAGAATAGTTGTTTATATTTTAATTTAATCTTAAAATGATCACAAGAAAATGATATAAAACCCAATTATTGACACCAAAATAATGTGTCCACTGCGTCTGCCCACCACCAGAATGTCAGCGGAACGCCTCTGCTAGACCCGTTCTTCAATCTTGTTTCAATTGCAAACGTCACCAAACAAATGGCACGCCTGGCTTAGATTCAATCTTTCACCCACTTGACCGTAATCTCTAAACGTTAGACGGCGGCTATTATAGTTGAACGTATCTATAAATAGTAACAAATTGTCTGTTTACCTTGCAGCGGTAATTTGGCTGCTGTATTGCTGCCATCAAACAGCGGTAACTTGTCTGCTTTATTGCTGTCTTTTAAACAGTGGTAACTTGTCTGTTTCATTGCTGTCTTCAAACAGCGGTAACTTGTCTGTTTTATTGCTGTCTTCAAACAGCGGTAACTTGTCTGTTTTATGCTGTCTTCAAACATCGGTAACTTGTCTGTTTTATTGCTGTCTTCAAACAGCGGTAACTTGTCTGTTTTATTGCTGTCTTCAAACATCGGTAACTTGTCTGTTTTATTGCTGTTTTTGAAGACGCTGAGGTAAATAAATGTTTATTGTTGCAGCTCTTCAGTTGCAAAGCTCCGGTTGGTGCCATTCAGTGTAGGGAAGGTTTCATACCACCCACCACTCTGTGTGGGGAGGGTTGCATACCATCCACCACTCAGTGTGGGGAGGGTTGCCTGCCACCCACCACTAAGTATGGGGAGTGTTGCCTGCCACCCACCACTCTGTGTGGGGAGGGTTGCCTGCCACCCACCACTCAGTATGGGGAGGGTTGCCTGCCACCCACCACTCAGTATGGGGAGTGTTGCCTGCCACCCACTACTCTGTGTGGGGAGTGTTGCCTGCCCCCCACCACTTTGATTTTGGACAAAGATAAAAATATCAGCCTCTTTACTGACTACCAAAGGTGTCACCCCGGACGGAGCGCCCCCTCCAAGCCTATAAACACATCACTCCATGAACCTCCATATTTTTTAACCTCCCCTGCAATCCCTTCATAAACAAAAACGTTTTGCCACTGGGCATGATAATGACGTCACATGTAGAGAGCCGCTTAGAGGCATCTGTAAAAACATTAAAGGAAAATACATACATTATATAACAAATGTTCAATTTGATGGGGCGAAACACTTGTAAACACTTTGATAGAGTTGATGCCGCTCTTCTTGTGCCAAAGATACTGAAGTTTAAAGCATGAACTCTCTAAAAATATTAGATTAGTATTGAGCCCACACAGAAATGATCTTCTGTTATTCTCTCCCACGTGTTATTGTGCCAGAAAGTTGGGCTAAGACCACAGTAGTCATACCACATGACTCAGACCACATGACTCAGACCACATGACTCAGACCACATGACTCAGACCACATGACTCAGACCACATGAATCAGACCACATGAATCAGACCACATGACTCAGACCACATGAATCAGACCACATGACTCATACCACATGACTCAGACCACATGACTCAGACCACATGACTCAGACCACACATGACTCAGACCACATGACTCAGACCACATGACTCAGACCTCATGACTCAGACCACATGACTCAGACCACACATGACTCAGACCACATGAATCAGACAACTGCAGTCAGACAGCGTGACTCGTACCACATGACTCAGACCGCATGACTCAGACCGCATGACTCAGACCGCATGACTCAGACCGCATGACTCAGACCGCATGACTCAGACCGCATGACTCAGACCGCATGACTCAGACCGCATGACTCAGACCGCATGACTCAGACCGCATGACTCAGACCACATGACTCAGACCACATGACTCAGACAACAGCAGTCAGACAGCGTGACTCGTACCACATGACTTTACGAACAAAAAAAACCCAGCAACAACACCCTCAAACTCAAACTCCCAACTTCTCCGTGTTCTGTTAATGATTACTCAAGATTTCATCCCGCTTTTTAGCAACGATATTGGCGTTTTAATACTTGCTTTTTGTCTACCTTTATCCAGTTTTTTTGTTGTTTTCCCTAAAAAAATCCCTATATCATCCTTAACATTGTAGCACTGAAAGTTAGTTATAGATCAGCTAACAAGTTGACTGCAATCCAAGCTGGCACGTACCTGTTCAACTGTCGGTACGAAAGTTTCTATTTGTTCCTTGGGTCAAAGGTTTCGGACATTTGTTTTGATTTCAACAAGAAAATTGTATTTTTTATTTTGGAACATAAACAAACTGAGACAACTTACCCAAAGCCAAGCATTTCTCTCTCATTTCTCACATTCGTATATGCAGGCTACCTGCTACCGCTCTCATTTCTCACCTTCGTATAGGCTACCTGCTACCTACTCATTTCTCACCTTCGCATAGGCTACCTGCTACCTATCTCATTTCTTAACTTTGTATAGGCTACCTGCTATCGCTCTCATTTCTCACCTTCCCCTGTAGTCATATTTTATTTCATTTATTTCATCGGTTTTCATCGTCTTTTTATTTTATTATTTATTTGATTGATAATATTTTCTTTTAAGGATTGAAGAATCCTATGTTGTTTTCTGTAGTTTAACATATTTTCAATTTTATTGTTGTTTCTGTGTGGCTGGAACCGATTAGGTATTTAAGATGTAAAACTTAGTTTGATATACGAAAAATCAAAAGCTTCCCCGGAAGGCATTAATTCGTATATCGAGGTACCACTGTTGTTTTCAATTAAAAAAAATAATTAAATACACGAAACAAAAAAAACTCAACCTGGTCTCTCATGACAGACTCTTGAGTTGTGTTTCACCAGGTGCAATCACCTTGTACAGTCGTTGTTTACCTGTCACTTTCAGGTGCTATTACCTTGTACAGTAGTTGTTTACCTGTTACTTTAATCTTCAAACAGATTTTCAAAATGATCACAAGAAAATGTTTTAAAAACCAATTATTGACACCAAAATTCTCACCTTCGTATAGGCTACCTGCTACCGCTCTCATTTCTCACATTCGTGTATGTAGGCTACCTGCTACCTATCTCATTTCTCACATTCGTGTATGTAGGCTACCTTCTACCACTCTCATTTCTCACATTCGTGTATGTAGGCTACCTGCTACCTCTCTCATTTCTCACATTCGTATATGTAGGCTACCTGCTACCTCTCTTATTTCTCACATTCGTATATGTAGGCTACCTGCTACCTCTCTCATTTCTCACATTCGTATAGGCTAGTTGCTACCGCTCTCATTTCTCACATTCGTGTATGTAGGCTACCTGCTACCACTCTCATTTCTCACATTCGTGTATGTAGGCTACCTGCTACCTCTCTCATTTCTCACATTCGTATATGCTACCTGCTACCACTCTCATTTCTCACATTCGTGTATGTAGGCTACCTGCTACCTCTCTCATTTCTCACATTCGTGTATGTAGGCTAACTGCTACCTCTCTCATTTCTCACATTCGTGTATGTAGGCTACCTGCTACCTCTCTCATTTCTCATCTTCGTATATGTAGGCTACCTGCTACCGCTCTCATTTCTCATCTTCGTATATGTAGGCTACCTGCTACCGTTCTCATTTCTCATCTTCGTATAGGCTACCTGCTATCTCTTTCATATCTCTCGTATTTCTCTCTTCTCTTTCATATCTCGCTCACACCTCTATCCCGAAAATTGCTGTGAAACACAACATTTGCGAATAATAATTTACTTTTAGTACATGCAAACCAAAGTATAAATAGACTTTGGAAGGAATCCACATCACCAGATTCTTTCTATCAAAAACAATTTGAACTTCGCCATTGACATATCTGCCCTCTCGTCTGCACTGTCAACGTACTTTTAGAAGTGTGGGTAGCTAGTGGGCAATCTCTGCTCACGGCTGATCGCACCAGTAGACGACAGCAGAACAAACAAGAACAAGATGTTGACGTTAATGACGTGTCACACTCTATAAATAGCCCCGCCGTGAGGATTGCGACGCGCGGAAGTCAGTGTTAGACCATTCAGGCGTACAGCGTGGGTGGCGAACAACAAATCCGTTTAATTTATATGTGCGGGTTAAAAACAGGATTTCGTGTTTGTAAATCATGGGCGATAATTGAAACAACTAAACAGGAAAATGGTGCTAGCTGCTTTCCTTTGTTATCGATTTTAATGCGTGCTTACATTGACTCACACAAGCTGGCCCGCCCCCAGAAATATTGGGGCCCCAGACAACTGGGTACGTGTGGCAGGCCCGACGCCAGAAATATTGGGGCCCCAGACAACTGGGTACGTGTGGCAGGCCCGCCCCCAGAAATATTGGGGCCCCAGACAACTGGGTACGTGTGGCAGGCCCGACGCCAGAAATATTGGGGCCCCAGACAACTGGGTACGTGTGGGCCCCTCCACCTTCTACAAGCACATTAACATAAACCAGCGTGTAGGGGCCGCCAAATCAAAGCCCTTTTCGTCCAACCAACTTCAGTATTTGAAAGCACAAAATGTGTTAAAAAATAATACGATAAAAATTATTAAATAGCTATACACGTTAGATAACTCGAATTGATTTGAAGACTGTTGAGCATATTATCATGCATGCCCCGCTAAAAGGCATTCCTTTATTTACTTCCACATTGAAGAGTACCACTACCTGCTGACATGACAATCTTTGATGCCACGTGGCAGACGTTTAACAAAGTGAATGAATTTTTCATGAACTACTATTTATGATAACCGTGAGAGGAAACGGTCTTTGACAAACGGTTGTGCCGGGGTGGTGGTGGTGGGGGGGGGAGCTCGTGCGGGAGGTCATGTGAGTTTACCGTTGGATAGGTGGACGTACGGCCCAGTTTATGGATGGTTTACTCTGTGGATACTTACTTTGGGAGTGGGGATGGCCTTGAGACGGTTTGTTGTGAGTCTGAAGTAGTTTGCGGTGATTGCTAAAGAAAGAACGAAATGATCTAACTAGAGATTGATGTAAAAAACAAGAAAGTCACCAACTTATATCAAGTAAACTCACTTAAGGAATATACATTAATTATGAATTACCTATTGACTGAAGTTCATAGCTTGTCTTCACCTGGTCACAATTAGGTAATAGGTGAACATTCTTTGGCCATTACCGCGATAGAGCTGTACTTTTACTTTGATGAATGTAATTAATAGGATGTGGAATTTTCTTTCATCTCAAAATATAGGAAATTTTTTATTGATACTTGCATCAGAAAAACATAATACACAACGTGCTTTAAATGTGTAGATTTATGAACCATAATAAAAGAACAAAATTGCCATTACAGACATCTTATGCAGAAGTAAGATAAACACATTTCACATCCACATTTGAAGTAAACTCAAGGCTGTTATTTAACCAATGCTCAAACTAACTGAGGGTAAAGGGCAGGCAGGATGCTTACTTTGGGAGTGTGGGTATAGTTTTTGTGAGGATGTTTACTTTGGGAGTGTAAATATGGATTTTGTGTGGATGCTTACTTTGGGAGTGTGGATATGGTTTTCGTGTGGATACTTACTTTGGGAGTGTGGATATAGTTTTTGTGAGGATGCTTACTTTGGGAGTGTGGATATAGTTTTTGTGTGGAAGCTTACTTTGGGAGTGTGGATATAGTTTTTGTGAGGATACTAACTTTGGGAGTGTGGATATAGTTTTTGTGAGGATGCTTACTTTGGGAGTGTGGATATAGTTTTTGTGAGGATGCTTACTTTGGGAGATGCTTACTTTGGGAGTGTGGATATAGTTTTTGTGAGGATGCTTACTTTGGGAGTTTGGATATAGTTTTTGTGTGGAAGCTTACTATTCTGGTTGTTGGGTAACACCGCAGCTAAATTTTATATTATATAGCGAGTCATTTCTTTTTCTTTTTTTAATTTCCTCTATTTGTTCTTTGAGGGAGGCTTTTTGCCAAAAATTTCGTTGCTTTGTGAAACCCTGTCAAGCCCAGTGGTGTAGTTGGGGGAGGGGTTCCCAATTCGAAAGTGCCCCCGGGCCCCCATTTGAGGGATTCCCCAAAGGAGTGTTCGTAAGTTTTTATATGAAATATTCCGCAAACGCCATATATGCAGGGTCCCCCATAGAGGTCAAGCCCCCCGGGCCCTCAAAGAGGTCAAGCCCCCCGGGCCCTCAAAGAGGTCAAGCCCCCGGGCCCTCAAAGAGGTCAAGCCCCCCGG
>MUZC01004545.1:271026-282042 GCA_002072015.1 Radix auricularia | reverse complement strand
ACACACACACACACACACACACACACACACACACACACACACACACATACACGCACGCACACTCACACACACACAGACACACAGAGACACACACACACACACAGATACACAGACACAGACACACACACACACACACACACACGCACGCACACTCACACACACACAGACACACAGAGACACACACACACACAGATACACAGACACAGACACACACACACACACACACACACACACACACACACACGTGCGCGCGCGCGCGCAGCGCACGCAGAAAACCTTTCCCAGATTTGTGAACACACACACACACACACACACACACGTGCGCGCGCGCGCGCAGCGCACGCAGAAAACCTTTCCCAGATTTGTGACATTCAATTAAAGCTAAAGCAAAAATCCCCGCAAGATAAAATCGCTATTTTAACTGTATTAAGCATTTTAGATTACTTCCCAGTCATGCTTGGATAACCAAGAGAGCGTGGCTAAGGAATCAGTCAGTCAGATATTTCAGAGATAAATAACCCAGATTTTGGATTAAAAAATTCCTCCTTCCCAACACAAAAATCTGGCTAAAAAGTCATTTCCCACCAGTTTATCACTTTTTTTTATTCACGAGAGTCCAGGGCGATTATCGATTGCTCTTGGCTTGTCGGTTAAGTAAATATGCACTGCCGCCAGTGCAACCTGGCCCAAGTATTTGGCTTTTATTATTATTATTTTACCTTTTGTCACTGATCAATATCTGGACTACAGGATGGACCTCATACCTTCGTGTGACGTTACCTCAAAAGACTGAGAACACCGCCGCGGAGAAATGCAGCTATAGCTTTATATGTTACTTCTACTTCAACAACACCTACCTCCTCAACATATACAACACCTATCTCGTTAACATATACACCATCTATTGTAATTAGCCTTTAGCCCAGGGTCTCAAACACATGACCTGCGGGCCACAAGCTGCCCAGCAAGTGGATTTGTGTTGCTCGCCAGTATGTTTACAAACAATATACTGCTCGAGAAAATGAGACACATCAAGATTCATTGTTATCTTATAACTGTAAAATAATTAGTAAAATAATATTTAAACCATTATTTCATTATAGACTGTAAAAAGATTACACATACATTTTTTTTATTGTTAAGAGCAATGTTGAGGGTGAAGCACTTGACACATCCCTTAATTGATTGAAAGGCATAACCCTGCATCCTTGTCTGAGATGGCTGCTTCTAGTCTTAATCCTGATTCAATAGTTTTGTTTACTATTTGTTTACCATTTTATATTATTTCAAAATTTATTTTTTAAACAATATTTCATATAAATACATATCAGCTAAATCCATTGGTGATAAAGAGCAGTCAATATTGTTGTCAAAAGTGGCCCGGGTACCCGTTCAAAACACATTTAAAAAATTTGGTGTTCAATGATTTTTGTATCATGTTCCAAGAAAAAAGGTGTATCAAAATACGCAGAAGTTTTTCAGGACCGTATTTTATTTCCGTTTGACAAATATATATTTTTTTATGTGTTTTCATGATTAACGTTTTTTTAAAGCTTATATCTCAAACAAGAAGTTTTAATTTGATAAATTGTTCGCGAGCCGAAAGTCATTATAGAAGAGCCGCAGTTCGACGACCTTTGATATAGACTATAGACAATACAGTAACATGTTCACGGGTACCCGGGAACGGGAACCCATTGACAGGCCTATTGGGAATAATATGGTCAAAAGAACAATGGAAACCAATTTCTGTTTATTCATGGGATAAAACAAAAACAAAGCACATGTACACACCAAAGAAATGATTGTGATTGTAGTAGGAATGGCTTATTGCCCCAATGACTGTTTCATATTGTGTACAATTCAGCCATTACATTTACATGATAACTGGTCAGTAGGGACCGCTCCGGACATTCGCCCCGGCCAGATATCAGGTTTTTTGGAACTATTCGCCTCTGAAAATAGTGCCCACGCAATTAGCCAAATGCCAAATATCTAAAAAATCCTACAACAAATACAGCATCCGGGCAGAATAGCGACTGTCAAAACAGCGACCGTCAAAATAGCGACTTCAAAATAGCGACTGTATCAAAACAGCGACCGTCAAAACATCGGCCGTCATAATGGTGACTGCTTCATAACAGCGACTGTATCAAAATAGCGACTTTTTTCTTTTGCTTGTGATAATGTTTGAAAAACTTACTGTACCTAGCCTACAATGGAGTTTATAAAATCAAGAAAAGGATGACATGATAAGCCATGTAGGAATTTTGTAGAGAAGGGACAATACAAAATTAAATAAAACCAACTGGAGGTGTGTTTAAATAAATGTTGGTGTTTTAAAGAGTGTATAGACAAAAAAATCTGTAAAAAAAAAAAAAAAGATATATAACTGCTATTACTTCAGTCAAATATATTTTGCAGAAAGCTCGATAGAGACTAGCTAACACAGATGCAATCGATTAATTGATGGGGATTGCGGTAGTAGGGGCAGAGGTGGCTTGTGGCTGCTTTTTTAAGCTAGAGACAGTTCGACTACAGGACATTTTGATCCTCGGATGTTTCGACCTTCGTTTTTACCCTCGTAAAATTTTTTTCTTCTTCTAATTTAAAAAATAAATAAAAATAATATATTTTAATATTATTATCTATTAAAAAATAAACACGGCATGAAATAGTTATTTTCAATGTTTAATTTACCACTAAAAAGTATATACACCGAAAAAGTTTAGAACCACTGTGTTAGGTAAACGGTTGGACAAGAATAGGTTTGAGGTGAAGTCGCTATTATGACGGTCGCTGTTTTTATACAGTCGCTATTTTGAAGTCGCCATTTTGACGGTCGCTGTTTTGATACAGTCGCTATTTTGAAGTCGCTAATATTACGGTCGCTGTTTTGACAGTCACTATTTTGAACCCGTGCCAACAAATACAATTTTGCAATTCGATAAATATGAAGATAAGTATACTTAAAAATTGATAAAAATATAACACATGTAACCGAATTTTAGAAATTAACAATTTGAAATTATAAAAATATAAAGTTAATAAACTAATTTTCTGCGACAATTTCGTGTTTACTTCTAGGGATTAGCTAGAAACTAATAGTCTCTTCTTCTAGCCATAATTATAATATCATTGCTATTTGCATGAAGAGTGTAGGCGTGACCAGTGGCGTCGCTAGCGGGGTGCGGTGGGGGCGGGCCGCCCCGGGTGACACCATCAGGGGGGTGACATCAGACAGTAAAATTCTAAATATTCCCGTTATTTGGCACTGGAAAACTCGGAGGAGTTCTATGGGTTAAATCATGACGGGGTGACACCAGGAGCTACCGCCCCGGGTGACACCATGAGCTACTGCCCCGGGTGACACCAACCCTAGTGACGCCTCTGGGCGTGACTAAGGTAGACGATAACAAAATGCAGGCAATAATAATTTAGTAAACCATGTTGAATGCCTAAAATTGAATGTTATTTGTAGAAAACGTGGAAGCTAAATACAATGCAGTCATAGTTTTGCGAAATAAATCAACCCCTAATCATTTTCAAAAACGAAATTAATTCGAATTTCCGAGTTACGTTTAAGAACCCTACTACTTGGATTCGCAACCGCATCCGGCAAATAGTGCATCTAGCTATTCGAATTTGGTATTCGTTAGATAAAATCTATCCGTTGTTCCCTACTGGCCAGAGTTTACTTTGAAAAACAATTTCATTTATTCTGGGGTGGTTAGAGAAAAGACGTTTTGATGTATTTTTTGTTACCTATTTACAATTACTCCCGTTTAGGCAAAGTTTTCAAAGGAGAAAATTTTATCCCTCACTCCCCTTACCCAAACCAACATTGCGATGAAGACATAACGACGTCATTGCCCGAGTGCAAAGTTTAAATCACTGATAGTTTCCACATGAATCATCATGGACTCTAAACAAAGAAATCAAAGCGCAGTAATCTCTAATTAAGTTTTTTTTTATTTCGAACACGCGTCAGCATACATGTTGATTTCACGAATTCGGTGTTAGTTCAAAACTGGCGGTAGTTTTTACTGTATCAATTGGCTTGCATAAAATAAGATTTTGTGAATACACAGCGATAGGAAACCATTTTAAAAAATACGTTATTAAATACAGTTAAACGCATAATCAGATATTAAAAGTTTGATTCGCGGAAGTTACTAGCAAGTTTAAAGTTTTTACACACACAGTAAACAAAACACTTCGCCCTAAAACGTTTATTCCTAAAAAATGCAAAGAAAGCGAATTAACTTTGTGCCGCAGAAATTCAACAGCAAATTTTTTAAATCCTGATGGACATAGTTTTGTGTTTCAAATAATAAGAAACTTCAACTTTAAGTTGATGAACTTTAAACTTACAGAGAAGTTCTTTTAGACGATTCCTGTAAAAAATGCCAGAAAGGAGGGTTTGAAATAAAACAAAGTAACAGCAAAGTCATGCTCCAATTATTAGTCGCATCTTTAAAATAATTTTTGTAGCCGTCTTTTTGTAATTATAATTTTAAGTGTCTATAAAACTATTTTTATAACGATCGCTGTAATCTTCAGTGAACCGTATTTTTAACGATCTGTTTGCCATTTATGTAAAAAAAAAAGTAATTTTTTGAAAGGTTATTTGTAACTCACTTTTAAGCGTTTTTTTTTGTAACCCTGTACGTAGCCATCTGTGTAACAATTGCTATAGCCTTATATGTCACTATCTATGTAACCATCTATGATCCATGTTACCTTCTATGAAACCATCTTTGAAACCCTATATGTAGTCATCTATGTAATCATCTTTATAACCATCTATTTCACCAAGAGGTCAACATATACAAATATCGCATACAAATTCAATAACCAAGTTGCAGTTTTTCACGATAAAATTATCACCCTCTCTCCACCCCTACCCACACAAATCATATGTTCTTACAATCTCCAGTAAATAACTAGTCAATAAATTTCTGTCTGCCTTTCCCTTTAACTGAGAGACGATCGTAGTCTAAGGGGAGACCATCAACATCAGTACCTTGTCCCACAAGTTTTCAAGTGGCTTCGATTTCAATGATTTCTTTTTGTCTCCCCTCACGTCTATAAGAGATCTCGTCGAAGTGACGTCGACACACGTCAGCCACGTGACCCGCAAAATGGCGGCCCTACACGTGAGTCCCCACCGTAAACAAAGATCGTCGTCGCTGAAGAAGCCCCGCAGGCGGCAGCTGGAGAACATCGAGCTGGACGAGATGAGGCCGAGGACCACCTCACTGCCCACGAGGAACGAGATCAACAGGCCGGGGATGAGGTACCTCTCCCCCATCTCAGATCAGGACTGCTGGTGAGTCACGTGTTGGGGAGGGGGTGACAGGGGGGTAGCTTAACCTCCCCCCATCTCAGATCAGGACTTCTGGTGAGTCACGTGTTGACGGTGGGGGTGTTAGTTTACCCCAGCGTCCACAATCGTCTGCTGGCAAAAACATGTCTCGGTTTCTCCTTTAAGAAGGGATTATTCCCTGTTACGTCTGCCCTGACCGGAAGACTGACGGATCACCACATTGCCGCCTATACTACTGTATTAATAATAACAAAGAACAACATAACTAATATATTATATGTTACAGACGCTCCTTCCGTACAGAAGATTATTGCATCCTACGTATATCTAAAATTAAATATATCTTTTAGTAGGATTATGTATTAAATACTTAAATATATATTAGTTTGAGGAAATTTAACTGGAAATACACATGCAGTCTTATGTATATGAAAAAGTAAATATAACCACAAAATGTATAATTTGTGTTATTCAAGACGTAAGAAAAACGCCATTTTATGTATAACATGTATTTGTGACCCGTCGCTCCCACAAAATGCAAAATTCGCACCCCTTTCCTTTACATGGTGAAGACAGAAGCACAATTAATGGAGAGCCTGATTTTTAATAAAATTGTCAAGATGACCTATAAGTATTTTGATAACCGCCCCTTGTAGTTCTGTCATATACAGAGTTATCTCATCCTACCCCATCAATTACCGCCCCTTGTAGTCCTCTGATCTACAGAGTTACCTTCCTTCATCATCAATTACCACCCCTTGTAGTCCTCGTATCTACGCAGAGTTATGTCATCTTCCCCCCACAAATCCCCGCTCAATGACGTAGTTGATTCGTGTTCTCTTTTTCCTCTATTACAGTGGCTCTGAGAAATACTTCCTACACAGTGATGAGCTCAATAAGTTAGTAACAGAATATTCTAGTCTTTAACTACAGAACATATTAGTCATTAATTACATCAGTTAAATTGAAGCCCATTGCATACGCTATCATAAAATAAGATTTAAAGTTATCTTTAAACATTAGGGTTTTGGTACATTGAACACTCATTTGTGTGTGATTGTCTGCAGCCTTCAGCCCTTGAGGTCATTCATCACAACCCCCAAAGGTCTGGTCAACAGAGGCGACTCCCTGAGGTCACGGAGTACAAGCAGTGTTATCTCCTCCTGTAGCGGGAGTATGACGGAACTCACCCCCCAGTCCAGGTGAGGGATGGCAGGATGGTGGATTTGATGGCAGAATGTGGAGATGGTAGGATGGTGGATTGATGGCAGAATGTGTGGATGGTAGGATGGTGGATTTGATGGCAGAATGTGGGGATGGTAGGATGGTGAATTGATGGCAGAATGTGGGAATGGTAGGATGGTTGACTTGATGGCAGAATATGGGGATGGTAGGTTGCTGGATTGATGGCAGAATTAGGAGATGGTAGGTTGGTGCATTGATTGCAGAATGAGGAGATGGTATGTTGGGTGAATTGATGGCAGAATTAGGAGATGGTAGGTTAGTTAATTGATGGCAGAATGTGGAGATGGTAGGTTAGTGAATTGATGGCAGAAATGGGGGATGGTAGGTTGGTGAATTGATGGCAGAATGAGGAGATGGTAGGTTAGTGAATTGATGGCAGAAATGGGGGATGGTAGGTTGGTGAATTGATGGCAGAATGAGGAGGTGGTAGGAGTTGTAGTAGGAAATATATTTTATGGCTGGTTGGAATGATGGTAGATGTGATAGGGCGTTGGTCAATATATGTTGGAAGCTAAATTCGATGAGGAGGGTCGAGGCGTGACAGTTGTGGTGACGGAAACGTTGTTGGTCCAACACCTTACATGTAGTACATACGCTTGGTGCTGGCAGATCATGAGGGTCGAGGTACATATACAGAGCAAACTTGTGTAAAGAATTTTACAAAATATGTTAGCTTTAAAAAGTCCAGTAATTTTATTGTGTGAGTACAGAATTTGTTATAAAGTAGTGGTACTAACGATGTGATGGTAAAATGGTGCCTTAAAGACGGGTGACGTTAGATATGGAAATAGTGATATGGATATAGCATTGCATAGAGTTATTAATACAGAAATTGATAGGGATAGTGTTAGCTGATATTTAAGAAGCCTCAGTCCAGGCTCCAGCAAAGTTCAGTACTAAGGGTCAGTCCAGGCCCTAGCGAAGTCCATCACTAAGGGTCATTCCAGGCCCCAGTAAAGTCCAGCTCTAAGGGTCAGTCCAGGCTCCAGTGAAGTCCATCATTAAGGGTCATTCCAGGCCCCAGCGAAGTCCATCACTAAGGGTCATTCCAGGCCCCAGTGAAGTCCAGCTTTAAGGGTCAGTCCAGGCCCCAGCAAAGTCAAGTACTAATGGTCAGTCCAGGCCCCAGCAAAGCTCAGTACTAAGTAATGCTCAGTCCAGGACCCAGCTATTCATCATTTGCTCCCGGGCGCCTGTGATCTCACCATCTCTACCCCATGACCAATCACTCAAGGGGAGTAATACAAACAAGAAAGGGACGCCACTGAAGAGAGTAAAGGGGAAGGAAATGTCCAGTCCTTCACGCCTCCCTTATTATTAATGACGTTATTTGAGTACCCATGATGCCACGGGCTACGTTCAAAACGTGAAAGTAATAACTTGAACTGAGTGACCACTGACCATTTTTAGCAACAGTTTGTTGTGTCGTTGTTTTTTTCCATCGGGCAATTTGTAGAAAAACGTATACATTTGAAATCGTCTTTGTTTTAATCCGTGTCCTTCTTTGTTGTTTCCTTTTCTTAAAAAAACTACAATTAGCCATTTATACTGAGAATATAACGTAAGTTTTTCATTGAGAAATCGCAACTGTTTTAAAATAAAACTCTTTCCCTTGAGACGAGCAATATGTCCTTTCCACTACCCACCCACACCTCACTCTATCTTAACTATTACAGTCAGACGCTCATTCTGTACAGAAGATTGTAGCGTCGTACGCTTATCCACGGTCTATGTCTAGTCTTGCCTTTTTATTAGGGGTTTACAAGATTCAAAATTTTGAAATCTGACTGGAGCCAGATTTGGCCGTATTTATGAAGGGAAATCCAGCCGGATCTGAAGATTTGTACGAATGGCCCTATTCCGGAATTGCCGGAGCCATTATATATATATATTAGGGCTGTTATCGATTAATTTAAAATTAATGGTTAACTTTTGAAAAATTACCGAATAATTAATCGATAATTTTTTAAAATTAAATCTAAAAATAAGATCTATGACGTCATTAAAGTGAAAATTTCAAGGGAAGTAACAAAAACATGCATTTCACATTTTTTGATTTAGATATAAGTAGTTCAATATAATGTCGATGAATTTAAATTTTGTTATTGTTAATTAAGTTAAAACAATGTTAAATTGTTGATATCATTTTCCATATAAAACAGTTTGTACGTAAAAAAGCAACTACTTTTAATTATTAATAATAGATTATTTATTGATAAATCGATAATAGCATTGAAAAGATTTTCCATAATTTTAATTGCTATTTTATCGATTAAAATAATTTTAATCAATAATTTTTTTTACCGATTAATCGAGAAATTAATCGATANTATATATATAAATATATATATATATATATAATGGCTCTACTGGCCAGGCTGATTTCACTGGATTTATAAAATCAAATTCTGCCAGAGCCGGGCCGGATTCCATATTTTCCGGAGCCGGAGCGAAAATCCGGTAAACCCCTAATTTTTATTACAATTTTAAATGTTGAAAGAGTGCTGGCTTTTCTGGTTTCTTTAGGCAACCCACTCCACTTCCGAATTCCGGTGGAAAAAAAAAAAAAAAATTGTATGTGTTTGTTCTTGCATCCGGAAAAAGAAAATAGTTTTTATCCCCATGTCTATGTGAGCGTTGTGTTAGATTATCCCTGTGTTGTATATCTAAGTCTAAGTTAGAATTTATATCCAAGTTTATTATTACTTTTTTAAATTTTTTCTTCTAACCTCTAGTTATTGTTTCAAGGTTTAATGATCAAACTAATGGTGTTACTCTTGTCAGTTTGGATGTTCTCCAGTATTGAATCTAGCAGCTCAGTTTTGAATTTGTTCTCTTGTTATTTGCTAATCTTTCAAAGTATGGTTGTGCGCCTTGCCGCGTTCTTTTGCTCATGTCTGATTATTCTTTCACCAAGGTGTTTCTCAAAACAGTTTGGTCAAATGGTCGGTTCCTGGGGGTGGGGGGGGGGGTGGGTATTGGGCGGGAAAAGGCGGAACAAGTGCGTGAATTTAAAACGAGGTATACAAAATACAATATCACGAAAAGGGAGAATACACAACAGCACACTTTTCGGACAGGCCAGTTCTCGACATCAAAACTATCATCCGATATACACTTATATATACTGACATATAATGCACGACATCTTTATTTGTTGAAGTGTTCAATAAAAGTGTAGCAGTGACTTCCGAAGTAAACACATTACATACAGCGCTGTTTAGGGTTGACATGACCTGATTGGATATCAAGTTGTAGCAACAACAACAACAATAACTTTTTTTTTCTTACAGTGGTTGAAAAAACAAAATCTGTTCATTAATAAATATTTCATTTCAAAACAAACATAATTTGTAAAAATAATTGGTTAATAAATGAAATCAACCATGAAATGGATTTTGTTTTATTTAAAAAAACAACAACAATTTTTACAAGTCAGTCCTGTTTGAAGGAAAACAAATGGCATCTAAAAAGTATAGATTCTACCAGTTATCTTAAAATGAAACAAATGTTAAACACAATTTGCACTTGATCTAGTTAAAAGAAAACTGCGCATTTAACCATGTGATTGCGAAACATAAAATAAAGAGCTCAATGAGAGTCAGTATGGCAGGTTTAATTGTTCCTTACATTTTTTAGATGTGTAACTACATTATTATTCAGTTTGAATGTAAATAACTACAATTAAATTAATTTGTCTCAATTTTTTCTACAAAAAATTAAACATTTTAGAATTGTATGTTTTTTTTTTCAATGATCTCCAGAAATTAGATATGTTTCATTTATCACCAAGACATTTCTGGTTCATATCACCAAGACATTCCTGGTTCATATCACCAAGACATTCCTGGTTCATATCACCAAGACATTTCTGGTTCATATCACCAAGACATTCCTGGTTCATATCACCACGACATTCCTGGTTTTATATCACAAGACATTTCTGGTTCATATCACCAAGACATTCCTGGTTCATATCACCAAGACATTCCTGGTTCATATCAGTAAGACATTCCTGGTTCATATCACCAAGACATTTCTGGTTCATATCACCAAGACCTTCCTGGTTCATATCACTAAGACATTCCTGGTTCATATCACCAAGACATTTCTGGTTCATATCACCAAGACATTCCTGGTTTTATATCACAAGACATTTCTGGTTCATATCACCAAGACATTCCTGGTTCATATCACCAAGACATTCCTGGTTCATATCAATAAGACATTCCTGGTTCATATCACCAAGACATTCCTGGTTCATATCACCAAGACTTTTCTGGTTCATATCACCACGACATTCCTGGTTCATATCACAAGACATTTCTGGGTCATATCACTACGACATGCCTAGTTCATATCACCAAGACATTCCAGGTTCATATCACCAAGACATTTCTGGTTCATATCACCAAGACATTCCTGGTGCATATCACCAAGAC
>MUZC01004545.1:243667-270107 GCA_002072015.1 Radix auricularia | reverse complement strand
ATTCCTGGTTCATATCACCAAGACATTCCTGGTTCATATCACCAAGACATTCCTGGTTCATATCACCAAGACATTCCTGGTTCATATCACAACTCATTCCTGGTTCATATCACCAAGACATTCCTGGTTCATATCACAAGACATTCCTGGTTCATATCACCAAGACATTCCTGGTTCATATTGGTTCATATCACAAGACATTCCTGGTTCATATCACCAAGACATTCCTGGTTCATATCACAAGATATTCCTGGTTCATATCACCAAGACATTCCTTTTCATATCCTTCAGAATACATTCTAAAAGAATAACGACCCATAAACACAGGTTCACGAGGGAAAAGGTGGTTGGTGGCCAGAGACGCGTCAAATACCATCGCTACGCCCCTGGCGCAAAGCTTGTGCTTAAACATAAACAACCTAATTGACCAACCTTCCTTCCCCAACCGGTTACGCCCCTGAGCCCTGTTTTAATAGTGAGACTCACTAACTCACTTAGACCTCTGGTCAAGGTTGTTCATTCAGCTTTTGACGATGGCGAGTAAAAAATGTAACCAATAGTGAGACTCTACAGTTGTTGATACCCGCGGTGAGCAGAACCAAAATAACAGCTGATAATGTCACTAAGAAGCTGTATTGATTTCACTCTCCGTGTCAATGTACTATTTCAACGAATCATTTTTTACGTCTGAAAATCTCTAAACCAAAGTGCATCGGTTAAGTACGTAAAATAGAGAGAAAAAGATGTGATGTAAACGTCATAATAATTGAAATGTTTGCCACTGCGATGATCTGTTTTTAAACTTTCCTTCAAGGTTAAGTCTGGTTGGAGTGAGAATAGTGTCTGAACTTTTTTAGAAAATGTCACCAGTATAACGTTTCCCGACAATAACCGAAAAGTGAAGCAGACGAATTTGATATACAATATTTGATTTATTCTAATTTTTAATTAACCTGTAGATTACTTTTGATATGGAACGAAACAAAACGTTAGCGTCACACTTGGTAGTGAATCCAGACTTTGTACGCATACTAACTTCGTAGTGAATCCAGACTTTGTACGCAAACTCATGAATGTTTAACTCGACATTTGCTACCTATGTTGTCCTAGTCTTATCACTTTTATCTTAGTTTTATCTTAAAACCTTGTATTTGTTTGTCTTTTCGTTTCAATACAAACGCCTATTTCTAAAGTGATTTAGGGGCCATTTTATCTTTCATATGATAAACTCCTGACATTTTCTTTGACGCTTTACTTTATGGGGGTATGGTGGTTTTACAAAATGTTTTCAAATCCATTGCTTTCTTACAATAAATGATTAAATTTAACAACATGCGAAAATCAACATTTTCACACCCCCATCTAGACGTTTTGTATGTGTGTGTGTGTGTGTGTGTGTGTGTGTGTGTGTGTGTGTGTGTGTGCGCGCGCGTGTGTGTGTGTGTGTGCGTGCGTCTTCGACAACGCCCACGTTGTACTTTTGTCTCTTATAATGGAGAACTTTGCCTGCGTTTTAAAAATCGAATCTGATTTTATTATGTCCCATTTAGAAGACGTACCTCTATTTCCCCAGGTTGACCATGGACTACAGGGTTCGTTTGAAGACTTATTATGACACAGTATTTTATTGGCTAGTGCTTAATATTTGAGTAGCAGCATATACCAGGCTGCTTTAAGTGTATTTATCATACTTTTATTATGGGCAGTTTATAATGGGAAAGTTATTAAAATATCTGTTCAGACCAAGAAACCTAAAATTGGCCCTGAAACGTGTCTCTTGATGCCATCTTGTGCGGGGGGCGGACCTCGTACTTTCTGGTTTTGTTTCCTTATTTACGCCTATAATAAATACGGTGGTTAAAAAAACAACCGGTTAAATAAATATGTGTATCAGGGGAGTATCAATAAAGAATTCTGAGAGATGTTGTGTCTCATAGGAGTCTCCTTCCTAATTTATTGTGCGGCTTCGCTTTCGCTCCCTCTCAAGCGCTCTGATAACATTTGAAGAGACATCACTTTAAGGGAACGTTGTAATAAAATGAAACAACACAAAAATATCCTATTAAAGAAAAGTACATGCGCCATAATTACCTTCCTTTGGGAGTTTCCTTGAAAACAAAACCATTTCATTATCTCTCTTTAGAAGACCCCATGAAAAAACAACAAAATTCCATTAACATTTTTTGAACCTTCCCAGTTGTAAAAAACATTTGTAATCAGTTTCAATTGTTTTCATATTAATATTGAACCATTTTTCCGGACACCAAGTATGGCACCTTGTGTCTTCACGTTCATTGGGATGAAACTTTAACAAAAGAACACAGAAGGTGCCAGCTATTTTGTTGTTTGAATGCAATGATAATTAACTCACGACAGTATTGTTTAAGGGAAACAAAATGGAGGCGGCGTGTTTTTAATCATCTGTTGATGTATTGTCTTTATACATCTCAAGGTTTTGTTATAATGATGACGGACAACAAGGTTATAGAACTTTAAGTTGTAAGACAACAAGGTTATAGAACTCTGAGACAACCAGGTTATAGAACTCTGAGACAACCATGTTATAGAACTCAGAGACAACCAGGTTATAGAACTCTGAGACAACCAGGTTATAGAACTCTGAGACAACCAGGTTATAGAACTCTGAGACGACCAGGTTATAGAACTCTGAGACAACCAGGTTATAGAACTCTGAGACAACCAGGTTATAGAACTCTGAGTCAACCAGGTTATAGAACTCTGTGACAACCAGGTTATAGAACTCTGAGACAACCAGGTTATAGAACTCTGAGACAACCAGGTTATAGAACTCTGAGACAACCAGGTTATCTGAGACAACCAGGTTATAGAACTCTGAGACAACCAGGTTATAGAACTCTGAGACAACCAGGTTATAAAACTCTGAGACAACAAGGTTATAGAACTCTGAGACAACCAGGTTATAGAACTCTGAGACAACCAGGTTATAGAACTCTGAGACAACCAGGTTATAGAACTCTGAGACAACCAGGTTACATAACTCTGAGACAACAAGGTTATAGAACTCTGAGACAACCAGGTTATAGAACTCTGAGACAACCAGGTTATAGAACTCTGAGACAACCAGGTTATAGAACTCTGAGACAACCAGGTTATAGAACTTTAAGTTATAAGACAACCAGGTTATAGAACTTTAAGTTATAAGGCAACCAGGTTATAGAACTTTAAGTTATAAGATAACCAGGTTATAGAACTTTAAGTTTTAAGACAACCAGGTTATAGAACTTTAAGTTATAAGACAACCAGGTTATAGAACTCTAAGTTGTAAGACAACAAGGTTATAGAACTTTAAGTTATAAGACAACCAGGTTATGGAACTCTAAGTTATAAGACAACCAGGTTATAGAACTTTAAGTTATAAGACAACCAGGTTATAGAACTTTAAGTTATAAGACAACCAGGTTATAGAACTTTAAGTTATAAGACAACCAGGTTATGGAACTCTAAGTTATAAGACAACCAGGTTATAGAACTTTAAGTTGTTGGACAACCATGTTATATAACTCTAATTTTTCAGACAACCAGGTAATATCTATCAGGACCTATTATCTAACGATAAATAGTGGGGCTTATGAACAAATAAAATAAGGATTCTTAAAGTTAGCAACAGCCATACAGGCGATATTTTATCTGTTACAGACGCTCCTTCTATACAGAAGATAATTGCGTCCTACGTTTATCTACCGGTTAATACTAGCTTTTTTGATGTTGACACTATTGGTTAACACAAGATTTGGTCAACACAAGATTTGTGGACAGTATTTGTCAACATGAGATCTGTCAACACAAGTTTTGTGGACAGTGTTTGTCAACACAAGATTTGTGGACAGTATTGGTCAACATGAGATCTGTCAACACAAGTTTTGTGGACAGTGTTTGTCAACACAAGTTTTGTGGGCAGTATTGGTCAACATGAGATCTGTCAACACAAGTTTTGTGGACAGTGTTTTTGTCAACACATGTTTTGTGGACAGTGTTTGTCAACACAAGTTTTGTGGACAGTATTGGTCAACATGAGATCTGTCAACACAAGTTTTGTGGACAGTGTTTTTGTCAACACAAGTTTTGTGGACAGTGTTTTTGTCAACACACGTTTTGTGGACAGTGTTTGTCAACACAAGTTTTGTGGACAGTGTTTGTCAACACAAGTTTTGTGGACAGTGTTTTTGTCAACACAAGTTTTGTGGACAGTATTGGTCAACATGAGATCTGTCAACACAAGTTTTGTGGACAGTGTTTTTGTCAACACAAGTTTTGTGGACAGTGTTTGTCAACACAAGTTTTGTGGACAGTATTGGTCAACATGAGATCTGTTAACACAAGTTTTGTGGACAGTGTTTGTCAACACAAGTTTTGTGAACAGTGTTTGTCAACACAAGTTGTGTGAACAGTGTTTGTCAACACAAGTTTTGTGAACAGTGTTTGTCAACACAAGTTTTGTGGTCAGTGTTTGTCAACACAAGTTTTGTGGACAGTGTTTGTCAACATGAGATCTGTCAACACAAGTTTTGTGGACAGTGTTTGTCAACACAAGTTTTGTGGACAGTGTTTGTCAACACAAGTTTTGTGGTCAGTGTTTGTCAACACAAGATTTGTGGACAGTATTTTTCAACACACGTTTTGTGGACAGTGTTTGTCAACACAAGTTTTGTGGACAGTATTTGTCAACACACGTTTTGTGGACAGTGTTTGTCAACACAAGTTTTGTGGACAGTGTTTGTCAACACAAGTTTTGTGGACAGTGTTTGTCAACACAAGAGTTGTGGACAGTGTTTGTCAACATGAGATCTGTCAACACAAGTTTTGTGGACAGTGTTTGTCAACACAAGAGTTGTGGACAGTGTTTTGTCAACACAAGTTTTGTGGACAGTGTTTGTCAACACAAGATTTGTGGACAGTGTTTGTCAACACAAGATTTGTGGACAGTGTTTGTCAACATGAGATCTGTCAACACAAGTTTTGTGGTCAGTGTTTGTCAACATGAGATCTGTCAACACAAGTTTTGTGGTCAGTGTTTCTCAACATGAGATCTGTCAACACAAGTTTTGTGGTCAGTGTTTGTAAAACATGAGATCTGTCAACACAAGTTTTGTGGACAGTGTTTGTCAACACAAGAATTGTGGACAGTGTTTTGTCAACACAAGTTTTGTGGACAGTGTTTGTCAACACAAGATTTGTGGACAGTGTTTGTCAACACAAGAGTTGTGGACAGTGTTTGTCAACACAAGAGTTGTGGACAGTGTTGGTCAACCTGAGATCTGTCAACACAAGTTTTGTGGACAGTGTTTGTCAACACAAGAGTTGTGGACAGTGTTTGTCAACACAAGAGTTGTGGACAGTGTTTGTCAACACAAGAGTTGTGGACAGTGTTGGTCAACACAAGAGTTGTGGACAGTGTTTGTCAACACAAGAGTTGTGGACAGTGTTGGTCAACACAAGATTTGTTACGATGACGGTATCAGCCAACAACAATTTCCTCGTCCGTCCCCCCCCCCAGCCACTGTAGTTGTGTAAATTTGTAGCCAGGTAAAAATGTGTGCACTTTTAATGTCATTTTCAGGTTATTGTCTTCTGGGACTGAAAACTCAACGTCACTCGAATGTGGAAAAGAACAGAAAAAAAAAAAGAAATTCATATTTTCATAATATTGTTATCTAAAGATTTCCTTTCACTGTATGCTTGTTTTCCTAATCTCTAACGCTATTTGAATAGTGCATGTGGGTTTGAAGAGTTGCTATTAACGATTATGTTCTACATTTCATCGATGGACGGGGTGGGGGATGGGAAAGGGGGTGAAGTAACCAGGAGAATAAGATAGAACTAAGGGATGACAAATA
This sequence comes from Radix auricularia, assembly GCA_002072015.1. Taxonomy (NCBI): domain Eukaryota; kingdom Metazoa; phylum Mollusca; class Gastropoda; family Lymnaeidae; genus Radix; species Radix auricularia. The sequence continues at coordinate 264,231 of MUZC01004545.1, read as the reverse complement.
CGATGAAGTTAGTTTGTTTCGTAATTCGGTTAGAAGTGTTCTTGATCCACTTCTAACTTTTTAAAATTTGTAAGACTCCATTTAAAAAGAAGTATCATTATTGACCCTTGCGATTTTTGTAAATTTTTTATTTTCATGAAGTCGTCGCTAGCTTGGAGAGTATTTTCTGAGCTTGAGTTTAACGTTTGCCCACTAACTGTTCAATAAACTACCCGAAGATATCAACACCCAAAGTTTGTTGTTTAGCTTCACTTGTAAACCCCCGGCTTAAAGCCTATAAGTAGAACGAGTCAAACTTTGAAAACGTAACTGTACACGGAGTATCCAATGCGGAGAATTCATATATTGTTTCAATTTTTCAATTTATTAAAGGCCAGTAATATGGTATGGCAAAAGAAAATAAGATGAGTTAAAAATATGCTACTGAACAACTTGTGGAGAAAAAAAAAGACTGATAAAATCAGACGTAAAAAATGTATTTAATTTTAACTCCTACTCTCTACATAAAACAGTTGATTGTGTTAAGCACTCGGTTTATGATTCGCTCTTTGGGGAATTAGTTTTTGGCTCTATTAATCCATTAGATGAGTTCCCAGGTAATTCATGTCGTCTGATTAAACTAACAAATATTTTTTTTTTAAAAATCATTAAAAACAATAAATGATGCGTTAGAAGCAGAATAAAACGTACAATTAGTATGTAAGACTTTTCTCAGTTAGTTTACGTATGTTTAAATCATTCTCGATGTGTCCATCTCATATCGCCTAAACGCGAGGGTCCGTGTCTGATTTGATGAAGTTAATATTCATAAGTTGAAATCTTTCAAAACCTCGCAGTTCTAATAATAGTAATCGAAAATTTAGTTAATGCCCTTTTATGTAGTTTAACTTTGATTGATTCTTGTTGTCGGGTACCCAAATGTTGGCTTCTTGTTGTCGGGTACCCAAATGTTGGCGTCTATACCAGGGGCGTCTGAAAAACTAGAAGAAAGAATTGCAAGTACCATTAGGTGATTCTCTCACATTACTTCAGCATTTTGTTGTCAGTTCATTTGCTATTGAGTAAACGCTTCTGAAAATGCACATGCCTTAACAAAGTGCAGCTCGGCGCAGTCAACCCCTTTGCCTTCTCCTTGCGACGCCTCCAAGGTAAAACTTTGAGATCTCTGGGGCCATCAGAAGTGGTTTGATTTTTTCTTCACTGACTGAACTCCCCTTAAACACTAGGAAGTGTTGATTGGTGGCTGGCTTGAACACGGGTTCCACGTGGATGTTAACAATAGCAGACGAATACAAATGATACATAAAGAGATAAACTAAAAATAAATTAATTGAAATACGGTATATTTGATTCATTAAAAATTTTGATACAATGTATTGTCGTCCAAGATCTATCTGTGGTAAAATTTTGAAATATCTAGGACCTTTAGAAGTGGATTAAATTTACGTTGGAAAATCTGCAATTTTGCGGACGGACAAAAAGATTAACAGACAAAAAGGAACGAAAGCAAGTTAATAAAAATACGTGGTGAAATGATTACGAATGACTATCGCTAAACAAATGTCCTCCGCTGACCTGGAGAGGAGATGGGCTCCGAAAAGGTCCTCCAAGCCCATATAAAGTTCTAATGGAAACATTTGGACCCATTACGACCACGAGGTCTCGTGCTCAATTTGAATGTGTGTGTATAAAAGAAATGTCCATTTTGGTGATTATGTCTAGGCCCCAAGAGAGTCCATCGGTGGCCTTGATGTATTTTAAAAAAATATTAAAAATTAAGAAGTGTAAACATTTGTCATTTTCATAAAGTACATAAAAATCAATTTATAATTGATATAAAGCATTTATTCTAACTTGAGGTAATTCGAAGTTAAAACGTCTGAAGGAATATGAAACGGAAGAGATTGTTAATTAGCTAAAACTTGACATTTTTTATACGAATCATTAAAAAATGTGTTAAGCAAACACAGTTTACCAGCTCTGTTATCGTTCATTTTGTTCTTAATATTGAAACACTGGCAAATGTGGACTTTAAGCGAAAATATTTTGGAATAATATACGATAAACATGAGAAAACGTTTGAATAAATTTATTTTGTCGGAAAGAATATTGAACATTTTTAATGAAATTGATATACGGGAATAGCACATGAATAAACTATCTGGTTAGGATAAAGATTCAACTGAATATGAATTCCCTGCTCAAAAGAAACTACAAAGTCTCTCAGAGAATATTTAATTGGGATTGCACTTAACTTAATATGAAAATTAAATAAACTTGTAAAATTAAAAACGGGTGAAATAAATCTGGGTTCCTAAATCGAACTTTCTAACCTAACCCAAGGTTGAATGAGACGAGTGAAGACAACTTGAGTGGAATCAGCTGGTTACATGTGTGAATGGGAATAAATGAAGACTATTGGATCAGTGACTGAAAAGGAAGAAAGATGTAAGAATGATCAATGAATTTTTGTAAAGAATAATTATTCTCAAATGCTTTAAAAAAAATTATTAAATCTTTGCTTTTTTTCCAATGAAGAATTTTAGGAACTCATAATCCTATGTTAAACAGTTTTAAAAAATAATTAAAGTGGAAAATTACAAGACACAACTTCGTACATATTCATTACAAATTTTCCTTTTTGTAAACTAAAATAAACTCAAAATTTTACCTTAAAATCTTTTAAAAAACCATCCCTTCCTGTGTCCCACTTTTTATTTTCTACGATTTTTAGAGATTTTAAATCCCATCTAAATAACTATAAATGTTATTGTATGATTGTGCATCCTCAGTTCAAATACCCTTAAATGACCTTCTAACCCACTTAAATCCTCCTCATAAACTGACCCATCCACAGATCCCGGACGTCCAGCTCCGTGTCGTACGGCAGTGCCTGTGACCAGAGCCCTGGGGGCCCCGGCTCCCCCATCCCCATCACATCACCGCAGTGCCCTAACGACAACACCTACAGGGTCATTGTCCTCGGCTGTGCCGGAGTCGGGAAGAGGTCACTGACCCAACAGTTCACTACGTCACAATACCTAGGCGGAGTGGACTCACCCTTCTCACAAGGTAGGTAACTCTTGGGATTAATGGTTCAAAATGTCAGTTTGATAAGTTGATACCACGTCAACCCTCTCACAAATACGAGATACCATCACAAATTTAGTTGATATAAAAGTATATTGTTTCCATCACAAATTATTAGATAGAACGTCTAGTGTCACAACCCTCTAACACATGTTATATCTGTTCAAATTCAGGCCTGTAGCATTACCTCATAAAAAAATTCAAGTAATAAATATTTTTATGCCATTGAATCCCACATCATTGTAATGCATCCTGGCTCTTACGTCCCCACAAGAAATGATCACATAATCTTTTAACAACATCAAAGTTCTGTGACAAAAAACAAACATTAAAACGTCACATTCAAAATTGAGTATAGATCTAATGGATTTAAATTAATTTTATGTACACAAGCAATACAGTAGCATGTATGTACGTATTTCAAATTACTTATTTGGGGGAGAAAAAAAAATTCTGTCTGAAAAATTATTTATTTGATCAAGTCTATAGAAATACTTATTTAATTTAATTTAATTTAATCAAGTTTGTAAGGCATTTAACGTGTTATTTATACGTGCTTAGTTTCTCGAATTCGTATTTCATCTGGATTTTATGTCAAGTTTTTATAAGACCAAGTTTGATTACAACCAAGTTTATACAAGTGATTAGTTTTTTTTGACATGATTCCTGCACAAATTGACAACGATTCTCGAAAACGTTAACTTATCAAGAGAAGATGGCCCTGAAATATTCATGTATGAAACACCACACATCCTGGTTTTATTGTTTCCTACTCTTTATGTCATTTGTTTTGTTTCTAGCGGCCCAGTCGGCTCTTGGTTTTAATGTTACCTACTTTTCATGCCGCTTGGATTTTGTTTCTAGCGGCCCAGACGGCTCTTAGTTCCACGATTAAAGTCGATTACCCAAGTCTTTTAGTTAATTTAATATAGAACAGCCCAACTAAATAGAACAGCCCAACTAAATAGAACAGCCCAACTAAATAGAACAGCCCAACTAAATAGAACAGCCCAACTAACATTTTCTTTCATCACGATGCTGGCCGTATGCTGTGTGCGGTTTCGTTAAAATCTGTGACACAATGACCAGCGTGAAGTTATATTTGCCGACAGCAACGTTTGAATAATTGAAAGGTTTAATCGAAGACGAAAATTGGGTTTTCCTTGGATTGCAATTCCACAATTGCTTGTTTTAAATTGTAAAATCTCCCCCCCCCCCCACGGGTCACTCTCGTATTTAGTCAAGTCTAACTTTAATTGTATTGATGTAATTAGCTTACAATTTTGTTTTTGTTTTTTAAAAAAAAAGCAACAACAAGAGATGAAAAATAAAATCTTTTATTCCTTAAAAAAAGTTTCCAAAGACATTTTAGTCTCAATTTCCACTTATTTTGCAATTCTGTTTTTGCGGCATGCATGAATAATGCTTTCAAATATTACAAATGTATATTCTCAATTTTATATTTACATACGCTTTGGAGCATTTCGGAAAAAAAAAACAAACAATAAAATATATTGAAACACCTTTGGGTATTAATAAATATCTACTAAAATAAATAAATGGCTTATGCAGTAAAGAAAATTTGAACACAATATGACGTGTCTGCCTTCTATTGGTCAGAATAGAATGGGGACAAATCATGACTGGTCGGAATAGAAGGGGGATTAGTCAAATTAACTAAGATGTAAAACCTTAAAGGGAAAAACAGTTACAAAATGGAGAAAAAGTGTCGGGAGGGTAATGAAAAGTACAGCCCTCCAATGACATGGCAGTAACACGTGGTCTTTAAGCCTTCCAATAGAAATGAATGCCCCCCCCCATCCACCAACCCCAAATACTGAACTTTCGGTTGGGGACAGGCTTGTATTTATTTACTGTCTGCGACCACCTTATCCCCCTCCCAAACAAAGCACATCATTTTAACCAATCGATAGGCTCATTGTCATTGTTTGAAACTTTAACTTAGAACTTTTAATGTCACGTGACTGGAACCAGACCCACATCTCTCAATGGGTCAACACCAGAGAATGTCTCTTGTTATTTTATTCAATGCAACGAATGGACATTTGTTTGAATGTCAACATCTGTGTCAACTTCCTTTTGTTGTGTCGTTAGCTGTTCAAAATCAGATGTTTGCTGTCTACTTACATACATAAAGAGACATCTTAAATATATTTTAATTTTTTAAAGAAAGGTAATAAAAATTAACCCGCCATTTGGAAGAGATTTTTAAAAAAAATATTTAAAGTCCATCAAGAATTTTGCAGTGAATAAGAAATAAAATGTTCAACTTTTTTTTTTTTTTTTTAGAGAGGTCTGTGATCATTAACTATTCTCTTGTTGTGTTGACTTTTTTTGTAGCCTATTTGTTTTCGACAGCGTTAACATTTTATGTTTAAAGAAAAAAAGTATGTTGATCTTTACGGTGTTCATGTCATTCTTTATATGTCCTCTTGACATCCTATGTTCAGCTTGCTACATGACATACACACATTACAACACCATTGTTACACCAAACTTCACAGTTTTGGAGACCGTGCAAGGTGTAAGCGATGTCCCACTCAATGTTTTTTTGTTTGTTTTTTTTAGTCCCATAACCTCTTTTTATCGAGGTCGTAGAGGATTCTAATGTTTCCATTAGAATATTCTCGGGCACACCCCTCAGCTTGTGAGGCTAGCGCACTATTGACTTCGCTACCCAGCCGCCATATTACAATCATTAAATCAGATATTCTTTTCGCTGTCAACTGCGCCAGTAAATACTGACACTAGATTGGTTAATTCCAACAATACAATCTTCTTCCGTGGGACATCTTCCTATTCAGGATGTGCGATAAGAGATGACATGTTCGAAAATAGACGTAGCCGGTCCCATTTTCCTACGCCGCGCAGCAGTTTCTAATAACAACGCAACAAAGTTATTGCAACATTGCACACAAAATGGATGCTGAGAATCTTTGCACTCGAGTTTTTTGTTTGTTCAACGACCATCGAATCTTCGAGAGAACATGGCTGATCATGGAAATTATAGCTTGGAATGTACTAGTACGCCCATGAGTACAACGAACTAATATATTCAAGAGTACAATGTACTTATCTGCTCAAGAGTACAATGTACTAAACTCTCAGAAGTACAATGTACTAATCTGTGCAAGAGTGCCATGTACTAATCTAGTCAAGGGTACAACGTACCAATCTGGTCAAGAGTGCAATGTACTAATCCGCTCAAAAGCACCATATAATATTCTGCTCAAAAGTACAATGTAGTAATCTATTGAAGAGTACAATGTAGTAATCTACTCAAAAGTTCAACGTAGTAATCTATTGAAGAGTACATTGCACCAAACTTCTCAAAAATACAATGCGCTAATTTGGTCAAGAATACAATGTGGGAATGTTTGCAATCAATAACTGAACACAGGGGAGATGAGAAATAATAAATGTTAAAGCCCCAAATCTCTTACAGTTGAGGAACTCACCGCCAGTTAGAGACCAGGAAATAAAGTGCATGCACTCTGTCTGATTGAATTATTCATAGACCCACCCTCTCCTTAAAAGCCGACGCCCAGTTATACTAGCAACCCCACCTCTCCTTAAAAGCCGACGCTCAGTTATACTAGCATTTAGATACACCCAACGTCTCTCTGCTGAATGATGGCAAGAGAAAGTGCCACAGTAATAACTAATTTAGAACGAACGCTGATTTCAACTTTTATAATGTTTTAGAATCTTTGAAAGCCGTGAGTTACTGTCCTTCCACAGAAACAGTTTTTTTTTCGTGTTAATTGTTTTTTTTAAATTTTGTGTGTGTGTGCACAATAAACATTTAATATAAGAAAAACGAATTGCTATAAATATGAAATAAGAATTAAATTTATGTATTATCTCTATTGCTTCTATCGTGTTAAATTATTGAACTGCCCCATATAATTCTTTATACTGATCAACTTTATTTAATTTAAAGAAGATATCTATAAAACTTACTGTACACGAGTGATGTGAAACCTTCGATTCCAAGTTCACGAAATAATAACATCCATCCATGAGTGAATTATTGTGTGCTCGAGGTATTCAGCTTTATGTTTGATTACTTTTAAATTAACGAAATCTGAGCTCGCTGCAAGGGGTGGGGGAAATTTAACACACGGGGGCGCTGTTAGGGAACCTGGATCGAGGGATGAGTTTGGTCAAGGATGTGCAGGGGCAAGGATGAGCAGGGTCAATAATGAGCAGGATCAAGGATGAGCAGGGTCAAGGATGAGCAGGGTCAAGGATGAGCAGGGTCAAGGATGAGCTGGGTCATGGACTTGGAGCATTAAAGGGGAAAATGTATGTGGCGTCTCTGTATATTCTTCGCCTTTACCTTGTGGTTTATTTTATTTCACGCATTCTCGGGCCCGACGTATGACTTAACGCTGACGTAAATAGATTGGGCATATGCACCAGTGCTACTCAAAGTGGTGGTCCGCGGACCAGTGCCGGTCCGTTGGCCATCCGCCACCGGTCCACAGAAGATATAAAGAAAGGGCAGATAAAGCTCATTATAATCCTCCATTTGCAACCATTAATACTAACCAAAAAGAATATTTCAGTTTTTCGGCAATAAGCACATAAAATAAAACAAAAATAAATACACTACATTTCGCTACCAGGTCAGTAAAGGGGAAAAAAGTGCACAAGTAACTGGTGTAATGAAAAAAATTCCAACCTGTCCTCCATTCTAAGAATTTTGAGAAATACTGATCTACACAAAGCTTTGAAAATTATAAAACCATATTTTTGTTTACTTGCACTTCGTAACAAAATGTTGTAAATAACAAAATAACAATGTATACGATGCAGTAAGGAATGCTAGTCGCACGGAAGTCAATCATCTCAGCAATTACTGAATGTACGTAACTTTGCTGTGTCGCTAGAGCAGCACATGAGTTATGCATCTTGACGTGTACCGTGGAAATGGGGGGTAACTCACCCAAGTTATGCAACTTGTGAGAACCCCTGAATGAAGTGTAATAGTCAGACAATGTTTTGTTCCGGTGATAAATATTGTTTTAAGTCTGTTAGTGAGTCAATGTTTTGTGTACGCAACTGGCAAGTTAAGCCCCTTCTTGAAGCTATCTTTGACAACCAGGTCTGTACTTCCTCATCAGGTCATTGGCCTTGAACTTTTAACCTCTTCATGGAAAAGCTACAACAGTGTCATTTTATCGGTTGGTTACTAGCCAAATCAAATGATACCCAATGGGTCAATGGGGCAGCACAGGACACTAATCTATTGATCATCACTTCCGTCAATCTCTTCTCTAACAAGCGCTACACTACAGCTTGGTTACATGAATACTACAGGAAAACAATTGAAGGTTTTTTTTTTAATGCCCATCATAAGGATGAAAATATGAAATAAATATGGTATTTCTTTTTGTTTTCTTTCCCTTCTATGCCCCCGCTTTCGAATGCCATTCAAACTTTAACATCTTTATTTCGGGGATGCTAAAGGGATAATTTAGATACATTTCATTTTTGTTGAACTGAGAGCTATCAAAAATTGGGTTCATCTTCACTATATCAATTGATTACAAGAACGTTTTGTAGTGGTGATGTGTTCGATTATTATATATTGGGACAAAAACAATCATTGGTAATGATTTTAATTATTTTATACTGGGACAACAATCATTGGTGTTTTCATTTCTTACAGTAATTTTATTCTATTTAGTCGTAATGGAACGTAGCATCTATTTAAAATTGGTGGGGAGTTGATAACATTTGAGAACCAGCGTTGTAAAACAACTGAGCTTAATAAATAATGCAGCCCACTGGTCTGGATTTCCCAGGGTCTGGCTTATTTCAACAATGTGACCACATTGGCTATTTGCTAAAATGGCAGTCAAGAAGAAAATTGGAAAATTGTTTAAATTTGTTTAGGGGATTTCTCTGAATCGGTCGATTTACAATCAAGTCTTTATTAAAATGTAGATCTATACTTTAACTGGGATTACTCTTTTTAAAAAAAAACAACATCTTTACATTTTAAACATAATATCTTATTTTCATGATAGGCAACAGGGTTGGCGGTTAGAGTTATCATTTCTGTTACAGAAGCTTCTTCTTTACAGAAGATTATTGCGTCCTACGCTTATCCAGGGTGTAGGTCTAGTCTATCATTTTTATTAGAGGTTTAAATGTTGATGAATTGTTGGGCTTCCTGGTTTCATCCGTCAACCCATCCCACGTCCGAAGTATTCCATTCAATGTCCTTCCCTCAGCCCTTCGCAACAATCCAAAATAAGTAATTAAATAAGAAAAAAATAATAAAATAAAAAATGACATACAGGTATCTCTCTTATAAAGAATATCTTGGAAAAACGAAGGACGGATGCAACCGGGTAATTATTTTATTTTACCACGGTAGCATTGTGATTGCTAGCAGTGTTTGATATATATATATATAAATATATATATATATATATATANACTGTCTATTTGTATGAAGTAAAAGAGTACATTTATCTTGAAGCTGGTCAAATACAATTGCCTATCAGAAAAGCATAGTGTCTGCAATTCTATACCAGCAATCCCAAGACTCTGGCACACCAGTTAAGACTGCACCATCGTGGTAGTGTAATTAACAACTTTCCGAATTCCCATTATTCCAAATAGTAGAATTAAAGATTTTCAATTTTAATTTAGCTTATATGCGTAAAAAAAACAACACAATATTTGGGCACCAGGCACCCAATAAGTGTTATAATTTTTTTTTTTCGCCTGTTACCATCGCAGAAGTGTACTCAACAACTTTCGATAATTTCATACTTCTACCTACTCGGAAATAGGAGAATTAGTGATTTTTAAATTTTATTAACGTTGGCCCCACATGAGCAGGAGTTTTAAAATTTTGCTTTGTTAATTTTCGTCGTGAGTGCCTCCTCAACAAATTTCCAAACTTTTATGCTTCTACCATCACCGAAAATTAGAGAATACGTAATGAGTCTGTTTTGATATCAGAATAAATAAATTTGGGCCCCAGCTCCCAGGGGAGTGATTTTTTTTTACTCCTGTTACCATTGCAGTTATGTATTTCTCAACTTCCCAAAGTATCATGCTTCTACCTAAACGGGAAATAGGAGAATTAGTAATTTTCACTTTTTATATCGCTCATATAAAGAAGAAAACTACTAAGGGCCCCGGCCCCCTTAGAGAGATAATTTAAATATGTTTTCACCTGCTACCATTGGAGATGTGAAATACAGCCCATTTAAGGAAAAAATACATGTGGGAACACCACCCCCACCCTGAATGAGAATTTTAAAACTATTTTTCTCCATTTTTGTTGGGAGAGTCTGCTCAATAACTTCCAAAAGTTTCATTTTATACGTATACGGTAAATTTGAGAATTAGAAATAAGACGGTTTTTTATATAAGAAAAAATTACTTTGGAGCCCCAAGCCCCCAAGAGTGGAATTTTAAAAATTCTTTTTTGCAAATTAGCGTCGGTAGAGTGTACTTAACAACTTAACAAATAGCAGAAGAGGTGATTTTCAATTTTTATATAGCTCATAGAGGGAAAAAAACATTTGGGAACCTGGACCCCAGAAAGTGATAATTAAATATATTTTCGCCTGTTATAATTTGGGTAATGTACTAAACAATATCCTAATGTTTAATGCTTCTGCCTACTCGGGAAATAGGAGAATTAGTAATTTTCAATTTTATATACCTCAAATTACGGAGGGAAAACGTTTTTGGGCCCCCGGCCCCCATGAGTGGGAATTTATGGAACTATTGCAATTGTTGTCGGGAGAGTATGCTCAAGAATTTCCAAAAGTTTCATGATTTTATCTACACGGTAAATTTGAGAATTAGTGATAAGTGAGTTTTCAATATAAGAAAAAACTACATTTGGGCCCACGGCCCCAATGAGTGGGAAGTTTAAAATTCTATTTTGCAAATTAGCGTTAGGAGAGTGTACTTAACAACTTCCCAAAGTTTCATTCTTCTACCTACACGGGAAATAGTCGAATGGGGGATTTTCGGTATTTATATAGCATATCTTAGTAAAAAAAAACAAAAAAAAAAAAAAAACTACATTTGGGCCCCCGGCTCCCAGTAAGCGATAATTTAAATATTTTTTCAACAGTTACCACTACGGGGTTTGTACTCAACAGTTACAGAAGAGTACATGCTTCCACCTAATCAGAAACCTGATCTTTCTTGAGACGGGATTGTATTTCGTTGTCTACATTTTGTTAATGTAGCCCACTTAAGAAAAAGTACATTTGGGCCTCCGGCACAACATAAGTGAGAATTTTACTTACTTTTTTGGCCATTATTGCCAGGAGAGTAATTTCCAAAAGTTTCATGTTTTTACGACACTGTACATTGGAGAATTAGTGATGAGTTTGTTTCTAATATAAGAAAAAAAACATTTGGGCCCACGGCCCCCAATGAGTGGGAAGTTTGAAATTCTTTTTCGCAAATTAGCATTAGGAGAGTGTACTTAACAACTTCCCAAAGTTTCATTCTTCTACCTACTCGGAAAATAGAATGGGTGATTTTCAGTATTTATATAGCGTATAAAAGTAGTAAAAAAAAACTACATTTGGGCCCCCGGCTCCCCATGAGTGGGAAGTTTAAAAAATTTTCTCGCAAAATATCGTCGGGGTAGCGTACTTAATAACTTGCCAAAGTTTCATGCTTCTACCTATCCGTAAAATAGGATAATTAGTGGTTTTTAGTTTTTATATATAGTTCATATAATGGAAAAAACCTAATTTTGGCCCCCAGCCCCCAGAAAGAGGTAATTTAAATATATTTTTGCCTGTTACCAGTGCAGAAGTATACTCTACAATTTCCTCAATTTTCATGCTTCTGCGTCCTCGAGAAATAGAAAATTGTTGATTTTCATTTTTTATATAACTCAATAAGGAAAAAAAAGTTTTTGGGCCCCCGGCGCCCATGAGTGTGAATTTATTGAACGAAACCTATTTAAGAACCTTCCCCATGTAATTGTGTGTACGTTTACCAAATTTCACTTTACTGGTTTTTCTGGATCTTGCGTTATTAGGGAACAGACAGACAGACAGACAGACAGACAGACAGACAGACAGACAGACGGACAACAAATGCGTCTTATATATATACTCGAGGCAAGTACCCGGCTTCTCACGGGTTTTAAATGAGGTTTTCTGTTGAAGCGTAATATACTGTTTATTTGCATGAAGTAAAAGGGTACATTTATCTTAAAGCAGGTCAAATACTATTGCCTATCAGAAAAGCATAGTGTCTGCAATTCTATACCAGCAATGCCAAGACTCTGGCACACCAGTTAAGACTGCACTATCGTGGTAGTGTTATTAAGATTTTCCGAATTCCCATTATTCCAAATAGTAGAATTAAAGATTTTCAATTTTTATATAGCTTATATGAGTAAAAAACAACACTATATTACCATGGCAGTTATGTATTTCTCAACTTCCCAAAGTATCATGCTTCTACCTAAACGGGAAATAGGAGAATTAGTAATTTTAACTTTTTGTATCGCTCCTATAACAAAGAAAACTACATTCGGCCCCGGCCCCCTTAGAGAGATAATTGAAATATGTTTTCACCTGTTACCATTGGAGATGTGAAACACAGCTCATTTAAGGAAAAAAATACATGTGGGAACACCAGTCCCACCCTGAAGGAGAATTTTAAAAGATTTTTTCTCCATTTTTGTTTGGAGGGTGTGTGCTCAATAACTTCCAAAAGTTTCATTTTTTACGTAAACGGTAAATTTGAGAATTAGAGATAAGACGGCTTTTCATATATGAAAAAACTACATTTTGTCCCCTAACCCCCAAGAGTGGGACTTTTAAAATTCTTTTTTGCAAATTAGCGTCGGTAGAGTGTGCTTTACAACTTGCCAAACTTTCATGCTTCTACCTACACGGGAAATAGGAGAATTGGTAATTTTTAATTTTTATATAGCTCATATAGGGAAAAAAACATTTGGGCCCCTGGACCCTAGAAAGTAATAATAAAAATATATTTTCGCCTGTTATAATTTGGGTAATGTACTAAACAATATCCTAAAATGTCATGCTTCTGCCTACTCGGGAAATAGGATAATTAGTTATTTTCAATTTTATATACCTCAAATAACGGAGGAAAAACGTTTTTGGGCCCCGGCCCCTAGATTTGGAATTTATGGAACGATTGCCATTATTGTCGGGAGAGTATGCTCAAGAATTTCCAAAAGTTTCATAATTTCACCTAAACGGTAAATTTGAGAATTAATTTAATATAAGAAAAAACTACCTTTGGGCCCCCGGCCCCAATGAGATGGAAGTTTACAATTATATTTTGCAAATTAGCGTTAGGAGAGTGTACTTAACAACTTCCCAAAGTTTCATTCTTCTACCTACACGGGAAATAGTCGAATGGGGGATTTTCAGTATTTATATAGCATATAATAGTCTTTTTTTAAAAAAAAAGAACTGCATTTGGGCCCCCGGCTTCCAGTAAGTGATAATTTAAATATTTTTTCCCCTGTTACCACTGTGGGGTTGTACTCATCAATGTTTGGAGGAGTACATGCTTCCACATAATCAGAAACCTGATCTTTCTTGAGACGTGATTGTATTTCGTTGTCTACATTTTGTTAATATAGCCCACTTAAGAAAAAGTACATTTGGGCCCCCGGCACCACATAAGTGTGATTTTTAAAAAATATTTTGTGCCATTATTGCCAGGAGAGTAATTTCCAAAAGTTTCATGTTTTTACGACACGGTACATTGGAGAGTTAGTGATGAGTTTGTTTCTAATATAAGAAAAAACAGCATTTGGGCCCACGGCCCCCAATGAGTGGGAAGTTTGAAATTCTTTTTCGCAAATTAGCGTTAGGAGAGTGTACTTAACAACTTTCCAAAGTTTCATTCTTCTACCTACACGGGAAATAGTAGAATGGGTGATTTTCATTATTTAAATAGTGTATATAAGTTTTAAAAAAACTATACATTTGGGCCCCTGGCTCCCCATGAGTGGGGAGTTTAAAATTGTTTGTTTCAAAATATCGTCGGGTTAGCTTACTTAACAACTTGCCAAAGTTTCATGCTTCTACCTATCCGTAAAATAGGATAATTAGTGATTTTCAGTTTTTATATATAGTTCATATAAGGGAAGAAACTAAATTTTGGCCCCCAGCCCCCAGAAAGAGGTAATTTAATTTTTTTTTGCCTGTTACCATTGCAGAAGGGTACTAAACAATTTCCTAAAATTTCATGCCTCTGCCTCCTCGAGAAATAGAAAAATTGTTGATTTTCATTTTTTATATAGCTCAAATAAGGAAAAAAAGTTGTTTGGCCCCCCTGGCGCCCCTTTTTAAGAACCTTCCCCATATAATTGTGTGTACGTTTACTAAATTTCACTTTACTGGATTTTCTGGATCTTGAGTTATTAGGGAACAGACAGACAGACAGACAGACAGACAGACAGACAGACAGACATACGGACAACAAATGCGTCTTATATATATACTAGAGGCAAGTACCCGGCTTCTCACGGGTTTTAAATGAGGTTTTCTGTAGAAGCATACTAAACTTTTTATTTACATGCAGGTCAAATACAATTGCCTATCCGAAAAGCATAGTGTCTGCAATTCTATACCAGCAATACCAAGACAACAGTTAAGACTGTACTATCGTGATAGTGTAATTAACAACTTTCCGAAATCCCATTATTCCAAATAGTAGAATTAAAGATTTTCAATTTATATATAGCTTATATGAGTAAAAAAAACAACATTATTTTGTTGCACCAGGCTCCCAATAAGTGTTATAACTATTTTTCCCCTTTTACCATCGCAGAAGTGTACTCAACAACTTTCGAAAATTTCATTAGTGATTTTTAAATTTTACATAGCCAATGCAAGGAAAAAACGTATTTGGGCCACCAGCCCCACATTAGCAGGAGTTTAAATATTTTCTTTGTTCATTTTCGTCGTGAGTGCCTCCTCAACAAATGTCCAAACTTTTATGCTTCTACCGTCACCGAAAATTAGAGAATACGTGATGAGTCGTTTTGTTTTAGAACAAATACATGTGGGCCCCGGCCCCCCAGGGGGGGATTTCTTTTTATTCCCTTTACCATTGCGGATATGTATTGCTCAACTTTCCAAAGTATCTACCTAAACGGGAAATAGGAGAATAAGTAATTTTCGCTGATATAAAGAAGAAAACTACATTTGGACCGGGCCACCTTAGAAAGATAATATAAATATGTTTTCACCTGTTACCATTGGAGATGTGAAATACAGTTCATTTAAGGAAAACTGTTTATTACTGGGTCACCTCCTGCTTGAATCAGTTCACCTGGGATGTTGTCTGCTCCAGCCGATTTCCCCTTTTTCAGCTTTCGCACAGCAAGCTCCACCTCATCACGGAGAATGTAATGCATGTCCATGTTAGATGACGTTGGGCAATTGAGCACTGATTCGTCGCCCTTTGATTCTTCATTGTATAGCTCAGAACAGTATTCGGTCCATCTTTTTATTATTTCTTGTTCTTCTGTAATACATTTCTCAGATTTATCTTGAATTGTTGAGATGCGACCTTGCTTGGTGGATGTCAGATCTTTGACAATCTTGTAAGCCTTTTTTGAGTTGTTTCTCTGTAGATTATCATCGATGTCTGAGCATTGTTGTTCTATCCAGTTTGTTTTTGCTTTATTCATTTCTTTCCTGATCTTTTTGTTGATTGTTCTGTATTTGATTGCTCCTTCTGCAGTATTCTTTACGTTCTTAAGTTTTCTTCTTTCATCGCACATCTCTAGGATATAAGTGGAGACCCATGGTTTTTTTATGGCATGTTTTTTGCCAAGTATATCTTTTGCTGTCTCAATTATTGTGGTATTGAAGGTATCAGTGATTAGATCTATGTCCATATCCTTTTCCGATTCACAAAGTGTGGTCAGTGGAGCAAATTTCCCTCCAATTTTTGCCCTGAACGCCTCTGCGATTACCGGATCTTTCAATTTTTCAAGGTCGAAGCGTAATCGTGTATTGCTTTGTTTTGCTATCCTTTTCAGGTGTAGATGGAAAGTCATCAGCACCAGGTTATGGTCGCTGCCGATATCCGCTCCAGGGAAGCTTCTAGTATTAGCTGCTTTAATGCATGATTTAAATCGTCTTTTGACCAGTATGTAGTCTATTTGGTTACTATGTTCCCCGCCTGGGCTGTGCCAAGTCCATATTCTGGATTTTTCATGGTGACCAATTGTGTTAGCTAGAAGGAGGTTGTTGTATCGTGCAAATTCGAGGAGTCGAAGCCCTCTATCGTTGGTCAGGTCATTGCAAGAGTGTCCGCAAGTATCTGCCCAGTTGGTACATACATCTACTCCAATCTTCGCATTCCAGTCACCTTGGACGACGATAATATCTTTCTTTGGTGTATGATCCATGATGTCCTGTACTTGTTCATAGAAGGCCTCAATTTCACTATCATCATTGCTGGATGTAGGAACATATGTCTGTATAATTGTGATATTGAAGGGTGTTGCTTTCAGGCGGATGGTGATGATGCGGCTGGAGACAGGACGACAACCAATGACTGAGTTTGTTGTATTTTTATGGATTAGGAATCCGACTTCATGTTCATGTCTGTCCTCCCTGCCGCTGAAGTAGATTTTGTGTCCATCTTCTGTTGTGAGTTCACCAAAGCTTTTCCTTTGGGTCTCACACAGTCCGATGACATTCCATTGGTATCGTTCCAGTTCGTGGGTCAGTTCTTACACTTTTCCTGTCGCATGTAAGGTTCTTACATTCCATGTGCCAATAATCATGTCTCCTCTGCTTCTTTTAAGGTTGTATGGGGGTGTTGGTTGTGGTGCACCAGTAGTAGATTTTACGTCCCCATCCTGGTGTGCAATGGTAGACGCGGCCCTTGTTAACCCGGGTGACGACCGAGCCGGTATGTGTTGAGTTAGTATAATAGTCATATGGTGTGTCTAGGGCAAGAATTGCTTGGCGGCGCCCATCCCTCTCCAAGCTTAACCACAGCCGGTTTCCTCCTTATCGGTGGCCCGCCTTGGTCGTGGACACGTAGCCGTTGAGTTCGCATGTGAACTCGTCCGCCCTGGCCGGTGCTCCAACTAGGAAGTCGTACGCCCAGTGGTGCCGTGTCAGCACCACCCCCTCACGTGGTTTAGCCAGTCAGCTGAGACCGTTGCCCGGGGTGTCACACGTGAGAGTTTCGAGAGATGGACGAGGACCAGTGAGCTTGACCACCCGAGGGTGCAGCTGTCACAGCGTCAAAATGTACTACCTCTGCCCAGCGCTCCCTACAACATTCTAACTAGCATGTGCAACAAGATCTGGCAGACAGGAGAATGGCCAACACCCTGGACTCAATCGCTGGTTATAACGCTCCCAAAGAAGGGTAATCTACAATTGTGTCAGAACTACCGCACAATTAGCCTGATGAGTCACCCCAGCAAAGTCATGCTCATGGTAATACTAAACAGACTAAAACCACAAGCAGAGCAGATCATTGCAGAAGAACAAGCAGGCTTCAGAGCAGGAAGGAGCACAACAGAGCAGATCTTCAGCTTGCGAGTGCTCTGTGAAAAACATCTGCAACACCAGAGGGACCTCTT
This sequence comes from Radix auricularia, assembly GCA_002072015.1. Classification (NCBI taxonomy): domain Eukaryota; kingdom Metazoa; phylum Mollusca; class Gastropoda; family Lymnaeidae; genus Radix; species Radix auricularia. The sequence continues at coordinate 246,509 of MUZC01004545.1, read as the reverse complement.
TCGTGTCTTCGTGGACTTCAAGGGGGCGTTTGACAGAGTGTGGCATGCGGCACTGTGGGCAACCATGCACAAGTACAATATTAACGCCAACCTCATTACTGTGATCAAGAACCTATACAACAGAGCATCCAGCGCAGTACTCTACAACAGCAAGCTGGGAGATTGGTTCAAGACCACTGTTGGTGTTAGACAAGGGTGTTTACTCTCCCCCATTATCTTCAACCTCTTCCTAGAAAGAATTATGACTGATGTGCTCGAAGACCATGTCGGAACGGTCAGCATCGGAGGAAGGATCATAACTAACTTACGCTTCGCCGATGACATAGACGGCCTAGCTGGCAGCGAGGACGAACTAAAAGAATTCCTTGCAAAGCTAGAGAAGACGTCGAAGGCCTATGGCATGGAAATTAATGCAAAAAAGACCAAGGTCATGGCAAATAAGAATTTCACAAGTGAAATACGGATAAACGGTCAAAGACTCGAGGAGGTCCCTACCTTCAAATATCTAGGGGCTGTAATATCCGATGAAGGCTCAAAACCAGAAATTCTTGCCAGATCGGCCCAAATAACTGCAGCACTAAGCAAACTGAAAAACATCTGGCAAAGCAAGAAGCTCTCCCTGAGATCAAAGATTCGACTAATGCGCTCTCTGGCGATGTCAGTCTTCCTCTATGGTTGTGAGGCTTGGACGCTCACCGCAGACCTCCAAAAAAGAATAAGTGCGCTTGAGATGAGATGTTTTCGAAAGGTATTAAACATCTCCTACACGGCGCACATCACGAACAAAGCGGTCCGCGACAAAATAAGTGCTGTCATTGGCCCTTACGAGGACCTTCTCACCTCAATTAAAAAGAGGAAACTACGATGGTACGGACACGTGTCAAGATCTGGAGGTCTCTCAAAGACGATATTGCAAGGCACAGTCCAGGGAAGAAGGAAAAGAGGCAGACCAAGGAAGAGTTGGGAGGACAACATCAAAGAGTGGACCGGCCTTTCATTTAGCGATTCCCAGAAGGCAGCTCAGAACCGTGACACTTGGCATGAGTTAGTGCGCAGCTCAAAATGGTGCCCCAATGACCCAGCGTCGGGTTAAGGGATAGTTCAAGTTCAAGTTAAGGAAAAAATACATTAGGGCACAGCAGCCCCACCCTGAGTGAGAATTTTAAAAGACTTTTTATCAATTTTTGTTGGGAGAGAGTGCTCAAAAACTTCCAAAAGTTTCACGTCTTTACGTATACGGTAAATTTGAGAATTAGAGATAATACGGTTTTTAATGTAGGAAAAAAACTACATTTGGGCCCCTAGCCCCCAAGAGTGGGAATTTTAATTATTTTTTTTAAAAAAAAATTTATTTTTTTTTTAATTTTTTTTTTATTATTATTTTTTTTTTTTTTGCGTATTAGTGTTAGGGGAGTTTATTTAACAATTTTCTAAAGTTTTTTTCTTTAACNAAAAAAAATACATTTGGGCCCCCGGCTCCCCATGAGTTGGAAGTTTATAATTCTTTCTCGCAAAATATCGTCGGGGTAGCGTACTTAACAACTTGCCAAAGTTTCATACTTCTACCTATCCGTAAAATAAGATAATTAGTGATTTGAAGTTTTTACATATAGTTCATATAAGTGAAAAAACTACATTTGGGCCCCCGGCTCCCAGTAAGTGATAATTTAAATATTTTTTTCACCTGTTACCACTGTGGGGTTGTACTCAACAATGTTTGGCGGAGTGCATGCTTCCACATAATCAGAAACCTGATCTTTCTTGAGACGTGATTGTATTTTGTTGTCTACATTTTGTTAATATAGCCCACTTAAGAAAAAGTACATTTGGGCCCCCGACACCACATAAGTGAGAATTTTATTTATTTATTTTTTTGCCATTATTGCCAGGAGAGTAATTTCCAAAAGTTTCATGTTTTTACGACACGGTACATTGGAGAATTAGTGATGAGTTTGTTTCTAATATAAGAAAAAACTACATTCAATGAGTGGGAAGTTTGAAATTCTTTTTAGCAAATTAACATTAGGAGAGTGTACTTAACAACTTCCCAAACTTTCTTTCTTCTACCTACACGGGAAATAGAAGAATTAGTGATTTTCAATTTTTATATTGCTCATATAGGGAGAAAAAAACATTTGGGCCCCTGGACCCCAGAAAGTGATAATTTAAATATATTTTCGCCTGTTATAAATAAGTGAATTGTACTAAACAATTTCCTAAAATTTCATGCTTCTCCTACTCGGGAAATAGTAGAATGGGTGATTTTCAGTATTTATATAGAGTATATTAGTAAATAAAACTACATTTGGGTCCCCGGCTCCCCCTGAGTGGGAAGTTAAAAATTGTTTATCGCAAAATATCGTCGGAGTAGCGTACTTAAAACAACTTGTCAAAGTTTCATGCTTCTACCTATCCGTAAAATACGATAATTAGTGATTTTTAGTTTTTATATATAGTTCATATAAGGGTAAAAAAAAAACTAAATTTGGGCCCCCAGCCCCCACAAAGAGGTAATTTAAATAAATATTTGCCTGTTACCATTGCAGAAGTCTACTCAACAGTTTCCTCAAATTTCATGCTTCTGCCTCCTCGAGAAATAGAAAAATTGTTGATTTTATTTTTTATATAGCTCAAATAAGGAAAAAAGTTGTTGGGCCCCCCCGGTGCCCATGAGTGTGAATTTATGGAACGAAACCTACTTAATAACCTTCCCCATATAATTGTGTGTACGTTTACTAAATTTGACTTGACTGGGTTGTCTGGATCTTGAGTTATTAGGGAACAGACAGACAGAAAGACAGACAGACAGACAGACAGAAAGACAGACAGACAGACAGACAGA